>JAHREE010000101.1:7195421-7237683 GCA_033628505.1 Tringa tobata
TACACCCACATAAATACAGAAGAAAAAAAAAATAAAATCTGTTTCAGTAAGACTATTCACATTATCCAATCTGGCTACCTGAATACTGCAAGTTAAGAAATTAATTCAGGTGAGTACAAAAGTTGTGGCTGGTTCCAGCCGAGCTTATTCTATCCTAAAAATGAAACAGATGAAACCAAAATCTACTCTACAAGAGACTGTGTAAAGAGCAAAATTTTAAGCCAGAAGATTGTAGAAATCAGGCTAAAATGACACCGTTCAAACAAATGTTATGAGGCAGAACTTCAGCTAGCAAAAGAAGTTGGGGGAAAAAAGCAGTTCAACTCCACTGACTTCAGGGGGGCCATCCCAAAAACCATCAGTTGGGAATCTGGCGCTGTCATAAAAAAGGTTTAGTTTGCATGCTACCATTGCTATATCTGGTACTTTTAGTTAAGATATAGATCTTCTTACAGCCTGCACAAAAGAAACAACCAAACCAGAATTTCAACAAAGGGGATCACTCCAGGTAAGTAAGTGTCAAAGAATAAACATGTCTCTGCTCTACCAGCTCTGTAAAAGAAGGGGAAAAAACGTTGAATGTAGCAGAAGTGTAGTCCTTGATACACTACGCTGCAGAAAAGGATGAACTACCAGAGGTACAAGTCCATAGAATGGTATAATTACTTCCTTTATAACTTTGCTCTCTTCTGATTATGTACGTACATTTTAAAGGTCTTCCATCCTTCAAAAGGGCATGGGAGGAGGGGGGCTGGCTCTACGTAGTTGCTGGTAAGAAATCCTAATCTCAACATTGGTGTAAGCTAGAGGTGTCTATACATTCGAGCACTTCCTGTTTTCACTTCGTGATCAAACACGTTCTTTGCAGGGCAAATAGGGGAGCACTTGAGGGAGGAAAGCAGAGATGTCTGAGAGGCTAATTGAGTATACTAAGGACTCCTTGGCATAGAGGAAAAAGAGTCTTCCAAAGCTATGAATAAACTCTCTGCTTGGGTCAGATTTCTTGCTGTTTCTTTTCTTTAACCACCTTTGAACTCAAATAAAAACAGCCTTAATGTCAGGTTTACCTTTCTGATGTCGTAATCTTTATGTACTATTGAAAAGCTTATACTACTAGACTAGGATTTCCTCTACTTTCTTAAACACTGGATATTATCCAGAAAAAGCATACACATTTCCAACCAATTCATCCTCAGCCCTTTCATCTTCCGGTACTGCTGTAATTCCAAATATAAGACAGAGCTCAGTAAGCGAAGGAGAACATGACAGAAGCTCCTACTCCTTGCATTTGATTTCCAACAATAAAAACACGCATGTGTATCCTATTTCAAATATAATTAAAGTTACTGTAAAATGGAAGTTGTGATTGGGGTTAGAAATTGTTTTGAAAGACACAGCCTGTCAGATGCATTCATTCTACATCAGAGTTCAAGTGCCTGTCTCTTCAAGAAAGTCACGTAGGAATTCAATTTTTAAAATTAGCTACCTTAGGAGTTTGCAAACGGATTGAATGCAGGAAAAAATTAAAAATCAACATGTTATTTAAAATCATAAGTTAATACAATTAGTCAGAACCGAGTTACTCTTTTTGAATTTGACAGTCTAAAGGAATTTCAAGTTTAATCCACACCATAAGAGATGGACTGCCACTGCCTTTCCTTCCAGGGAAACCAGAGGTTAATGATTTTTGTCATATTGAGACTAACAGCTAACAATTGCTACAGTTGGCCTTTAGTATTTTATTTGTCCTTTTGAGGTATTCAGAATAGGTGACAATGGCTTGCAGTTGAGAACATATGTAGAGAGACCCCTGTGGCTTATGGAAAAGTTGCTCCATGCTGGTTGGGTGTTTGAAAAAAAAATACAACCAGAGCTCTTTTATGTTCCTCTCCTTAATGAATGCATGAATGTCAAAATGTACCAATGGCCCATTCAGGGGGCAAAGACTAAGCAGCTCCTTCTTTAAGAACACATCCTGAGATGTAAAATACATTTGCTTAACAAATTAAAATAATGAGATAATTCAATTAGTTTCTTTAAAAAAAAAAAAAAAAAGAGAGAGAGAAAGAAAAAAGGGTACATCAGGGGATTATTGTAATACAAGAACAGGTCATACAGCACAAAGGAGGAACAAACCAATTTGAAATAAGGTTAGAGTAGTAATGAAGGAATGTACATTGAATCATGGACTGCCATTGTAAAGATATTTACTTGAAACGATAAAATTGTGCATCACAGATTCCCCTGTTCTGGCTCAGCCAGTGTTGCACTTTGAATGGACAAGCTAATTTGAGGAAAAGTGCAAGATCTTTAAAAGAAAGGAGTTCTCTTCCTTCCCTGCATGTGTTTATGGCAAGAATCTTTCTGAATTTACATTGCACTGGTCAGGGGTCTCCATTATCAGTTTGCAGGTCTGAGAATTACAGCACAGTAAATCTTTCAACACCTGCAAACTCATTAAAGCCTGGACGGTAAAAGGTTTGGGGCTTTTTTGTGTTCATTTAATTTGATTTTTGCAAGGCCATCCTCAGCAGTGATGGCAAATTTCCTCAATTCGTGCAGGATGGAGAGCGTCAGGAGAGAGAGGATGGAAACAAGGAAAAGGGATTTCAAAAAGCCGTGAGGACTTTCCTCAAGAGAAGTGAGAGGCAGTTGATTGTTTAATAAGCATGTGTCGAATGCTTATTCGAAAAAAAAAAAAAAGCAGGCAGGGAGGAAAAAAAAAAAAGCAAGATATCACAAATTTCATAAGAAGAAATGGAGTTAACACGGAGACATGTACAAAACCAACTGGTTTATTTGTGGCCCTGCTTTTTGCTGTCTGCCTGTACTACTCCTCTAAAGATACCCTACAGCTAAATGAAAAACCCTCCACTCACACTCACTCGACTTCCAAATTAAAAACATTTTACAGGTTAGTAAATCTCCAGCTGAGGTGATGTAGCAAAGAACAGCTGTGAAGTAATTTTGATAATGATGAGAATAATAAGCACATGGCAAGGTTCAGGGCTTTGCTGTTGCAGCTTCAGTGCTCCTGAATAGATAAAAGTGATTAAATACTCCTGATTATCCCTGACCAATATGTAATGGATTTACAGCCCTTTCAATTAGTCAGTATTTGCTTAGGACTCATTATTTTGTCTTTGGTTAAGTAATCAGCCCAGAGACTCATGTTCTGTCTAATTCCTCTGAGCCAAGTGGGTACAGGGCACCTGACCTTTGAAATGGCCATAGCTGGGAGGCAGGAATAACCACTACTCCAGCAGAGACACTGGCTATTCCAGCTAATCCTGACCCCACAGGCCAGATCAATGCACCTTAGTTTGCTACTAATGTCCTTACATCAAAATGATGGTTTAGAAATGTGGATCTATCGCTCCCCCCTTTAGCTGTGCTGCTAGCAGAGCAGTTCGATAGTCCCTATCATAAATAAATCGGGTACATTGTCCTGAAATCATTACACTGTAACCAACATCAGCTACCACGGAAATTTATAAAACTTTGGTAGAAGAAGAGGTAGTTAATAACAGTTAGCATTTTAAGCCTTATCAAGTGAGAAACAATTTTACAGTGAGAGGAAGAGGAAAATCAATTGATAATTTTACCAGTTTCCATTATTTCCCACATGAAGTAAACTACAGAGTGTGCTACTAGTTTTTCTGTGGAACCGTGTTTTGATGCCTAAGTGAAGCCATAATACTCAACAGAACACCAACACACAAAACCAATTGCAAGCAGGAGGATAAAGATAGCCTATGGAAAGAATTGGTTTTTCTCATATTTAATCTCTCTCCCCCAAATACAGATATGGCTAGCTTTTAACAGAATGGACTTGAAGAGAAACCAAAAAGGTGCTTTTTCTAACAGTTATGCAACTGGAGAATTAGGGAACCCCTAAGCTTTCTACATGTTTCACAAAAGGTAACATACAAGTTCGCAAGGTGCTGCTTTGACTTCTCTGACATCCCACAGCATATGTCAGCACACACAGACTGGGGCTCTGTCTTCCATCACTTACATATGAAGTTTGTGTAAACAGAGGCCAGCCATAAAGAATCCAGAAAGCAGAGCTTTATATACATTAAACCAAGAACCCCCCATTTTTGTCCTTAGGAACATTTTGAATAGTTCAAAGCAAAAAAAGTGTTACTTTATATGTGGGTGTTGTTCTAGGCTAAGGCTTTGTATTCTCTCTCTCGGCATGTATATGTGTATTTATGTGTATATATATATAGGTTTCTTTTAGATTTGTCATGATTCCAAGAGCCAAGAAAAAAAAAATAATCTAGAAGACAAAAAAAAAACAAACCACCAATAATTGAGCCCTAATAATTGTCCAAAAATTATGGGGACAATTGATTTCTAATAACAATGAATAAACCTCATTAGGCACACGAATAGAAATCTATTTTGGTTTTGGGCACCACTTACTGTGAGATGCTGGAAAAGCCACGCTCTCATGATATTTGTTGCTACTTTGGGGAAAATGCCTCTTTTCTTCTGACGCTTTTTGTCCTTGTCTGGGTCATCGTCATCCCCTGTACCAGGTGAGGCTACACTGTTGTCTAAACCGTCTCCTACAACAAAGAGAAGAACAGGAAGGAGAAGACATTTAATGAACAAAGTATAGAAATGAAAGAAGTATCATAAATTACCAAGACACTACCACAGTTTTATTTTGATTTGCTAGATCAGGCACATACAGTTTCTCATTACATATGAGTGCTGATACAAATATGTAAAAATTAGAAACCATGTCTCCTCAAATACTAATTTTGCATCTCACACATGCATATATCATTAATTCAATTATAATTGTGTGCTTGACATAGTGCAATAGCTCTTTGTCAATTACAGGATTCAATGTGGGAAAAGCTGCCACAAGAAAACCCATTCACTATAAATGCATCCCCTACAACCATTCTGAATACGTACTATAAGTAATCAAGTTAAATGTTCTGTAGTCTATATATTCGAGGCCCTCTGCAAGGTGGCAGTAACCGTGTCACTGTTCAGTGCACATAACACACTGTCAGATGAGCCCCTCCCCACAACCATCACCTCCCAACACACATATATACGCACGCACAAACACGTACACCTAGTATGACCCTGCATACAGCATTTGCATGACATGAAAACTTCTACATCTCTGCATCAGTGATTATTATCATTAAAAAAAAAAGATGCACATCAAGGTAGAGCTCTCACTTAATCAGAACTTTCCATCAACATCTTTCTCTTCTGTGCTTTTCCCTGGCATTAATTGTGCATTAGCAAAAATCATTTACTTTTAACAGTCATAGTTATTTTTTCTTGCCCTCCAGCAAAAATGCCTTGAAAGCCTGCCTGGAGGGCATCTAAATTATGTATCTGAAAAACTCTTCTGGCAAGGCATTGCAGGACCCCTACTTTCTTAAAATTCATACGAGCACGTCTTCCTGTTTTTGGGAAGGCATCAATCAAGAGCAGCAATATATGCCATATTCCTACATTAATATTTGAACTAATAACTTTAAAAAAAGGAAAGAAACAAGATCCGACTTGTGGCATAATCAAATGCAAAATAAATGAAGAATACTGGGACAGCACTGAGACTTTATAGATTGCTGTGTTTTCCTTACACATCATTAGCCCGGAGCCACACGAAAGAGGAAAACAGAGAAGTGGAGAGTTTATGCTCCCTGCTGGTGTTTAAGAAGCCGAGGTCCTGGAAGGACATCTGGGAATTGTGCTGAGACGGTGGTTTTTGTAATTTAAGAATAGACATTCATTAGCAGTAAATGCCATAAATCCCATGCTAAGTAAAAACCTTGTCCAAGAAAGCCTAAAACAATAAACTCTGTGCTCAATGTAGCCTGAGCTAGACGCTCCATAGCTTCCTGAGGAATGCTATAGATTCACGAGCTAATTCCTATAGCCTTGTCTAGCTCTGTAGTGCTGCTAAACGAAATACGTTGCTGCTACATACAGTCCATTTGCTTCAGAACTTGTATTTCAGCTCCATCTTCCCTCCCATGCCAGATCACCCTTCTTCTACTGCCTCCCCTCTGCAAAACCAACCCTTTTGGACCGGAGAGACGAAAAAGCCACAGCAAAGAGCCGGCAGATTAATTTTATTGACATTTCCATTTTCACTGCAATGTGATACCCTCCATCACATGGAAGAGATGACCCTCACTATTTACAGACTGACAGGCCACTTCATTACAACCACCCTGCCCCAAGGCAGAGCAGCTCCTTTCCATCTGCCCAAACACCAGAGCAAGACCCCGAAGTCACTGCTCTCTCTCTCGTGCTTCTTTTCTTTTCTTTTTTTTTTTTTTTGGTTGTTTCTGTTAACGATAGAGAAAGGAGAGTCAAACCACAACAAGCTAATCGAAGAGCTTATGGAAGCCCTATACACTGTAAGCAATTGTTCACTTTTGCAAGAGGTTGGTTATTTAGAAAGTGCTCCTTTCCGTTGTCCCCTCCCCCCCACATATTCCACCCTAGCCCTCTCTCTCTCACACACACACACACAGACACACACGCACGCACACACACACACACTTTCCACTATGCCAAGGAACTGCTGCAAGGCAAATTCTCACAAACACTAATGGCTTCTGACTGCTCCTTGGCAACCCCAGCATTTTAACCTGGGTGGATATGCTCTCCAAAATACAGACACTGGAGCTATCTCATCAGCTGTTCATGTGACACAGATGGAGAGTGGCTATTAGGAGCCAGGCAATGGGCCTTGGGGATCTGAGGTGCTGTACTGTAGCCTCAGGCAATTTTGAAAAGCAGTACCCGGAGATGGGGGGAAAAAAATCCCTACTGAAAGTGCAAGTTTGAAGTCAGTCAGTCTGTTTGTCTATCTGTCGTGTGGATAAAGATATCTTTGTCTCTTTATGTAAAAGCTATGTGTGTATGCACAGGATGCGTGGAGCTATAAAACTTCCCTTCTGCACCATCCTTTCACACCGCAGAAGCACCAGTTCACTCTCCGTATGGACAAATCCCTGTTTGTCTGCATATACATGCTCTCCTGTTTGCGAGCATCCTCAGCAGGAATCACTTACTTGCTACATCAGGGTTTAGACCTTTTAGAGAGGTTGTTAATATCCCAGTTTTAAAAAGCTAATAGCAGTCCAGGAGAGGAAAGTTCAGCTGAAGCTCCCGTTGCCTTCCCACCTTAAGCAGCCATCAAAACAGTAAGATCCAGTGCTTCCCTAGTCTGTTCCATACCCTCATGAAAGGAAATTCAAATATCATACCTCCAAATGACCTCAGAAGATGAATATAGCAAGATTTGTTGCTCCTGGTGAACTACAGGCCCAATCCTGCTAAGCTCTACTGTCATATTTTTAATAGGACTTCAGCTGCTCACATTAGTGGATATTGTTCAGTGGCCAGAAATCATAGAAGTAGCCCATAGCTGACTTTTCAAAGATAGAATGACTTACTTCTAGTTTGCTATATCCAAATAAACATGAGTTATTTTAAATGAAGAGAAAGAAATTATCAAAAGTGAAATAAAATGGTCAGGAAAGTCACTCTACGGCAGACCGGATTAACTATATTTTTAACTGCTGTAGGAAGGAGTATAATTTTAAATTTAAACCATCTTTACAAGTGATTCTGCTTATGCGAAATGTTCATATCCTGATTTGGATGGTCATTTGTAAGAAGAGCAGAGTCAAGTCCTAACCTGTATGGAAATTGCAATTACATAAGCACAGTGATCCCAATTTTTAAGGGGGGAAATTAAGTCTAGATTTTGGCCCATTGACTCTCACACAGCAGCAAGAAAAAAAAATAAAAAATAAGAAATGAAGGGTGACTTTCTCCTGCTTTGCACAATGTTCACTTGTTTATTTTTGTGCAAAGAGTACAAGCTATTGCAAAATCCTATCACTGTTCAAGGAAAGTGGAGAATTCTTAAGTGGCACTCTCTTTGTGGAGGTGTCAATGACTACGCAGGATTCAAGCCAGTAGAGAATTAGGCATATTACCCAGCTTGTTTAAGATTATACCAATGCTATGTAATAGTCTCAATAACCCCTATAAAAGATGGAGAGAGTTTAAAAAAACTTTGCAAAGTGACCCACATGGGGTTCCTTAGAGACCTTCTCTTCCAGTGGAAGGGTTTGAGGAGGAGGCTGAAGATGCAAGGCGTCTTTATGCAGCGGGAAGATAGGCTTCTACTAGCTCTGTGTGCAGACACTCTTAGCATGTGCTGAGGGTTTCTTCCCACAAGATACATTATTTTGCACTGAAAGCAAAGGAGACTACCTTTATTTAAAAAATACGGAATAAGTAGTTAGGGCTGGGTTTCCATTGCACCATAATTTCAAATTTAACTTCCTACAAACTGATTTCTTCAGACAGACTAACTTGCTGACCCCGGCGTTCATGCAGCTAAAGACTCTTCAGGAAAGAGAGTCCAGTCCTACAGAAGACCTCTCCAACCTTGCTGAATCAACGAGAGTCCTCCACACTATTAGTATTATCTCAACCTTAGTCCCCATTTGTGTTCCTCACAGAGTAAAGACCCAGCTGAAGTAAGCGCTGTTTAGAAGCTGCTCATCTAGTCTTTTTACCATTTGTGAACAGGATGAATAACAGATTCCCAATCTACACAAAATTATAACTGAAAAGGATAACCCAAGTCAGGCCAAAGCAGAGAAGTCTGGTAACAGCCTGAATTCAAACTCTCGAAATAGTTTCTATTACCATCATAACAAGCAGAGTAGTAAGAAAAGTGATTTCTGGAAAAATACATTTCAAGACCCAGTGTTTGGGTGTCTTCACCATCAGAGGTCCCTTACAGCTTTATGGTTTGTCATGCTAAAGGAAAAGAGAGAAGAGCAGGGGTAACTAAGGCAGGGGGAAGACAAGACACGTCACCATTTTTCTAAAAATAATGCAAGCAATATGAAAACCAAGCTAAAGGAATCTGAAAAGGAAAGATGTGGTGCACTACACTAATCTTAAGTAAACTATTCTACAATCTTTCAGTCCAGTATTTTGATGGAGTAGAATATGTAGATATAAATGCAAAACAAAGAGGAAAATCTGCATGCCACTTATATTTACAATTTGCAATTATTTTTTTGTACTTATAATGTGTCCATCTGGACACATAAGTATTGTAAGCCATTATTAATAAGGATGTTCAGCTTAGTAATATGATCCACGTTACCACCAGAGAAAAATCTTAGAAATCTGGTTAATTGCCACTGCCAAAAAGCTAGAAAGAGAAGTGTTTGATTATGTTTTGAAGATAAGATAGTCTGTGCTATGGGGAGGACTAATAGAGAGGGAAGGTCAGCTCCAAAATCAAAGACCCTTCAGGAGAACTCCTTATCTCCATTCCACCCTGTTAAAATTGTCAGGCTTTTAGCCTTACGGCTTCAGCAGATCACAGCACTTTGAATGAAGTGATGGCTGTGGGGTTGGGGTTTTTTTTGTCCTTCTTTTAATGATCGCTGTTCATAGAAGTTGACTTAGTCTTCTCACCCCACAGAAGAAATACTTATCTACTGCATCTTACTGTCTAGGGAAAATGAATTAGGATAGGTTATGGGTGGCAAACCCGGGACTTCAGAAACCACAAACAGTTCAAGGGGTCATCCCAGCTTGGAGCTCTGCCATTGTCTGCAGAATGTGCACTGGCTTTGCTGAATTACTTGACTGCAGGAAGAGAGGAGACATCAGAAGCTGTTTAGACCTGACACAGGCATCCTAGGTTGACTTGCATGCTCAGCCACCACTTGTCCTGTCCTGGAGTGTGGTTTCCTCAAATGAGCTGCTGTAATCAGCCCCCTGCATTCCTTCCCCTTGCGTATCTCTGAGACAACAGACATCTCATGGTGCTACATCATATGTTTCAGTGAGCATCTTGTAGAGAAAGAAAGGTTGGATACTGGGGCTCTAGAAGGAACAGGAAGACTTCAGACATACAGCCCTAGCATCTCTCTTTCTACAGAAGATGTTATCCTATTGCCTTTCTAGCAGCAGGGAGGACCTGAAGAGCTGGCATTCTTTCTGCTGTTCTTTTGGAAGATCTTTTGCTTTCCAGAATATAACCCAGCAATTCCACCGGGCTGATACTGTAAAGATGATACATACAAATTTCACACAATCCGAGCATTAATAATTATTGTAAATTAAAACAAGAAGAAAAGGAAGAGAACTTAAGCTACTGTCAGACCTCACCTACAAAGCTATTCTACTCAATCTAATCACATTTTAGCATAGTTTGTCAGTTAGGAGCAAGTCCCTATTGCCATCTGGCAATATATGCTAGAGGCTCGAAGAGTTGCATGGTATGTGGTATCTAAAGTGTATTTACAACAAGAGACAGAATAAAGAGACAGAATAAAAACTGTTCCTTTTCTATTTCTGGATAGGCACCTTCTATAATCACTAATTCACATTATTTTCAAAAAGCACTTACAAATATTTTAATATTTACTCAAAAGTAGGAATGACATTCCAGCTATGTTATTGTTATAGCTATGCATGCTATAAAATCAGTGATTCAAATCTTTCAAAATTATTTGCAGAACTGTAATGTTTCACATTTCCCCTTTTATTATTTTCCTGTCCAAAAATAAGAAAAAAAGACTAGCTTTTTTGTGCCCTTAATTGTCTGTGCTTAAAGCTTGTGTTTATTTGTGAAGCAAATCGGGAATTCTTAGAGATTATGTTCAAAAGCCAACAACATATTTTTCTAGCTTTTTAAAGAGCAAACTAATAAACAGCAGTTTAAGCTCTTTTATACAGCCAGGAGGTTCGTGGCTTGTTCATTATAATCCAGCATTTTTTCACATCAGGTGAAAAAAAGTGTTCCAATGCAGACAAGGGGAACAGTAAAGCAACCTGCTAATTACTGATCTCTCTTACGTTCCTGCTGTGCTAAACTGTCCGGACATGTTGAAGTGAAATTTTTCTGCGATTTTCAAGTGACTAGTTCATGGCCCACTGCCGTGGAGTGAAGGAGAAGGGATGAAATGCTTTAGTTTACATGCAACATTTACTAACTGTGTGGGTTTTCCGACATTAAAGAGGGGACAGTGACCCATGCCACCTTTTTCACACTCAAAAGAGCACTGAAAAAACAGTCTTCATAGGCTTACCTCAGGCTTCCCTGGCCCTTAACACCCTCCCCCCAGGGTAGGAGCAGAAAGAGAAAAAAGAAGGGATTTTATGCTCCTTTCTCTTCAACTTTTCAGGCGGTATAAGCAGCATTTAGCAAATTCAGCCTCCAAATGGCTCCAAATGCTCTGAGCTGCAGGGGCTCATCCTTTGTTAGCCTCCCTCTATTTACACAGGATTTACGCAGGCTCTCCACTGAAGAGACCACATGTTTCTGACAGAAAGCACTTCCATTCACACTGCATCAGGCAACAGGATTGTAACCACTGCAGCTTCACGCTGACCTGAGATTAGGGATTTCAGCAACATTGAGATGGTAACAATCTGCTAACTAACGAAAATTATCCATGGAGAACTCTGCTGCTTACTCCAGTTAAAACTACCGTGGCCAGATAGATTAGGTTACTTAAAAGGACAATTAAGAACTAGCTACTGTCAGGAATATGCGTGTCCATCTACAAATAACATACATACACAGAAAAATATCAGCAGGGAAAAAAAAAAAAAATCAGACTGCGGCTTGGATTAAAACAATTTCACCCACTGGCTGAAGACATAAAGTGTAAAAACAGACAGATGGACACATATGTAAATGTGGCTGCATTTGTTTCTCTGGAGCTGGCAAGTTAGTAATAACAGTATAGTTTAATAATTTATTTTCCATGGTATTTTCACACTGGTTAACTGGGCAGCAGCAACATCCATGTGGAACTTCAGGAGCAGAATAACTCCTATCTAATTGCTACTGGGGCAAACAAACTGAACCAAGCAACCTCTCTTGGCTCTGCCTATAAAGACTCAGCCCTGGAACCCAATATCAGTCTGAGGATTTTTAAATTTTAGTTGGGTTTTTTTTTTTCCCCTAAACTCAGTTTGGCCAGTCAGGATTTCTGCGCTGACATTTTTTCCAAATTAAGTATTTGTGTCAGGGTTTTTCAAAATAGATTACACACACACAAGCACAACAAATGTTGCAGGTTCAAGCTTGTGTTTTTTTGCTCAATAGCCTTTCATGGGGCAAAAGAAAATTAGATGGGCCAGAAAGGACCACACAGATCCAGTTTTTGATGAGTTTTATTTTGTTGTTTTAATGTGGTAAATTATTTTGCTTCTGCAGCAAAGAACAAAACAATTCACTTTTGTAATAGTAACTCACACATGCATTCGGATAAGCATGTAAGAAGTACACGGTATATTCTAAAGTTCTCCATAGTATATCATAATAAAGCTCTTCTGGGCACTCAATGATTCATTTTTAGTGATCTCTCAAATGCCCTTACCCACAGTTAACACTCAGATTTTATTAAGGAAGAAAGCAGGGACAAATGTCCACTTAAGTCCCAGCTCTCAAATTCAACTCTGCTTGCGCTGCAGTACCTAAAGCTAAAGCTTCTTTAATGTTCTATTCACCTCCCCTGTGTGGCATTTCTGCTAACACAGAGTTCACAATCTTTCAGCCCCAAACACAGAAGGCTGCTATCTTCAAGTCATCCAAGGAATGTGCCAGATACTATCATCTCCCCTGCAATACAAAGAACCAGAGAGAGGCAGAGACCAAAAGGAGACCGTACTGATCAGGTTACTAAAGTCCAGAAAGTCTTTCCCAGAATGCTAAGTGTTAATCTTTGAACCAGCAAATGTTATAATTAAGATCCTTGTAGTTGGAGGAAATGCTCGCTCAAGAAGTCAAAGGTACAGCCATTTGAACTTATACTTTTTTTAGCACGTTTATCCTAATCTCGCACCCCTCATGCTGGCATAGCCGCCATCGAGCACTTTGTTCTGTTCAAGCAAAATTATCATTAATGTCAGTGGCAGTTTTGCCTGAGTAAGGAGTGTAAGACCAGATCCTCGTCTTGTTCACGCAGAATTGCAAGCACTGCACAATTCCAGAGGAGATATACTCATTAAAACTTGTGGTTTATGCTGATTTATGATGCTCTTCTGTTAAAAATGAAACTTTGTACCTCACTGCGGAAGTGTTCAATGCACTTGTTTCTACATGGTTTTAACTTCAACTCCCCCCTCCCCACTTCAGCACAAATTGGGAAATCTACACCCAGGTTTTGGCACCTAGGCTGAAGGAAAGCATTATTAAATTAGGTTTAAGTATTTTGTCTGCTTCAGTAATTACTTTGCAGTGTGAATGTAAATAGCTGTTATTCTGTTTAACTTTTTCATCCTACTAAACGCTGCCACACAAAATGTCCTTGTGTTGCAGTGTAAATGGAGTTCTTTTTAAAACGCTTTTCTATATATTTTTAGAGAAATATTTTTAGCATTCTCATAGTAATTCTGTCAAGAATACCAGCTGCAGTGCAGACTTTGGCTACAGCTGACACAACAATAACAAGTCATTAAAGAAATCAGGAGACAAAAAAAAAAACTTTTTTTTTTTTTTCCGAAAGCACATCTTCTTTGAGACCATTTTCTTTTTTCAGTTGTCTAAACCCATTGGAATAAGAGGGATAGTGGTTTTAGTTTCCTCAATCAACTGTGCCAAAGTTAGAATATAGCTTTTTAATATGTACTAATTACCATTTCTTACTTGCTATCCTGCTATTTTTGTCATCAGAATAATAGCAAGTGTGAGCAAAAATAGCCAAGTTCAATTAAAATTCTACCTGCAGTTGAAGTTAAGTAATTAAGTTCAATAGTATCTCATCAATATTTAACCTTTAACATTTTGCAGTTGTTTATAAATAGCAGAATGTTGAGAACTTTAGGTAGATGTAGATGATGGCTAACATCCTGTACTGTTGTTCTTCATTAAATCACAAATGTAGTTTCTTTAAGAATATAAATGTCTTTTTTTTTTTTTTTGAAAAGGAAAATAGCCAGCAGAGCATCTCAATTTTCCTTACAGCAATTATAAACCTATAAACTGAGACATTTTAAAGTCTTGCAGTTTCCCTTAGAGAACACGCTGTTGGACCAACTGCTTATTCATGAGACATCCCTTAAGCTGGTACCCAGTAATTCAGCAAGAGTCCATGTACTGTCCACATTAGAAACCTCTCTTTTCAGGGTTATTTAGCTTTTAAAAATCGCCAGCTGAAATATTGCATACAAGCTCACATTCATAGGATTTTTCATTGTTTCCAAAAAAAGTTAGTACTAGAAATGTAACAGACATTTGTTCCTGAAAGATACTAAGTTAAACGCTTCAGTTACTAAAACGGACATTTGTTAGGACACAAGTCCAAATTGCACATTAGTCTATTTGAAGATGTATTTTAAAAGATGGAGGATGGCTGAATGCTTGAAAAAAATAAAATGTTTTAATAGAAAAGTGTCAAAATGAACCAGGAAAGCTTTTCCAGGTGATATAATGTACACAAACGTGTATGTTACATAAAACACAAATAAGAGTACTGTCTTGATATGCATTCACAAACACCTGAGGAGCATCAGAAAAGATGCTTGCAGCGAATGCATAGTCCAGGAAAAAGAAAACCAAAACAAACCAACAAAACAATTCCAAAACAACTCCAAACTTGGCAAGTCTTACATACCATAAGAGCTCCAACACCTATGCACAGTAGGGTGGATTAACCCGCTGGGTGCTGCAGACATATATATGCACCTCCTCCTAAAGTGTTCATTTGGCTGGCAGTCTGGAAAATGCCAGAATGTGAAGGGTTACGTGGGAACACTGACAGTCTGCTCTTGTAGGTTTAAGTTAAAGCCCATACTTCAAATATAGTGTGCCAGGTATTTGGAAACATCACTAATACTGTTTATAAGTGGTTTGCTCTTTGGTGCTCACAACAGAGGGCTCGATCCAGTGCTTGCTCCCACTTGGGAATCATGTTCCCACTGACAACCACGTGCTTTGGATCTGCCCCTATTTACTTTCAGGGTAACGTTTTTCAGGAGTCTTTTCCTCCAAGAAGCCTTGTAAAGGTAAAATGTAAACCATCTATACCTGATCTGCTATATATATTGGATGCTTAAAAGTGGAAAAGCCTGAAAAGTTTTGTCTTTCAAGTTCAGTAGGCAGATTAGAAGAGCAAGCATTTAAGAGCAGAAGCCCCTAGTTAGTCCCTTCTACTTTCTTAGACCCTGGCTTCAGCCATGAGGGAGGATACAGTTAAGAATATCCAAATGCCTCAAACTGGAAGAAGCTGCAAGCATACAGACACACGAATTCTGGTCAGAAAATTTCAACTGGTAGACAATTAAAAAAAAAAAATATAAAAGTCTTTATGATATCAGAAAGGCTTACAACCAACTTATTTTCTCCCATCTTGCAGTTTTACTGGATTGTTTCCAGTAACCAGATAAAATCATAAAATAAACAAGAAGGGAAGGCCATGGCCTTCTCTCTCGACACCCAAACTATCCCATAGGATGCTTTGAGTGATCAAAAGAACTGATAGAGCATTGCATAATTTCATAGGAACACGGAGAAGTATTTGACAAAAGATTCCATTAAAATGATTTAGAAAATAAGGAAGCATAAAAATAGCAAAACCGCAGCACATTGACTTGTTATAACACTGTTTGCCTAAAAATTCACAGCACAAAACTAAAAGCACAGACCCACCTCTCTGACACCTGATGCTTTGCTTTTCTGTTCATAAGCCTGTAATTTCATTTCAAGTCTTTCATTGTAGCAGAAACTGTTGCAAAAGACAAATATGCAGTGCCTACAAAGCCTTTCCAGACTGGTTTGTGTCCCTGAACTCTTCCTAGGGAAGGACCTCACAAGTTGGGCTCCAGAGAACTTGCATCATCTAGCTCCCGACTTCAGAGGAGACAGGGCTGGCTGTATGCAAGAACCCCAAACAAAAAAGCCTAGCAGGTTATGAGACTTCATTTCATTCAGATGGGTAAAACTGAGTTTCCCCCCAGACAGGCTGTTCACCTAGCCACTTAGGGAACTGACATGTGTGCCATAAGATCAAATATAAGCCCCACCAATCAGGTAGCAGCCTGGACTAGATGTGCTGATGCAGCAAATTTCCAGATCTTGATCACACTAGGCAGGGGAGTCATTCTTCTCAGTGATAAAGTCACTGAATGCACTCTGGAGGAGATAAAAAATTAAGAACTGGCTGACTTTGCACCATTTGAGTGAGGTATTCACCGCTGACCCAGAACAACAGAATTGTCACCAGCTAGGAATCACCATAGACATGGTCATCTCTGACTCCTTACTGCAAGGCTGTTCACGGGAATTGTTTCTCAGCTGGTTAGTGGCATCAATCTGGAAACTACAGTGTTTAAATGCATTATGCATTAGAAGAAACTTCACATGGTCCCTCAATCTCTCTCCTCCTCTCCCTTCTCTTAAAAACTCTGTGAAATGATGCCAATGTGAGAGCTTGGTAGTCAAAAAAAAAAGGCAAATAGGATTTCGGTAATTAAGATTTGCCTAGAAGACATTAACCCCCCTTTGCAATTTTATAAGATATTTTTACCTGTGTTTTACTGTATCAGCTTTTAAAAGTTACCAGAGATTTATGCAGTAGCTAAGAATTGAGATGCTAATAGTGCTGGAACATTATCTAACTCAAGATATTCTCTTCCAGTTTCTGTTATTGGCTCAGAAAGTGACCTTCAGCAAACTTTAGGGTTAAGGATTTTTCAAAGTGCTCAAAGAGCAAAGAACACAGTTTTCAATGAAAACTGCTTGCAAAGTAGTACATAATATTCCTTTTGATAGTAATTGGTGGTGGCTCTTAGATAAGTGAATACTATATATTACTACTTTTAAAGACAAACATGGCAATGCACTCCTGTGCTCATTTGAGCATTACATATTTCAAGTCTGAGTAGGGTTATTGTTTTTACTAACACTTCTTCATCTCTAAATGTGGATCTTGATGAGAACATGCTTTCTTTACATCCTGAAATTTTGTGTTAGAAGGCAGGTTCTTGGGCATAAGTACTTGTGATCAAAATAGATGTACAAGGACATATTATTTCTTTCCTCCTTCAGCTAAATAGCAGCATTTCCATTTTGGTTACTAGGAGCAAAAGCAAGTTTTAGTGCTGCAACTTCAAAAACCTGTGTAGTCTTTTTAGTGTATCTGTGGCTCATCAAAATCATGAGTTATGAACAGTATTGTCGTTCAGTCTTTATCCATCTCTTGTTCCTGTGGCATACATGGGATTTTTTTCTGGAGAGACCAAGTGAAAAACTAAGATTTCACATTTCCCATTTCTACCTCCTATAAACTCAATGGCAAAACCTTTTCTGGACCTCACCCTTCACAGGCTGCGTTTCTGTCAGAGCTGATGATAAACACAGAGTGAGACGGTTTTCCCAGGGAGGAGAAGTGCTCAGAGGGACTGGGACCTGCCCGTGAGGCTGGGCTCTCCACAGCGAGGACACTCACATGAGCACCAGCCCTGCACGTCTGGATGGAGATAACTTGTCCCTGGCTTTTAGAATGCAGGAAAGAATTATCACATGGAGTGCAGGTCTGGAGCTATTTTTCCAAAATAAGAAACACCAACGTTCATAATTCATTTACAAAGCACTAACGAGGCCCCTTTTTCAACCCCATTTATTTCTTACAAAATAGATTCATCTGGACGACAGCAAGAGAAGCTAAACCAAGGAAATGAGCAGGCCATCCTTTTCTCTTCAACCAGTGCTGCTTTCTTGTAGCCATCGTGGCTTTTCCCATATGTGATAAAGGTTCAGTATATAACGCAAGCCGGGGCCCTGGCCGTTGATGGTTCACCAATTGTATGTCCTTAGCAGCACCACCCCATCTATTACTGTGGAATTAGTTTACAATACTACTAGTTGTACCGAAAAAATAAACTAATTGGTCCCTCAGGATAGCTAGGTGCTTTGGAAGTCTTTTTAACAAAAAGAAAAAAAAAAAAATTATCTCCCATAGTGATTTGCCAGCCTTCCTATACTCTACCCAGCACATTGGGACTTCTAAATTACATACTATAATTGACATCAAATATCTGTCCCATCAGTGAATATCTTTATTAGCATCAAAATCACTCACAACTAGTGTTCCTCAATGTTATTAAACAGAACTTGTTCTAGGTGTTGCCTTACTAATTAGTCAGGATGAGCCCGAGGAAGAAAATCTGGGTCATGTTAAATTAATTGGAATGAGCATGAAAATTAGCAGAGCAAACTGCATCAATTTTCTATAGAGAGCCTTTCTTCATGTTGAGAATAAAAATGGATATTATGAGGCATTAACCAAACTGCCTTCTGTGACTGCCAAGAGGTGTGTTACAGTAGCCCAAAAATATCATGCTCACAGATTTTCAGAAGTTAATGAGACATTTCCAGGAATGGTAAATACATGGTATTAAAATGGGTGTGCCTCTTATGGGAAAATGCCAAGTCATTTCATGTTTATTCAGGCATAACAAGCTCCTCAAAATGAGCATAATTTAAGAGGTGAATAGTGCAAAGAGGGCTAACATTCAACTAATTTTCCTTAAGAAAGAAAAGATTAAATTGAACAAAAAATGAATTAAGAGGTTTACAAATCAACAAGTCAACCATCAGATTGCAGCCTCTGCTCAGTATATTCTCATCAGCCCCTGCCATGAAGTTTTCAAAAAATGTCCCGAAGGCAGGGAACAAAGCGAGCAGAACTGATTACAGCCACACTCACCGCCTTGCTGTCTAAACTCTGTTTGGCTTCCTAATGAGCTCACTAAAAACCTAATTCATCTCCCATAACCCTTCTCAGCCCTCCTTGAAATTCACCATTATGGAAATTACAGATGAAACATTTACAGGCTGTGTTCAAATTACTGCTTCTTCAACAGGCAGGTCCCTGACCCTCACAATGAACACAATAGAGGTATGTCCGGCATGAAACCACTCGAGCCGCAGCCTATAGAATAAAGAGGCTCAGGAAGGTTAAGACTTTTTCTCATGGTGACAATGATTTCCGCATTAATGCTTTCAGTTCCATGAATATGGGAATTTTGTGGGTTTGACAGTATATCAAATACAAATTGTAATTCAGAAGGGGAGAAATGAGTTGTACTGATGACAAATAGCTGAAATAAGCTAATGTGAATTCCCAGCCTGTTCAGGAGGAAACTCCCTCAGTTCCTCATTACATGAAGTCAAAATGATCCTCACGGCACCTAGCCTGTAACTGGAAGATTACTGAATTGATGGATCCTTAGTTTAAAATGCAGCTGTTTTATTCTGCTTTAGTAATTAATTCTTTTTCCAATACCATATTGATTAAGCGTAGACCCTGATAAAGTTCAAACTGAGAAGAATCTCTAGTGGCTTCCTTAGTTGCTCCAGAGACTCAATGAAAACTTCCTACAATTCCACCTGCCTCCTCAGAGTGCTGATCCAATGAACAGAACAGTTTTTTTCTCATAAATTAGTTAGGCCATGTGGAGCTGTATTAGCTGATCGTTGCTTTTGTCTCTCTACTTGCTGACTTGCTTTTCACTTTTGCTGTCCTTTGTGCTGTCACACACAAAGTCGGAGTGCAGCTGCCATGCTGAACCCGAACCAAGGTAAAGAACAATTCGTACAAACTACATTTTTTCTTTTTTTTTTTTTTTTTCTTCCCCCACTTTATACAGCTGCAACTCCCCGAGCAGCGCTGCACTCAATAAGGCCTCCTGGGATCCAACTAGCAGAGAAATCCGTGCTGAAGCACGCAGTCATTCTGTGGGACTAAAGGGTGTCGGGGGGATGTCAGGGGGGGTGCATGTGCGTGTGTGGTGGGAGGGAGTAACCTGTTTTCTACAAGACCTCTCCACCTTTTGGGACCTAATATTTGCTGCCTTGTTCTTAGCAGCCAAAGATCCTTATACTATCCGATTTTTACTTTGGGGAAAGAAAAAAAAAAAGAAAAAGAAAAAAAAAACCCCAAGCCCAAACCACGCACATAAAACACTACAGCCACTTGAGACAAGAAATCAGCACTTCACCTATAACAAGTGGGACGTGGGTCCTTGTTGACTAACAGTCAGCCTGTGGCTGTCCATGAATGACCACGGCAAACACGGCAGCATATTACAAGCAGCAGCAATCACCAACATGATGCTGCTCTTCAGACGTTCACCTGTACCAGGGAATCCAGGCTTGTGAATTAAAAAGGGCACGATAACAGAAAGTTTCTCAGATTACTGCCAGTACAATGGATTTTCTTTTCTAGGAAAATCAGAAATACGCTTGTCTGAAAACATTCCCAGCACTTCATAATTTTTATTTCTTCCCTAATCTACCTCAGCCCTTCTCTTCCTCCTCCTCCTTCCCTTTCCTACCACCTGAAAAAGAGAGAGCTGATGCCTTCTGTGTCCTCACAGTACAATTTTTAACTTGAACCTATGTGTCTGAAGGGTAACGTGCTATATGTACTGGTTTCCAGAGCACTGGTAACAAGTGGTGTACGCAAGTAAGTGATCTGAGGGAGTGGCAGGCACGTCAGGTATTAGCAGTCCTTGTTCAGGTGACTTATTAGTTAATAAGACTACTTAAAGGCTAAGGATCTCATTCTAATTTCATATTGTCTGAGGCCCCTGACTTAACCTCTGCTTTCCCACCAAGGACAAAGCGAGTTGTTTTTCTCATGTTTCTGTGGGAGAACCAGCCTCAGTTTTGGCCCATCTGATTTGTATCTGAAGAGCTACGCAAGCAGGCGGGTGCGAGGACAGCGGTGGGCAGCCTCCGCGCGTGGTGGGCCAGGACAGATAATGGCATTCCCCACCTTCAGAGCATTCTTCCTTAGGGCGAAAGGTCACCCTTCACAGATGTCTCCAGCAGACACTCAGTTGTCAAAAGGTTGCATCATGCGATGCATGCAGTCACTGCTAACAATGCTCTGTTCTCATCCAGATACGTAAACACATTGCACTTCTAAATAATTTCCTTGTTAATGACAACTTGTTTTTTTCCCCTGAGTTCTATTCAGTTATCAAAAAAAAAAAAAAAAGTAAGGAACACTGAGAATAAAAACAGTCTGCCCCCCCTTTGCCAATTCACGCTTAAGTATTCCATTTTCCTTTTCTGTCAGTCTATTCAGCACAAGAAGATGCTTCTGGTTTATTCCCAAAAAAGAGAAATAAACCCACCATATCCCAAAATGTCTAACAGTAAAGCATAGTTTGGAGGCAAAAAAAAAAGCACATATATGGTGAAATGGAAGATAGTAAGCTTTTTTTTTGTCAGAAAAGTTACACAGCCAGAAAAACAAAAAAAATCAATGAAGAAAATTCTGTTTGCTTTAATATAGCCTATTCTAATTTCTTCTGTTTAAAAGTAACAAACCCTGTTAGCGTGTGCACAACTGCTAAAAGGAAAATTATGTGTGTTCATGTATTTGTTATTAATTCACATTTGCATGGTGCAGAAAGTTTATTTCTCAAGGAGCACTTCAGAAATAATAGGTTCTAGTTGCTACAGTAGCTCAGATTTTTAATTTCCAGTGCCTCTAGATGAATAGTATAACAAAGATTTCTTCATTGTTGAGGACAGTTACTCTAAAGCAGCTTGAAGCTATCACACACAATACAAAACAAGTAATTTCGTTCTAGAATGGATTCAAACAAGCTTATCAGGATTGTTATCTATTTATAAATTATATATTTAACAGTAAAGTAAGACAGACATGGCTGGAATGTTACACATGGGGAAACACGATTAGAGATATGCTAAATTACTCAACCTAATCCCAAGCAATAGAATCTTCAGGGCACTGGGAATTTCTAGAAGAATTAAGCATTATATGTTGTAAAAAGCTCAATTAAATACCCTTAGAAACCAAGCAGACATTCTTTCTGATCTGCCTGCAATATGTAGTCCTCATAAATGCAGAATGTTTGCCTCTCCAAGCATCTCTTTTCTGCTCATTTTTTTAGTCACTGAACCTATGGAAAGCACACTTTAAAAAAGAAAAAAAAAAAAAAAACTTCTTCAGTGGAAATATGTACAGTGGTCACATATTTCATACACTTGGCCATCTTGAATTAATAGGAGTCAATGAAGATACACATTCTTAAAAACGGCCGCAGCTTCATTGGTCTAATCTATGAACTTTAAAGACCTTCCTTTTATGAGCTTTCCTCAGGGTAGGTATTTCAGTGTTCTAAAAACAGGGTTATGGACTGTTAAGTTAAGCACATGTTCTGCATCAACATTTTAGTTTCAGCAGGTTATTTCGTGCCAAGTTTGCCAGTTAGTATCATCAATCCTGAAATATGTGCTTATTTGTTTTAACAGGTGTTTTGAGAACAGTACAGGACAGGAGAAAAACACTGTTAATACATTAATTTAGTATCTATCTTTAATTATGAAAATCCCCTGGCCCCTCCCCCAGAAACATGACAAAATTTCACTTCATGTGTTTAAGACGCAAAGAGGTGGAGTTGAAAAGGAGAGCAAATGAGTATTTCTGTTATTTCACCAGCCTCATGATTTTTCCGCTCATTTCTATTGTGCATTATTTCTCATCTAGTAATCACAGACGTGGGTTTACATATGGTGTGACCCATCAACTTACAGAAAACCACACTGTATTGTGCAACTGACATTAACTGTAGAAGGGACAGGTAAGGCTGAAGCAAGAAACCAGTATTCTTTAGATAATGAAACATAACTGGGGACTTTCACTCAGTCTGTTGTTCTGAAGACCATTTGTTAGCGTTTGCATCAGAGGATGTACAGGGGGAAAAAATGAGAATAATCTAAAACCAAAATTGGCTTACCCACAGCAGTCATTCCACAGAACCAAAATAATAGTCTGCTCTTAAAAATGAATAGCAGCAAAACATAACAATAAGATTTACACGCACACATACACACTGCTGTTGCATTTGTGGGTCAGTTGAGATGGTGCATCACAATTTTCACAAAAAGCACACGCACAGATAACACCTGCAAGAAGTGTGTATCTCAGACTTGGTCTGCTGAGAAGTGAAGTGAATCCCCGCAGTGACGTTTGAAGGTTTAAAAGCTCAGTTTTTTGTTTCTAAATGCCTATGAAAACATTGCCTATGCTCAGAGGCCTTTTAAAACAAAACCAAAGCTTTTAAAGCTTCAAAAGCGGTCATGGGAATTTGCTCATCAGGAGGGAATCCTAAATGAAGGCCAAGATTCAGTGGATTCCCCTGGACGTGACAAAAGCCATAGCCTGTCTGCAGCTCTACTGTTTCTTGCAATGGATGTGGACTGATTCAAGCAAAACCTGACAAATCTTGTCCACGCCCTACATTTTACAAAATCTACTTTTAAAAGGTTTAATCCTTCCCAGGTATCTCCTATTATTCTCTACGATAGTAAACAGGCAAAAAAAAAAAAACCAAAAACAAAAACAAAAACAAAACCAACTACCCCCAAAAAACCCAGACGAAACAAAGCACAAACAAAAACTTCCAAAACCAACCAAACAAACAAAAATCACCAAAAACCTCTACCTTCATGGATACTTAATGTAACTAAGAGAAAGACATCCCCCCCGCCAAAGTCATTAACTTAAAGAAAAAAAAAAAATAAAAGGAGGTGGGGAGGAAAAAAAAAAGCTAAGCTTGGAACTTCTATTGTTATAACCTCAAATACGTACAAGACAGGAAGGAAACCAACTGACATTTGCTTTTTAATATGAGAGATGATTTACAGAAGGAAATATTCTAATGCTATGTTGAAGGCCTAAACTACTTCGAAAAACTTTTTTTTTTTAGTGTCAATGTTTTCTACCTATAGCAGCCTAAAAATAAGGCAAGAAGTTCCCAATAAGTTGTTTAAAAGACTGTTATAAAAGGGAAGCAAGAAAGTAACATTTGAGTAGACCAACGCTGCCGAATCAGTTATTGAAAACATAAGAAACCCAGTGTAAATGAAGTTTTTCGTCTGAAAGTGTGAGATAAAACTGAGTAAAAGCTATAAGGTGAAGCACACAAGTAAAAAAGAATAATCTAATTTTTCACAGCAGCTTTCCTACCCACTGTGTAACTGACATTGTCCCTTTTCTTTTAGATGCAATAATCTCATTTCATTCATACAAGTTACACCCCTCTCCCATTAAATAAGACAGACAACTCAAGAACAGCTAATCAGCATGGAGAAGGCATAAGAGCAGAGAGAGTTATATGGGTTTTTTGTGTCCAAATGCAATAGCCTTCTCAAATGATTTGAAATAAAATGAATCACGCTATAAGAAACAGCTGTTTGGTGGAAGACTGGAACAGAAGACCAAGACATGGATCCTCCTCCTCCACTGGACATCTGGCTGTGCATGGGTGTATTCTGCTCATCACAACCACAGTTTGAAGTAGGACCCTTACATCCAAGAGCACTACAGTGGCAAGCAAAGCAGCTCCAAGTGAATTATTCCAGACCTTGCCTCAACTGGAGGATACTCTTTACATAGTTTACAAATTATGCGCTAGACAAGTTCTCAGTCTCTTAAGAACAACTGAACCTTACAAGGAAATTCTCTAAAAGAAGCATGTAGAACGTTTATATGTGAATAAACAAGGCAGAAAAAAAAAAAAGTATAGACACAACCCAACTAAAACACAAGCAGCTCCTCTGAGCTCCCGTAAGGCAGTCATAGAAAATAATTTGAGAAACAAACTCAAATCTATACTCTCTGATTATATGAAGACAAATTATATAGAGATAAAATCCTTTTGCTGCACCGACACACCAAGATTGAATCAATTCTGCTTTCAAATATACAGACTGTGCTCCCATCAACTCCCACTGAAGTCAGAATTTGACCTATTGTGTACTTTACATTCACATCAATGAAGTCAGTAAGAATGCAGAAAATTGCTTTAGAAAGATGTAAAATTCTTTACTAGTTCAAAAAAATAAAAGGACAGCTTATTTCTTTTAAACAAACCAGATTGATAGCCATTTGGAAGAGCTTAAAGGAGGGTTAATTGGCATACAGTAAACCTGAATTCTGATGGTGTGGACTTCTAGCTAAAATGACATTCTCTTTGGTGGTCCTAGGACTGCAGGATTAGTTTACAAGAAAGCAGAGAGGGGTTTGAAATCAAACCCTGAATGTCACTGATGAATTACCAGATTAGAAAGGCCTGACTATATGAAACATATTCCTGCCCAAATTCAGATTCAGAAGGGAAAAAAAAAAAAAAAAAACAACAAAAAAGGGCCAAATCTGTAGTTGAGCCCGAGTTATAGATTAATAGAATGAAAGATCTTAAAAAAAAAAAAAAAAAAAATCAATAAAGCCCTTCTTTCATAAAACCTTGCCCATAGACAGAATTTTATGCCAAACTATATTCAAAGCTGGGAATATGAACTGCTAATAAGATCTAACTCAGGGAAATAATTAGGATAACCGATTCACAGCTAAATGAAAGTGCTTCATCTGTCATTGCAACATACACAACAGAAAATTTTCTAGAAATGGATAAGGTAGGACGAATTTCATTATTCCAAGACAGGAAAAATAAAACAAACCCACCAACCAAACAGAAAGAAGAAAACAGGCCCATACACAGTGGTCAGCTATCAGCTGTGTCCGACTCAAGTCACTGGAGTAAGTTTGTGAAGTTCAGATATGGTCCCTTCAACACACCAAAGGAAAACAGTAAAATCTATAAGTAGTTGGAATCTAGGAAACACCCAACGCTAATAAGAAAGTCTTTGTTATGTCTTTTCTAACTGGAAAAGTGCATTGTTACTTCTCCCTTGGACTGAAGTATGAGTGCTGCAGTCATCTTTCTCTTTTCAAATCCTGGCACATGAAAAGGGCAGAAACCTCAAAATTGTAAGTCAGCTGAGATGCTACCACAGATCAGCCTATCCCTCTTTCCCTACAATGAAAGGCATCTGTATGCATTAAGCATTTCAGTAACTTCTAAATCAAAATTTAATTTTTGCAATACTTTAAACTCGTGGAATCTACCATTTTACACAAAATAGATAGAAAAGTGTTGAAGAAAAACAAGATTATTAAAACAAAGCATTAATGAAGTCTAATGTTCCTCATCTAGAAATATGTTTAAATTTACCACACACACACACAAAATAAAAATTAAAGAGTGTTATGAATCAGGATTTTTTTTTTCCCCTTACTCAGACACTTTCATGTGGTGACAGATATTTTGCACAAAATTAATCTTAAGTACATGGACTCAGAAGCACATGAAATCTAATCAGAAGTCTAATAAGTTAAAATAAACAAAATTTACCAGCTTTCTTTTTAAGGAAAATATTTGTAGTTTAGGACTGAATTGAAAACATAATTAGAAAGTTTTCCTTTCAGTAGTTTTTGACAAGGAACTTGTTATATTCTTATGCACTACACGGCCGAAATGCTGACCAAGAATACAATTCCTGGAATGACTTTCAGGTAGGTTATTCACATTTGTGTGAACTGTCTGCTTCCTTGTACCTGGCATTTCATCATTCAAGCACAAATTCTAAAAAGGCTGAGGTTGTAAGTATTAACCCTATTGTGGGCCTCTATATCAATAACAGGACTTGCAATATACAGAGTTAAGCAACATATAAGTCTTTGCCTGACTGAGGTCCTGCTTTTATTGTGCAGGCACTTCTGAAAATGGAAGGTCTATGTTGATGTACTCTCACTCTCATCCTTTGCCATTTCTTGCCTAAAAATATTTCCCATCTCCACAATGCTAATTATTACATTAAAAGCTTTAAGAAGTGGCAAATTATAACTTGGACTTCAGTTTAATAAAATAAAAGGCAGTAATAAATAATAAAATGATGATAGTCTTTTGACTGTAGAGAAGACATAGGGCTTTAATAATTTTCTCAAGGCAGTGAACTGACAGTAAAAGTTACACGCATTGGGTTTTACATGTTCTATGGACTGAGTATCTTTCATTCAAAACATCTTTCTTTACAACCTGATACTACAGAAATATGAAAGAAAAAAAATCCTGATCTAAAAACTGTCACCCTCCCTTTTTACTTTTTGCAGGAACTTTTCAATAAAACCACTAGAAAGCCAAAATAGGGTCCTCTTGGGCACGAGGTGGGTGCACAAGATACACGCCTGTTTTAAACAACAGAATTATTTACCTAACTGACTAGAAGTCCATGAACACCAAGCAATGTAATCAGGTCAAAATTACTCTTGTCTCAATGAAGCGCTTGGGAGCACTGTTTGAGCACCAGGACTGGTACTGTACAAATAAAGCAGAAGGACAATCCCTCTCCCTTTTTTTAACTGGCAGAAGCCCAGTGTAGCTCCATTGATTTCAGATGTATTAGCAAGGAAGGGCCTGATCCAAAGCTCACTGAAGTCAACCAAAATCTTTCTGTTGATTTAACAGGCTTTGGATTAGTCCCTAAATAAGAACAGATTTTGGCTCAGCTGAAGGATTTCACTTAAGCCCTCTGCTTGTTCAAGCATCTAGTAGGAGCTAAGAGAACACTGTGGTCCTACTGAGTAGGAGGCTGTGTTCATCCTGAACTATCCCCTTTAACAGATGTATGGGGTCAGGAGTCCCATGAAAGAGAGAACCATCAGTAAGTGGTAAATCTGAGGTGGGAGGAATTAGGAAGAAAGCTCCAAGATGAAAAATCTCATTTGTGCTGTTTAAGCGATGTTCCATCCTCTTTAGGCAAGAGTGTAAAATTAGACGGGGAGTTCATGCGAATTTCCAAATTTTACGCTCATAAATAATTTAAAACCTTAGCACCGAGTTCTACAATAAAATTCTATGCATGTATTTGTCATATTCACTTCTGCTGAACTCTCTGCAACCAGGGGCTGCCTTAAATCTAAGTATGACCAACTTACAGCTGCATGTGGAGAGGCCCAAGGAAAGTTTAAAACAAATGTAATTGCTTAAACAAGTGTAGCCACAATAAGCTGGTGGGCATAATGCAAGATTATAAGGAAAAAAGCACTCTTTACTTAAGAATTAAATGCTGGGGTTGTCAAAAAATTTCATGGTACAAATCACATCTTAATCAAGAATTTGCTGAATTCCCCTCTCTGGCTTTCATGGCTGCACCACCAATCCTTGCCCGTTATAGCAAATGCTCTGTTTACACAAGAAAGTAGAAGAGCCCAATCCTAGCCTGTGCATGAGGAATGTATCGTGCCAAGGGTGTACAAAGGTAACCATCCATAAAATAATTCGAGCTCTTTCCACAAGTTATGCAGCCAGCAGTCTAGGATGGCACTCAGTGCAAGTTTGAGCATCTGGAGTTAGCAATGGACTTCAGACTGAGAGCAGCTGGGAAGTCAGTGGAGCACGGGGAAACCACTTTGTCTTGCTCTTTCTTCTGCTCACTACCCCAGCTGGAGGTAGGAATAGGGGCACCAGAGCCATCATGCCAGCTCTGCCACCAGATCATTTCTTGTGTTTGCTCCTTACGCTGGGGTAAAGGTGGCATCACAAATAACCCAAACACAGCCAAGCTTTGGGGCTGTCACTTATAAACCACCCATATGTTACAGCACGAAATGAAGAATCGTTTGCTCCCTCAAACTCTGCACATACCTGTACATGAGGTGAATTACTACTTCGAGTGCAATCAAAGAGCAGCAGCCAAATTCCTTAAAGGTAATTTTGAGTTTACTGCATAAGTTTATGCTCTCCCACAGATTTGAAAAAGTGTTAGTATTTCAAGAAATAAACCAAACCGACAGCACAAATTTATTTTTCTCTGAAGTTCACTTTTGCATTTCAAAACCACCAGAGGAAAAAAGTGATTCAAAACTTTCCTGTTCAAATAAAAAAAGCTGGTGTTTATTATTATTTGTCCTCTAAAATGTAAGGCATGATGAAGTTTTGTTCAGAAACGTTATTAGAACAGAACGTATTAGAACTTCATGGCTGTCTTTTTCTTGCCACTATGTGTCTTAATGCAGTAGTTTCTGTGGGAATTGTCAAAAAACGAATATTTTTTTAATGTGTTTAAGATAAGAGAATCATGCTTTGCTTTCATCTATTTGGATGTATTTGACCCAAACTTTGCATATCTGAAAGCAGAAGTGCCCCTGTTATTGCTACTGATTCGATGCAAAGATCAGGTTCTTATATGGATTGTCTCTTCCTCTTCTCTCCTCTGAGAAGGAAGACCTGCTTCTAACAAATTCCTACCCCTTCCTTCAAGCCTTCTCTGGACAGTTCATGACTGACCCAATAAACAAAAGACAGATCTTTCACGAGTACTATAACTATGATCAAGGCACCCAGTTGGTGCGTTTTAAAAAATGTTATTCTAAGTCCTGTAGAAATCAAATCTACTAAATCTAGATTGATATGTTTATTAAGACTAAAAGCAGTAATAAACAACAGTAAAATATCATAAATTCTCCCCCCCTTCCCAGCAAAACAGATACGCTGCATTTCATAGTTAATGAAAAACCTCTAAATATGAAGCAGACTGTTGCTGATACTGCTGCCAGTTCTGATGCCCCAAGCCTTCATTCTCAGCCACCGTTGCCTGTGCACACGCTGAAAACTCTTAGGCAGCAGAGCAGGGGGTATGCTAGATCTTCTCATGCCAGGATGAGAAAAATCAATGCCCGTGTTTAAAAGAACTACAGAACTATTGATGTGCAAGGTCACTAAACATCACAACCTGTTCTATAGCTCTAGCATACTAAGGAAATCCTAGGGAGGAAAAAAAAAAAAAAAAAAAAAAAAAAGGCAAAAAGACAATGCATTGCACAATCTTGTTCAAAGCCAACACTGCCCTTGTGTGCCTAACACCTAAATATGAACACAAAATCAAGTTTTGTTTGGTCTATATTTACTATGCTGGTTAGGGGGAGAGAAAAAGAAAAAAACCCAAGGACTAAACAAGGAATACATGTATATAGTGATGCCCTACCTCATGGCAACAAACTGAGGAGCTACAGACAGTCCACCAAAATAACAGCTGTCTTCCCAGTGACCATCGTGCCTGCAGCTAGCAGGGCAGTTAGGGTGGCCATCACCATTTCCTAGCATCATTCCATCTTTATGACTATACTGTTTTCTTATAGTTCCCATAACACTAGAAAGTTGCAAGTTGAAGTGTCTACATGAGTTTTCATATGTACAGTTTTATTCTTGTAAACATTTAAAAATATTCATTCACATCATCCACTGCACACGAAGACTTACGCAAGCCAATAGAAACCAGTGGTTAAAATTGTAAGCAATTATTTGAAAACATCCTAAGTATATAGACACTCATCTGATTTTAAAAATCCTCGGCTTATGAAGACATGTAGATGGCTTGATTTTTAGTGAATGAAAAACCTACCTGAGTACTATAATAGTTTAAATGAAGAAGGTAGAAAATAGGAGAAATTACTCGCTTCAGCCTATAGAAAGCTTCCTGCAATCTCATCTCCAACTTTAACAACCTCTACTAGCAATTAACTTAAAGGAATTGTACAAGTTGAGAAAGGAGAAAGTATATTTAGACATCAGACCTGGGTTTATTAGTACCCTGTGATCAGTTACTTAAATGAGAAGTAATTTTATAAATTAAAAGCAACACTTTACAGTAATTCAAAGCCAGATTGGCTTGAAAATTCAGAACTACAAACAAATGCATCAAATCACGTTTAGAGCCAGCTAAGGACTGCGGTTGGATTTCCTTCACCTGCCCTACTTCTCCAGATATAAAAGCTGCTCAGAAGCTGGAGCAACCACAGAGTGGGCAGCACTCCTCTTCTCAGGCAAAGTAAAGACAATAAGACAAAAGGCCTACGTATTACAATGTGTAGTGCCATAATGCAGTGTTTGATGCTCTAGAGGGGCTTCAACAAGTACTGTACAGCCAAAAATCAATTGAAAATCAGCATGATAACAGAGCATGAGTTGCCCTGTAATAGCCTTAAGCCCCCCAAGGCTATATGGGTCCCTTTCATCTGCCAGGCTGCGCTGACGCTGGGGGAGCCTGCCCTCCCTCCCCAAGCACTCTGGCCACGTCTGTGCCTTTTACCTACTGCTTTCACCTTGCACAGTAAGGAGAACTGACAGCCTCAGTGGATCTTTTAAGCTTTCAAAACTGGAATTTCATTTTTCTTGGTGTAGGTTTGGAGGCTTTAAATTTTCTCTATTTCCCTCCCCCTCAATAAATAAATTTCTCCTCCGTGTAAACCTACTGATTTTAAACTGTAAACATCCTCAGCATGAGGAAGATCCCTCTGATGCTATGGCTGAACACACAGAGGTGATTCCTCTGTCGTGTTTAACAAAGTACAACTCAAGAAGTAAAAGAGAAGAAACACTGCTCGATTCCATGCAAATTGTTATGCATGCAACAAAGTGGGCCTACAAATATTTCACTCATATGGTAGGTTTAATTTCAATATTTCTTTAATTACTTTCCAACAATGTCTGGTTTCTGTTGAATTTACGCTAGTACTTGGCATTTGGTGCAACCCCAAAAAGATAAGATACATATGTCCCCTATTCACAGTCTTGGCATTTTTACCTTAGCTCAGGCATTAAAGTGATTGGTCTGAAAAATTACCTTGCCGATTAGCTGGGCTTTCTGGTAAATATATAGTGTTAATCCTTAAATTCTGAATATGACATAAGGTATACAAATGTTCTGTCTGACTCAACAGCAACATATCACGGCTTAAGGAGGACATGTACGCTGATCTCTGTGAGCGAAGAAAGAGCTAATTGGGAGTTAGATTCAGTGTGATTATCAGCTTGTTTATGATAAAGGAGTACTCTTCTGAATAGCACTGTAAATTCATCCCTGATTGTGGTGTTAAACCACAGCTCATTTCCCCTTCTCTTTTTTTTTTTGTTTGGTTAGAAGGGGCTTTAAACTATTTTCAGCAGATGACAGTGTCATGCTTTGATTTTCTTCTGTCTTAAAAAATAAATCAGCCACATGAGCCTGATGTCAAATTTCACTTTCTAATAGGAGAAAGGCACATTTTAAGTGTTTACTATAAGAACACATTTGGGTAATTTTTCCCCATGTCATTATGAACATTAGACTGACCCAATTAATATGAAATGTTTCTATGCTGCTGGAACAGACCGTGTTACAGAAAGAGCCATTTGCACAACCTGTTCATGATTATGGGCCATAAGGACACAAAGATGGCATAGACATTTGTGGACCATCTGAATTCTTACAGGGGAAGGGGAAAGAGGGGGAAGAAAAAAAAAAAAATGATGTTAGCTGACTGTTGTGGGTCATGTTTTTTAATCCAGAGTATTGGACATGTAACACAGCAACAAGAGCTGATCATTTTGTTTAATCACCTTTTGGATCTTTGCCAGATGGTCTCTATTGAGAGCGCTGCAAACAGAGAGAGATGAACTGCGTCTAACATGCCACTAGAGCTTTCCCGTAAATGTCTGAGAACTGAATCCAACAAGAATTTAGTCTCAGAGCAGAAAGGGATACATTTAAAAACTATGTGCATTAACTATACTTTTCCCCATAGAATCCTCACTTGGCATGAATAATTTACCCACTCTTATGCTAATGGGATCATGAAAGTATCCCTGTGTCTTTAGTGCAGCTATTCTCAGCTTTCAGTAATTACCCCACCCAGTGAAAATAACATGGCTTCTGCAGCCCAGCGGCCCACTGGTACCTGGCAATTAGAAAGATCATGGCTGACAGAGGAGCGGTCCAGGGATGGACGCAGAAGATCCAGTGGCCTGAGGAGCGGCTTGAAAAATTAAAAGCCTTCCACTGTGAACATTTCCTTACTTGCTTCGGATCAACATGGAGAGCAGCTCCTGCTAGGGCATTTTTATATATATTTTCTTTTTTTTAAGGATGACAGAGGATTCTAAAGTACTGTCCAGGCACCCTAATATTAAGAAATAGCAACATTCCTTGGTTGTCAGCAGTTAAAAGAAACTTTATAGGGTTTTTTTTTAAATTAGTGCCGTCTTGTTAAACAAGAGGGAGAGAATTAAAAAGTCAATTAATGAGTGTCTTTCAGTATCTGACAATTTTATCAGGCGCACAAAGGAAAATTCTGTAGTATTTAATTAACAAAAAGTTTAGAAAAAGCCATTACAAAGAACCAGGCTTTGACCTCTGTCCATGGCACTCCGTGCTAGGTAGTTCACTATGTAAAAATTATCAGGCTAAAACATCTGGGAAAGAAAGCTATGAAACAGCAGGGAACGTGGCTGGTTTATTGTTTATCTTTTGTTTATGAGGCAGTATTCAAGTTTAATTACTACTCTAAATTAAACTCTAACAGGCATCAGGAGACATCCCTTTACACGACTAAGTTAAAAAAAAAAAATCCAGAGATTCCAACACTAGATCTTTCAAATAAGTTGGCATATATAGGAAGAAATTAGTCAGTCTGTAACAACACAGGAAGACATTTAAGCACTTGCTACTGTATGTTTGGATGTGTTGCATTATGAAACCATTAATATTGTAACAAACATACAATTATAATTTAGCAAATGGGATGTTATCTAACATTTGGAGGTAAATTGGGTTAGGCTAAGTAGGATCTGAGATGGAAAGAATGGCCTAAGGGGGAATCCTACCTTTTTCATTTGAAGTACAAATAAATATACATGCACATATATGCATAGATCTATTTAAAACCACCCAGAAACATAAAGTCAGAGGCAAACCTCCCCACAGTAACAGTCTCTTAAGTAGAATTGTTTAGTTATTTTCTCTGAACCTTCACATACAAAAGGGAGGAAAGAGTTCACTGTGTTTACCGTAACAGTAAGTGACCAGTTTTAGATGAACTTAGCTGTAGGAAAAAATAAAAGTTGAAAGCAACTAGCAAAAGATTATTCCAGATGGCATCTGTCATATTGTATTTAGGGTTATTTTAAAGAGATTACTGCCACTATGAAAACATTCCATTGACAGAGTTTTCCTAGGCTGCATTTGAAACCCCAGCACAACATACTTCAAATATGGAAGTAAATGTTTTCTAATGCGTATATAGATTTTTATCTTTATCTAAATATAAAACCTATGTGGATTAAAATCTAAGAGTGAGGTGAGAATCTTAAATGCAAGTATAATGTTTTAAATGCCACACATACCCCATTCTAAGCTTCAATTTAATAAAAGGTGAGGAATCTGCAGTTGCCACCAGCCTGATTATTAGAAAACTGTGCAGTGAATCTTTGCTTCACTATGAAATTTTAATGCTACTTATTGAATAGTGGGTAGGGATATAAATGTTACCCGACTCCAGCAATCAAACAAAAACTGCAAAAAGATGTATTTGTTCATGCAATAGATGGAAAGAAAAGAAAGGATGGGAAGATAGCTAAATATAGTCACATTTTAGTAAGCTGGTTCTGGCATCATTATGGTTAATGTGCATGTGGTGTGCAGTGTGAGCTCAGCAGTTACTGGGCCAACTGTCTCAGTATTTCTGGGAATTCTGCCTATTCACAGTGCAGGGATTGTTCAATTGCTGCAAAATGTACAAAATGAATTTTACAAAAATGAATTGTAAGGAAGGCCCCATTACAACGATTTTACAGCAAAGATGTCAACATCAATTTTTCTTTCATGCATAGCTAATGATTAAAACAGCATATTCCATTTGCCTAAGACAATTTATTTCATATTGGCACATCAAAATATTGAAATACAAAGTTATCTTTACTCTACCCTTATTATTCACTGCTGCTGAACCCACACCATTGTTCAAACCATGAAAAAATAAAGCAAACTTGGCAAGAAATACTTAAAACAAAGGCTCATCAATATTCTCCAATTTGTCAACATCTCAATTACAGCAATGGAAAAAATGTAAATTTCATGTGCTTTGAACACTGAGGGGTCTATTCTTCTGTCAGTGCACATGCGTAACTCCCATCACCATTAATGGGAATTACTCATACATATCAACACAAGGACGGGCCCCTCAAACTTGAAAGGAAAAGATGAATTAATAAGGGCTACTCTCTTCCTGTATCTTCTTCAGCTGAAAAAAGTCATTGTTCTTTAAGAGTTTTTCATACTTCATACAGTTCACCTTTATGAGAGCTGTGCCTTCTGAAATAATGCATCTCCAGTGAAGCATTATTTATTAGCAAGTTTGATTTTTCACAGTCTGGATGTTTGAGCCTTTCTATTAGGAATTTCCTTTCTTACAAAAGGCAGCTCTCTTCCAATAAAACCATACCCTATAGCTTTATAGGTAAAAATACAAAGGAATATAAATATGTTCTGAATCCTAATGATGAATATGCGTACTAGCCTCAGCAGGCTTACCTACACATATACAGCACTAGGAAGAAGGTTTAGCATCAGTTTTTGCATATTAAAACTCTAAGGACTTTGCATGAATGTGTTTGGGTTGTTTTGTTTTGCTTTGTTTTTATTACTAACAACAACATATCCCTCTCCTTTTTCTGCCTGTTGGAGTTTGGTTCAAAGCTTTATGCAGTTTCAGTAGAGTTTTGATACTAGGACAGGCCTTTGGGCATTATCAGCTATTTTTGCAAACAAATTTAGTTTGTACACTATCAGCGTTACAAGATGGTACATAATGAATAAGAAATAGACTACCTAATTTTTCCATCATGCGTCAACCCCGAGACATTAGCTGAAATTACGTCTTCATCCCAGGTTATATCTTAGTTGCCTTTGCTCTGAACCAGATGATAAGTCTTTGCCACAGAAGGCTATTCTGGACAAATTTGTGGGACAAACACCAAGCTGTCACAAAAGTGTTTCAAAACTACTTTAAGATGTTGCCCTAGAGAGTAGCCTCAGATATTATTTATAAAGGGGCAGATCTTCTTCACTCAGCACAAGTAGTTCCATCAAAAAAAACACCAAACCAAAAAAACCACACACCGATGAACTACTCACATGGGTATGGCAAAGTGGATGTGATGCCCATTTATTATTTTTACTGCTGTATAGCCTAGAAGTTTGTCTCTGGCTTCTCACTTAGAGTCAAGTTTATCACCCCAGGCCTAATTCTATAGAGATGCTGAACTTCCTGAAGGGTCCTGAGGAAACACAGCCTACATCTGGATCAGGCCTTTTGAGTGACTCAACTAAGCGTATGACAAATCAGGTATACAATCCTGGTATCATAAAATATGAAACTGAAACTATTCCCTGGTGCTTTCCTGTAGACCACATGTTTTTAAACCTTAAAAAGATTTATTTCCCACTTTTCATGCATAATCTGCCATATTCATTTTTTGAAATATCCCATAAAGAGATTAAATAGGAATTAAAGTCTGGGAGCATCATATCCATCACTGTGGTATAAACGGATGCTGAATTCTAGAAGTCGTTTAGCCTTGTATGTAAAGGCAGTGGCCATTTTCACTGTGTTTCAGAAAGCATAAGGAAAACACAATACCCCAGAAGATTTTCAGATGTGTTTTTCACCCTCCAAAGAAAAGGGTGGATGATAAAGCTACATACACCTTTTAATCTTCCGCTTAGGGTTTTTACACATATATTCCCTGGCAAAAACCCCAGGGTCTTCTCTCTCCCCTCCCCTTCTCTCAGCCCCTTTCCTGCCATCTCCCTTGCTATAACTCAGCTAACCCAACAGAACCAGTCAGTTTTAAATTTCAGTTGGGACCCCGGTGACCTGTTAATGAATCTACAGAGAGGAGAAAAACTCACAGTGTTGAGTTATGCCTGGTGTTGCTAGCTGACTTGGAGTCAGAAATGCTTGAAGCGTTAACGTAATTGCAAGAATGTGAAAAATGAAGCGTTGGGCTCCTGAGCAAAGCGAAAGGTCAAAGCAAGCCCTACACAAAACAAGTCTCTGGAAGATGGCCTCATTAGACCATTAAATCAGCTTCTCCTTTTTTGTCCTTTGTAAGATGTTTAGAGTGTTTTATTTTTTATTATTGTATATATTAAACTCTCTCTTTCCAGGACAGGCAGAAAGTTGATCAGACTTACTACATAATTAATGATCTCTAAAATAGTATTATAGGGCATTGATCTGCATTTGTGGATCTGAACTGGGATAAAGTCAATAAGTGCTTGGTAGATTACAGGTCACTAGTACTTCGGTTTGCTAAGTGATCAATATGTTGTATAGATAGTTTTCTGTTGAACAAGTGAGGTGACATGTTAAGAACAACATAGACACTCACCACTAATAAAATTAGGATAATCTTTCAACATTTACTGCCTGAAGGCCCTTTCCTTAACTCTTTCAATGCCAGCATGTTTCTAATAATACCAAATGTCGACTAGATTAACCCTTTAGGTGCTAAAGGGCAGTCATCCACCAACATAGAGAGACTGGCCTCCATAAACAGCCAAAATGCCTACACCTTTTTTGTTTGGTTCTAATGTTAAGAATTATGGATGGATTCTTCTATGTAATAAATAGATCTACCTCACACAGTGAAAGTCTGCAAAGATAGTGTCACTACTGACCCAACTCCTTTCCATCTCCCCTCCAAAAAAATAATTACAAACTGCGTATCATAGACTTAGGGTAAAAACAGAGACCCCTGGAAAGAGGGCTCCCAAGAGCCAGAAGAGACTGGCTCTAGTTTGAATCAATCTCTGCTGCCACCAGGCATCAGTGAGGAGACCATAGGTTGCTAATGTAACCCAAGACTCTCTAATGAGCTCCCATTCCCAAGAAATCCTCTGGGGCAAGTGGAATACTTGAAACAGCATTTGTGGAAGGTCTCGACAAAAGCACAGGGAAACCAAGTCAATCCAAACAAGTAACTGCATCAGCATAGCTCAAGAGGGCATCTACCCATCTTGGCATTGCCTGGGACTGACTCACTGCCAGTTCACCAGTTATGAAGTAAACCCCACCCCCCCTCAAGGAAGCGTAAGGAAAATTCAATACAGGCCTCCCTCTCTTTAGTCTTTCCCAGGGTTGAGAGGGGGAAAGCAATCCAAAGCTGTCTCCAATGGGAATTTTGCTGGTGCTGTAGGATCATACATCTTTCAGCTGCCAGCAGCTGAGTGGAATGCTGATTTGCCACTGGACGACTGCTTCCCTTTAAAAGGCCCAACTGAGCACAAAAGGAAGCATACTACCCATGTTTTACTCTGCTACACTGGGCAGCACTGGTGACTGATTTGGCCCTTCAGCAGTTGCTCCCCTTCTGCAGAAATGAGTGTAGTAAGGTTTGTTTTAATCATATATATTACCAGAAATCTCTGTCTCCAGTGAGAAGCTGCTGTAGTTATCACCAACCACTTTTTCTTAGGCTTAGCCATATTTCTCAAGCACCCTGAGCTACGTAAGAAGGGATTGGAGATTGCATAGTGAAACACAAGATCCTTGGATGTCAATACAAAGGATTTCTTTACATTAAGCACAGCTCAAAGAAACTCTTCTAATTTCTAAGGGGTTGCTGGGGCGGAGCGAAGGTACAGGGGTGCAGAAGTTTCTTAACTAGGGGTGGAACAAACATGCTGTGGCAGATGACTCAGAGGAATCATTTTTAAGTATGCAAGTGATCATGTGCTATACCAAGCATCTTATATACAATGCAAACATTTGATCAACGGTAAAGCCTATGGCCAGCTAATAGACATAACACTGATTTCCTGCTTAGCAGTCAAGCTCGCTCTCTTTAGCTGCTGAAGCTGTAATAGTTCACGCTGGGCCTCGCACGGCTCCAATCCAACCACACAGGAAAAAATCCCGCGTGACTCATGTTGGCACTGGATCACACCCTGTGCCATGGCTGCTTTCTATCAGCAGCAAGATTACAAAACCATAAACAATTCATCCAAGTAGGAGACAAACCCAAACCACTCCACCAGAAACAAACTTCGCAAGTTCCTAGAACTGCGACGCGTACGACACCAGATCGTGAGACAGACGAGGGGATCTAGTTCTGTGCCAAGCAGTGGGCCACGTGAGAGACGCGAAATCACATATCTGCTCCGCCGCCTAAGCGTGGCGAACATGGTGGGAAGCCACCCGCAGCACGAGGCTAGTCATGGCAGCTCCAGCCCTGAAGGCTGCTCCCCCTCTCCAGTTTCGGGATCCCACATGGTCAGTTGGATGGCCGACCTGTCAGGTGGCACTGTTGGGTATGGGTAACCCCCACGCGGGGGAAACGCGGTGGCAAAATGCTGTGCATGCACGAGATGGAGGGAGCACACCATGAGACCTTATAAAGGCAAGGTCTAACTCACTTGCTGAGGCTAACTATGCTTACGAAGGAAAACAAGAACGGAGCCCACCTTACACTTTGGTCTTAAAAATATAAATTCTGAGTCAAGATCCCAGAGTGACAGTAGACCATCCTTACCCAACTTTTAGCACTGGAGGCTTGAGTCTCATACCTTCTGGAGTCACTTATACTGCTAATGAGCAAGTGTAAAACACTATTATATCAGAATGACAGCCTTTGACACTCACTCAGCATGGATGCAGATGACCACACACAAGGTGCAATGCAGTAGGAAATAAAACAAAACACTCTGAAATAATAACCAAACCTCCCGAACCCTGGAGAAGGCTTCACTGTATAGATCCAGCAGAGGTTTTGTAGTTCAGGTACATCTCTATTTACCATTTTGAATTCAGAAACAAATCTGTACAAGCAGACATTGCAAGAAACATTTTTCCATCCAATTCGGGTTTTGCTTCTACTTCATGTAATTTAACAGCTTCATAACTTCACATACGAGTCCGTTTCCCAGCTAAAACTACAGGTTAAATTCTCCATCTATAACCCAGCTCAAAAAACTGCATCACAGCTGGAGAGTATGTCTGTCATTATATTTACTTACACCACACAAAAATAAACTGTAGATAACCAAATTTGTAAAGGAATTGGCAGAACTAATCAATTGTTATTACAAAGCTTGTTTGAAGATTAGATATTTCACTTTGAAATAATAATAAAATGCAGCTAAGTGGGTTAGGAAAAGGAAATACCGTCTCCCTAAGTTACAGCTGATTATACTGCAAGTCTGCCACTCCATGTTTACTCTAAGGCAGATGTACTGATATAATAAAAAAAGCTGGAGTTATTTTAGTCATGCCTACTTTGCGGAGGGAAAAAGTTTGACCTTTTACCTTGCTCGCTGCTGTTGTCTCCGCTCTGGGAAGCGTGGCCCCCACTGGAGGGCCCCGGTGTGCCTGCCGAGTGCGTTGAGGTTGCATCATCGTGGTCTCTCCAAGATGAAGGATTCTGGTGTCAGAGTGCCAAGGAATTTTTTCCACAGTTCCCATTCCAATAGCAAATGAAGAACAGAAAGAAAACCGGGAGAAGAGGGGAGGAGGAGGGAAAAGTATACACATTAGCATTTGTGAAATGTGCCAAACACCGATACTGTTTGCACAGTGTAATAATTCTTCAGCAAAGACAAGCAAAGGAGGTACTAAGATTTACTTGGTAAAACAAAGCGCAGATTTCCCCCCCCCCCCCCCCCCCTTTTTTTTTTTTAATCTTTCTAAAGAGTTGTCTGGATTTAATTGTTTGAATAGTAATGCAGAAGAATATTTTAGGGGAGAAAAAAAAAAAGGGGGGGAGCAATAAAGGGGGTGGTGGGAAAGCATCAACCTGCAGTTTATGATACTAGGTGTTCCCTTTAGGATCGGGACAGTTGGTATGCAAACTATCTCCTCACACTTTATTTTCTAGACTGACTAGAGATGGGAGGGGAGAGGAAGAGGAGAGAAACTGTTTCAAGTAGAGGAGAACATGCATGGGAGAGGAGCATGTCCTCACACCCTAACTTCTCTCTCACCCATTTGAGCGCTAGAAAAACTTCAAGCAAATGCAAAGTTGTGAGGGGAAAAAGCAAGCTTTCTCTGAAAGACATTATATACCAAGAAAGGTGCTTCCTCACCCCCCCACCACCACCTTGATGTGACACATTTCAAAAGACTTTCTAGATGTATCACTCTAACAGTTCGCTTACAAGTATTGTCAAGAATAACCACCAGGTGATTATATAAAATAACATGTATAGTGATTTTTATGTAATTCTTTCTACATTACTATGCATAAAACACAAAAAAGGGGAAGACAGACAAAGTTTGCAAAACTTGGCTAAGTAATACCTCAACTACTGTACTTTAGTCACATAATTCCCGCAAGCTTTCTAATTTATTGAGTATTGGCTTTCCCGGAGCAAGGAGCTGCTATTTGAAAGGGTAAGTGAGGAAAACTTAATGTTACAGTTTAGTGCTACTTTGTTGAGTGTATTCTCCTCCTGTCCTCCTCCCCTTTCCTGATCATTCCCAATACCCTGCTGTTGCTTAAAGGAAAACAGGAATTCTACTGTACAGGAAGAGCTTTATCAGCACCACATGAAGGCAGGCAAGAGATGGAATTTCCTCTGGCAGAAAAGGAGAGCAAGAACACATGAAACAGATCAGACTAGGGGCTGGACCTGCATTGCTTGTCACCTGTATGTGACAACTTAAATCAAGCACATTATAATAATTCAATAACAAAACAACAAAAAAATCCTCATTAAAAATATATATATTGCTTCTTGTGTGTGATTGTGTTTTAAATCTGCATTGTGAAGTAACACCAGACTATTAAAGCGTGAGGAGATCCTGAAAGCAACAAGTGACAAGTGTGGATAAATTCTTTGAGCAGGACTGATTCTGACCTCCTCTACCCAGACGTGTAATAGGAATAAGTTCAACAAAATCAACTGATTTACCCATTGTAAAATTCAGTGTAAGTGTGATTGGAATCAGGTCCCAAAATATATATTGAAACATCTCAAAGTAATCTCCTAGCACTGATTAGTACCACATGCTCTATAGCAACGCAAAATAGAACTGCCAAATAATGGTTTGCTACAATACCCAGTAACATAAATCTAACAGGCCTGACCCAGATCGCAGCAGAGACAAAGGGAAGAGCCCGTGACTTCAAAAGGTTCCCAGTAAAGCTCTAGGTGACTAAAGGGTAAGAAGAATCCAAATCCCCTTCACCTTACACAGACACACACGTGCACCCACGTAAGTGGTTCCAGGGCAGGAAGGCACAAGTGAAATCAGAAGACAGGCCAGGATCTGAAATTCACCTAACCTGTCAGCGCAACAGACAGCACAACAACACTTACAGCACGAAACTACCACCACCTCCTCCAAAACCTAGAAGACCGATCTACTTTTCCTCACACAGAACCACAATAGGAAAAAAAAAAAAGCAAAACCACAAACCACCAAACAACAGTATTTCATATGCGTTGAGGTTGTTGTATTAATTAAGTCTCAGAAATCACTATTAATATTGTAATCCCCCCACAATTTCATTTAAC
>JAHREE010000101.1:7252314-7687466 GCA_033628505.1 Tringa tobata
GCGCCTGCCCCCCCGCAGGACCTCCGCAGGGGCTCCGCAGGGCAGCTTGGGCTCCTCGGCCACGTCGGCACAAGGGCAACCTTGGCTCCATCCTTGCCTCGGATCAACCGTCCCGCTGACGTTCAGGGGTCCCTCACGGCCACCAGCCCCCTTTATCGCCTCTCCCAGTCGCCCCCAAACTGGGGGGTCGGGAAACCTGTCCCAGAAGCACAGCCCCCAGCCAGAACCCGAGTGCCGAAGCGTACGGCGGGAGAGGAGGGGGTTTTGGGGCAAGCTGAACTTTGCAAGTGTTTTTTTCTCTAAGTAGCTCACGTTTGCTGTGATCTATGGTGTGAGGCAGGAACTGAGACTTATTGCAACCCCGTTCCCTCTATTGGATAATTAATGCTGATTCATAGCGGTTTCTACCTACGAATGTGTGTTTCGTTTTTCTCTGCAGGGTCCATGGTTCTTTGGTATGTTGTTATTCCCTGAAAGGTAATTGCACTTGATATTCTCTCGGGGAAGGCTCATTAGCCAAGGGCAGGGTGGCGTTGCCAATCTCAGACTCTTTCAACAATTCAATGCAAACATTTGCCCCAGAGGTTTAGTACAGCACTCCCAGCTCATGAAACAGCCCTTGGATACAGCATTTCCCCTAAGAAGCCTTGGGTCTAAAAAGAAGTACATGTATATATATATTTTCTAACCAAGCAGGAAAGATTTTAGTTTAGGGGCTTTTAGTTTAACCCCTCCCTGTAAGCGGCTGAAGCTCCACAAGAAGATTAGACATGTTGCCTTGGACTGCAGGACTTCGCCCTCCCTATTACCAGAAGACACTCGGGACACGATCATGGATGAAATAGCAGAGAAGACACATCTCCCACTGCTCTGTATGCACTCCTTTACACTCTCTTAACATTTACAAAATGCGTGTCGAAAACACTTTTCCACTGCCCACCATTGCAGACCTACACTTGACTCCTTTCTCACACATGCCTGCTGTCATCTCTTTGTCTCCTTTCATCTCTCCTGCTAAATTAATTACTTCACTAATGCAAGGCAATGAAACTCAGGTATAAGGTAAGTTAGGGAACACGTATTAGTTAATACGTACTATTTTATGAAAGTGAGCCCTCCATGATTGTTCTTATTTTACTTTTTTCCCCTCTGCTGTTCATCATTTTGAAAATCTTATTCTTCCATTTGAATCTTGGCAGGTTGAGCAGGATGATTCACAGTAACGTTGCAGAGAATGGGAAGATCCAGTTCTCACAAGCGAAAATGGTCCTCACAGGACCGATGAAGAGGAAGCAGAGGGACAACATCTAGGCTTAACAAGTTCTCAGACATCACAAGGTTTTCCATGTTAGAATAAAAGAATCTAGGTACCGGTATTCATGGAGAATTAGCTGGTACGTTCTCCCTGGTAGTGCTGTTAAAGAGCAGAGACTGCTCCCAGTTCCAAACAACAAACCCTATGTTTAAAGCATACATTTAACCATTTTACTGTGTTTACATACTTCCATTTGCTGTGTTTTTCCCATCACAGTTAGCCAATAAACTGAAAGAGCAAAACTCATCTGCGCAGTATCATCACTGACTTTAATGTTAGTACGTTATGAAGGAAATTGTCCCACAATTGTGACTACACGACAAAAGTAGGTCCAAGAGATCAGACACTGAGATGTTGCTGGTTTTAATCCCCACTCATCAGAAGGGCTGCCAATCGGTCTACAGGCCTCACCTATTGGGGGGACCAAAAGTTCACTGCAAAACATCTCAGTGCTGTGAATCTGTCAACAATGCTTTCCGTGCTGACAGCCTTCAGTATCTTCAAGCCCAAACCTCTGTCCCAAAGTCCCATTGGCCAAAGGAGGATGTGAATGAAGGACACAGGACAGGATTCTGCAAAGTGGTTTTACAGGATGGCAAATCTGCCTGTGCGAAGTACTCACCTTTCCAGGTCCTACTGATAGTAAATGTGGACAGCCACCACCCTTACAATGAGCCCTCTGCACAAAAAAAAAAATCAGTTCTTTAATTCATACTTTGGTGATTCACAGCCACGGGTTTTGTTTGACACTTTAAGTATCTCTTGTGTCATGGTGGTACATTCTGCTTTTTCAAAAGTGTTTTTCAAAATGAGCAGGCTTTTCAGTGATGAAACATGATCGAGTTAATGTACTAATAGATTTCATTTTTAAAGTACATGCTAAATTTAAAACTTGTCTCATGCATTTATAAACCATCACTAATAGTTCTATTGATCAACGACATAAATAGCTCTAGCAGAAGCTTTGCTTTGATGTAGATAAACATAAGCAGCATTGAAAAAATAACACACAAGTGATTGTCCTGTATTCTTACCTTAAGGCTATATTATGATCACAATAAGACATATCCAGGCATGTGTCATACTGGATAATACTATTTCTTGGGTGTTTGAGGGCACACGACTTTACCTTGGACTTCACAACAGCTGAGACATGCAATTTAAAACTACGGTCCTGGCATTGCTGAAAAAAAGCCCTACTAAGCTACATATTAGCCTAAATATGAAATATTTTTTAAAAAAAATCACTCAGATCATTTTATTTCTATTATCCACATGCAAATCTAAAAATAAATATTTGAGGTATTTTTCTCTTTTATGGAAGAGCTGATAAAACTACTCCTTTGAAATGAACTCTTGAATGAACGCAGCCATATTTTCTAGGCTCAGATCTCTTATTCCCAGTTGGGAAACCCACATCAGATCAGGGCAGTACAACCAATCCTCAGAGGGAAAATGCCCTTTACTTCAAAATATTCACCAAGACTAGCTTAAGAGTCATTCACAATATTTTCATCTGGGCTTTTAATTTCATTACTCTTAATGTGTCGCTGGTCACCTATCATCACACTTGCTCAGTTACCAATAGGTTGGCTGAAATTATTTAGACAGGAGTCTAAACGGATAATAAAAGCGCCCAAGCAATATTCCTGTCTGTGTCTGCATGCTTTTGTTTGTACAGGTATTCATCCAAAGCTTGATTCTGCCTCCGTTCCATTTGATAAGAGCACGGTTTGATCCATAAAGGAAATGTATTCACCTAATACTTGTTCAGAGAAAAATCCTGCTTGCTTTAATGTTCACATATATGGTCACAAACATGACCAAAACAAGAGCCATCTGAACCCCCTAGAGCTGCTTTGTAAATAGGGTCGCAGTATGAACCCAGGAACATAACCAGTTTTGTCACTCTAGGTTAATTTCAGCTTTCAAACGTTATGGAAAATCATCAATTGCCTTTCTTCCCCTGGCCTTGGTTTAACTTCAGATCACTTCCCCTGGCAAGTGGCTTTTGATACTCCAGTAAGATGATATTGTTTGATCTGAAAGTAAATTTCTTTTTGCTGCTGTTTCCAGACCTCATTCATTGAAGAAGGTCCTGTCTGCAGCCAATATGTTCATGGTAACTGTTTGTTCCTGAAATAACCATCTAGCAAGATTCTTAGCATTTGAGAGAGGCATTGCTTTCATTAAATAATCCTCCATACATGGAAAACCGATACAAAGACCGTGGTCCTGCTTTACTTGGGCACTTAACAGTTCGACAGACTTTTTTCGGTTAACAAACATGCAAAGAACGGGATTTTGGACCCACTGTGCTGCAATTACTATACTTCTAGATTTTTTTTTTTTCTTGGGAAAAGGTAAATTATTATACCAGTATTCTTAAATTGGGAAGTTATTCTACCGGATTTACCACAGCCACAAAAATAAGTCAAATGAAGTAATTTTTTTTCCTTTGATAATAAAGTGTTATCACTGAACATTTGTAAGTCAGAGGAATGAATTCTTAATTTTTACTCAGATCTGAAGATCTGAACTGTCCTACAGCTTCAAACATTAGGATGAGAGGTTTTAGTCTTGATATTTCTTTCTGAATAAGATAGTAAATAAAACCATTGCCGTTCCAATAAAACACGCTAAATGATGTTGATGTGAACTCGGGGATAGGGGGAAAACAATCAGAAAGATTTCATGGATCTCATTCTCCTTTCTTCACTTAAGCACGAGAAACTCTAGTGAAGTTAGTGGAGTTATAGTGGTATAAAACTGTAGTAAGGTGAGGATTGCACAACTTGTGTTTAACCAGACAGTATTACTTTAAAAGCAGAGTTTACTTCACTAAACAATCTGCAAATAAACACAAAACAAAGGGCAAATGAGACATATTACGAGTAAGCATGCATGCAAAAAAGGTAAGTGCAAATTAGATTTGAATATTCATGAGTCACAAATCATTGACAGTTTGAAATAATGCAAAACAGCTTTATAAATGAGGTTAAGGCAAGGGACATCAAAGAAAGGCATTGCTAAATCAATAGCAATTTGATTGTGCATATACTTGTAAATTGTGGTTACAGTTTTTGTGACATGGGAGAAAAATACCGCACATGTAGTAAAGAAGGGACACATAAATATCCTTTTTGAATGTGTTATATTTTTGCAATTCAGCATGTACTTGGAGACCTGCCATGTATAAAGTGACCAGATATCATTTTTTAATTTTTTCCCCTAAGAGAATTATAGTTTCCTCTGAGTATCCAATCTCCTGTGTTGTGTTGCTTAGTATGACAAAAAATTCAGTTGTCAACATTACCTGAACAGCAATACTGTAAAACAGAATAATTACTTATTTCACTTGACTTCAGTCAAAGGATCACCTACTAATCAAAGTACTGTCATAAAATCATAGCCAGTGGAGGTTATCTACTTGTTTCAGAGAATTTAGTTCTCAGAAGTGGGAATCAGATGAGTTGCAAGTCTCAGAGCAAATTGCTGGAGCACAGGGATTTAAAAGAATGATAGCTTGAAGGATGGCCAGCCTGACCATTTAAATCAGAGCTTCTTCATTTTTCTAGCTGTAAGCATCGATAAAGTATTGGATCGCCTGTCTTATTTGTGAGTTCTGCGGATATTTGAAATTGAATGGTTTAAAATGTTGATGAGAACACAGAACCAAAAGGCAAAACTGCCATAAGTAATTTGCCTGTTTAAAATTATTCCAGGCTGTTTGTTTTTCCTGAGGGTTTATATTTTGATTACTTAACTCTCAGTGTAATATACCAACTGATTCCCTTCCTTCAATGACCTTTATATCCAGTGTGACATCCTTACTCTTTACGAGCACGACAGATGAAGCTTCACTAGGTCAAGTGAAGCTAAATATATACATTTACCAATATGGATAGCAAAACCAAGCAGGGATATCAATTTGGAAGTGGTATAGGGTACTCTGGTTCTTTAAGAAGTAGCACATGACTTCTTGCAGTGCTGCCTTTAAAAGCATCCACTCACATGAATGAAGCTGGCAATTAACTCGTGTCAAAACATTGTAGAAGGAGAAACCCAGATGTCGAATAATTTAGGAAAGGGGTAACCTCATGTCCTCCCCAATCCACTAGATGAGCTTGTCAGAAGCTGATGTGTCTCTCATGCCATCACAATATCGAAAGATACCTGTACATGCCATGTTTAAATTCAGAGAGCTTTCTGTAATAGATGCTTCAAATCTGTGTATTCCTCAGCATGAATAAACAATAGATAAGCTGGAAAGAGCCACTCAGGGACATAAAAGGCCAGATTACCGTTTCAGAGGTGTTCCCTGCCCCCCGACCTGTGGGGAGAGAAATGAATCTCCCTTTAGGAAGAGCAAAAGGGAAAGTTATCTCACAGGCATGGCAGAGAGCTTGAAATCAAGAGTCTTGTCGCTCTCTCACTGTGACTGGCCAGGTTTATGAAGGGTGAATTATATTCCTCCCTCCATATCTACAATCTGAAGCTCACAACACATAGCTTTGTGGTGCTGTGACATGGAATTCATAAGAGAACATGAGACCCTCTGATGAAGGGGTACCAGTATACACCCAGTACATTAACTTGGTAATCCCTGTTCAAACCTCTATCTTTAGATTACATAATATTGCAGGTTTTGTCTGTTTATAACTTCTTGCACCTTCAGTAAAGCACAACATCTACATTTAAATGAGAAATTACCATCTCTTTCTGTTAGAAATTATTGTTGAAACAGTAAGTGCATGTAAGCAAAGGAAATAAATACCAAAACTCTTCTATGCTTTTTAGACTTACATTGCACCCATCACCATGGAATCTGAATGCTGTTTAGAAGAAATGTGGTTCTCCTGGATGGGCTCGTCTCGGGCTACGTATTGCATAACTTATGAAAATAGGTCAATGGCGTTAAATTCTTTAGTTCAGCAGAATACCAATTGCTGCTGTCAGGTCAAAATTTCAAAGGGTTGGGTTGTTTTTATTTTCTGGAAAATTCCGTTTTATTGAATAAAATAAAATAAAAAAAAGTTAGCAACAATTAACGCAGCCAAAGAGCATGAGTCCCTACAGTCCCCAGAAACCTGATTAATTGCAACAGGATTTTTATTTCCACTTCATTCCCAGATTTCTTTCTCTTCTGTGTTCTTTGTGGAGTTTTATTTATCTTTCCAAGAAACTGCCTGTACTTGTAATTTGTAAGCCCTTCTTTAAGTCTGTTGATACTGATATCTGGTCTACGACTGGAGACAGAAACTTTTACAGACCTATTATATTATATGTGTCCTGAAGCTGGCAAAGTAGAGCAGCTCATATTAGACCACCTGAAAACCACATCTCTGTTACGAATCACCAAGTCAGAGACATCTGGCTCCCTGTATGTGATCTAGATTTACACCAAGTGTGCCTCTTCTCAGGTTCAGGAGGGTAAGCTCTCTTTTTGATGAGACAGATCCCGTGCTTGCATTTTTTTCTGTGTGATCACTTTTGCCTGTTTCCCACCTCTTTTCTTCCTCTTGTGTCAGAGAAAAAGGGACAGCAGGTAGCTCTCACTAGGGCCAAATTTGCAGTAACTGAGTTTTGAGTTTCCCATGCAGTATTTCACCTTCATCTGCATTTTGGGGAAAATATATTTCTATTAAATTTCTAGGCTTTTACTCCTTCCATTTACAGTGTACACCAGGTTTCTTTGGGGATGAGGGACTGGACAAAGCTTTAATGATCTCCACTACTCTCCCACGGTAAGTTCCTCAAACTCTTTCCTGAGCAGGATCTAGTTTATTCACATGGGAGAGAGTAAAGGTATAATAGTGGGGCTCATGTCCACATTTCTGTGGTTCCTGCCTACTTGGGTAGGCATTCCTTCTGAAAACTCTCAAAATTGTGTTTGTGTGTGGTTGTCTGAGGGAGATAGGGGAATGAGCTGGGAATAAGATGAGAAGACAGCATAGCTACTTCTTGTCCCCCTCTTTAAACTAACCTGTGCTGGGATTTTTCTGTGGGTCTTTAATTAGAATCCAGGAAGGAAAAAGGAGATGAGCGACGTCCAAAACTGGGTCTCCTAGTGGCCTCATCCATGCAATAGAGAGTGAAATGGAAATGAATACAGCAGTCCTAACACTCTTGTACCTGATGAAAGGAAGGACTGCTAAGGTGAGCGGAGGAGGGATGGCTCCAAACAGGAAACATCAAACACTGTGATCACCCAGCAAGTGAACCGCTAGCACCTAATTCCTATAATGTAGAGTCTTGGCTGACATGTCAGTTGGAGACAAGGAAAATGATGTAAGCTATAAAATGTGAACCTTTGCGGATAATTCACCATCAGCAGTGACCTTGAGATCATGGAGGCACAGTGTATCCCTGAGGCACCAAGGGCTCGAAAATGAGTTTTTTGCATGTACGTAAGTCCATAGTGATTCGACTGAAGGCAGTGTTGTTACACTATCATTATAGTAAAAGAAATAGATTAAAAATTAATAGAAATCATATAGGAAGTTCCTAGAATGTTGCTTACATTTCTAATCAAGTATAACACAAGACAGCTTCCCTTGAACATGTAATATACCTACAAGTTCTCCTTTGTTGATACAAGAAAACAGCTCTGCTGTTGGGGTATATGTGTCCTATAATCTTTCCCAACTAAATTTCATCCAAAATACTAACACTTCTGAAATAAAAAATAATTACATAATACATTTTCTCTTTGGAGTAAATCTGGTAACTGCCAAATCCTAGTTGTCAATACAATATTAGATCATGTGTGACCCAGACGTCACATGTGTCAACAAGTAAATTTGTCTCCTTCTGTTATTTCAAATTATAGGAGATAGAGACATAATCCTCGCTGATCAATTGGAAACAAAAATGCTTTACCTTTTGTTATTTCAATGCCATCTGTTAAAATAAACCAAATGCCAAACTTACTACATACACAGGGCACTAAAATGGCTTTTTAATTTGGCTTGCATATTTCAAGGAAAGCGATGCATTTCTATATACTCTGACTTCTTTACATGAATTATTATGTACTGCAAGTGACATCTACTGGAGAAAGCAGAGCTAAATGCCTACTCCACAAACTTTTTTTTTGCTATTAAAAGGGCCTCCCCTCCAGGAAATACAGCTTTAATAGAAACCTTACATCTCTCCCCATCAAAATGCAGTTACATAAGTGCTTTCAGGATAGTTAAAGCAAAACTGTAAGACTGTCCTTTTCATAATACAGAAGGTAGAGAAGGATTTTTCTTTTTTCTTTTTTTTTTTTCTTTATAGAAAAGCTGTTAATACCACAAATTTTCTGAGCTTTCAATAAAAGACTTTTTGAAAGTAACAAGTGTTTGACCACAGTGTGTAGTCATCCTTGGTACTGTGAATTTACTCAGGATGTATTATAAAAATAGTCACCAAAAGAAATGTGGCTACACATTCAAGCTTCAAGCTTGCACGTTAACAGATGTTATACTTAAACAGAAGCTTACTTGAAGACCTAATGCAGAAGTATACTATTGTCAATAGTATTGACAATATTACCTTGAAAGTCTGACAGCCTGTGCATTTTTAACATTACTTACTGGTTGAAGTTATTTATTGGGACACAAATTCATAAATACCTGCACTATGTTAAAACAATCACAGTCTGTACCTATCAAATGTTGCATGAGTTGGTGCCTAAGAGCAGCATGCTTCAAAAAAACCCTCTTCTTTTGGTGAAATATGATAAAAATCCCAGGTACACTGGGAGTGTTGCAGTAGCTGTGACCTCAGAGGTGCAGTGCCACTCAGAGCTCCCGAGAGTGTCATTATTTCTTAATATGGGCTCTTGAATTCTTGCTTAAAAGCCAGTTCAAGTCCTTGGATAGATGAAGCACCAAACAATCCAAACTGTTCTTGCTTTATTCCAACACAGTGAAGCCTAAACAACAATTCTACTTTTAAAACTGTTGGCTAATCACTTCTAAAATTACTGACAATTTGGGACAAATTTCCCTAGTGTAGACCAAACCCTGGGGTTTAAATATGTATTCCCCACCAAGCGTGGGAAAGAGTTTCTGAGCCAGAGAAATCAGTTCAGAAAGTAAATCAATAGCTAGCAGCCATTTAAGGATTTGTTTATCTAATGCTGGTCTTAATTTAGTTGCAATTTTCTCCATCAAATATATTTCCCTTTTATTTTATAAGGAAAATTTGATTTTGAAGGTTAGGCTTTAACGCAGTGAAAAGGGACACCCTTTTATTCAGCAATCAAAAGAAGAGACATTTGTCTGTTTGGAACAAGTGCAGCAGGAGAGATACCAATAATTGTTGAAATGAGATTAAGTGGATAATCTGTATGTAATATGCCTGGGCCTGATTGTCCCCTCTGGCAGTAAAAACCCTAGGGAAGAAGCTAAAGGGACATTTCCCAAAGGATTTCCACATAGAAATGCCTCCCGAATTGATCCACTGCAGGTGAATTTTACTCTTTCTCTATTCTATGCCATAATAGACTGTGGAAACAGCTTTCAGACCTGCTGGATTCTAGAGTTCTAAACCATCTGTGTGGACACAGATCTTACGTATTCACCTGTGCTCTAGGTTCTTGGCGCCTCACTCCATCCTTTGGCAATACTGATACATCCATATTCATTTCTCAAGCTTCCCTAGCCAGTGGCTATCTTCCGGGATTCACATTTTCCACAATAGCTACAGATGGAAGAGAGGAAGCTATGTCTCACATTTTGTCCTTTCCAGCAGCTTCCTTCCTACCCTTTCTCTTTAGGAGCGCTCAGAGTGCTCATATGGAGTCCCGAGAAAGAAGGATGGTGCAAAAAGTGATTGACAGGAAGAAGAATCATGATCTGAATATGTAGAGCCTTTCACCTTTAGTCTTGGAACTATAGCAAGAGTTTTAGACTTTTGGATACACAACTGGGGAGATTATGACAACACCCAAAATATATTGGTTTTAAAGTATGACTATTACCTGTTAGAATTGGTGTTCTCTGGACAGGTAACTGTGATGCAATGGTCTCAGCTAACTAAACTGAACCTCAAGCTTTGGCTTTGGCATGTAATTCATAGTTTACAATATCCTATCTTGTCTAAATTCTCTTTAGTGGAAATTGCCAGAAATTAATTCCTGTTGTCTTCATGATTTGAGATCTGTCCTTCACAGCAGAGGCTGAGCTCTTCAAATAGGTTTCCATTTCTGACCTAAACTAAACTTTTCAAACATTAAAATTAAATTTCGCTATCATCTTCTAAGTAGTGCTTGCCAAATGTCTTACAAATGTCTAAAACAGGCATACATTTTTAGAATTTGAAAGGGGTACATATTCTAAAAAAACAGCTCTACACAATAATCTAACTTTTTGCTGTAATAAGGCTTCAATCATTTTTGTTCAGCAATTTCATTTTTTCTTATTTTCTCTAACAATTGCTAAATATAGCCGTTGCAGAAGTGAGAATGTAAATTGCCCATTGGAGAATTAGTTCTGACCATACCCTGCTTTCACATTTTGGCGCATTTATACTGGTTTAAGTAAAGTGTAAAGTGGTCAAAAAAAGGATAAGTAGGCAGTAAGAGGTGAAACAGCACTACATAGAATCATAGAATCATAGAATGGTTCAGATTGGAAGGGAACTTAAAGATATTCTAGTTCTAAGTCCCCTGCCATGGGCAGGGACACCTCCCACTAGACCAGGTTGCTCAAAGCCCCATCCAGCCTGGCCTTGAACACTTTCAGGGATGGGGCATCCACAGCTTCCCTGGGCAACCTGTGCCAGTGCCTCACCACTTTCATAGTGAAAAATTTCTTCCTAATATCTAACTTAAATCTACTCTCTTCCAGTTTGAAGCCATTGTCCCTTGTCCTATTGCTACATGCTCTTGTAAAAAGTCCCTCTCCAGCTTTCTTGTAGGCCTCCTTCAGACACTAGAAAGCTGCTATAAGGTGTCCCCAGAGCCTTCTCCTCCAGGCTGAACAACCCCAACTGTTTCAGCCTGTCTTCATAGGAGAGGTGCTCCAGTCCTCTGATCATCTTTGTGGCCCTCCTCTAGATCTTCTCCAACAGATCCATGCCCTTCTTATGTTGGGGGCTTCAGAGCTGGATGCAATACTCCAGGTAGGGTCTCATGAGAGTGGAGTAGAGGGGTAGAATCACCTCTCTTGGCCTGCTGGCCATGCTTCTTTTGATGCAGCCCAGAATACAGCTGGCTTTCTGGGCTGCAAACACACCTTGCCAGGTCATTCACCAATATCCAAGTCCTTCTGCTCAGAGCTGCTTGCAATCCATTCTCCACCCAACCTGTATTTGAGCCTCAGATTGCCATGCCCCAGGTGTAGGACCTTGCACTTGGCCTGGTTGAACACCATTAGGTTTGCACAGGCCCATCCCTCAAGCCTGTCCAGGTCCCTCTGATTGGTATCCCTTCCCTCCAGCTAGTTGACCACTCCACACAGCTTGGTGTCAGCAAACTTGCTGAGGGTGCATTCAATTCTAATATCCATGTGGCCAACAAAGATGTTAAACAACACCAGTGCCAGTACCGACCCCTGAGTAAACACCACTCATCACTTGCCACTTGGACATTGAGCTGTTGACCACAACTCTTTGAGTGCAACCATCCAGCTAGTTCCTTATCCACCCAGTGGTCCATTGGTCAAATCTATGTCTCTCCAATTTAGAGACAAGGATGTTGTGTGGGACAGTGTCAAATGCTTTGCACAAATCCAGGTAGATGGTCCAGGTACATTGAGTGCCAATGTGGAATGATTGTAGTGTGTCTGCTGGACATCAGAAAGGAGAATGTGTCCAGAAAAGCAGCTAACTGAAGCATGAATCCTAAAAATACCTCCATGATGGTCACAATTAAGAAATAGTTTTTTACAGATGAACAAAAATATTCTGTGTGCTCACTCACACATATTGTTTGAGCACAGATAACAAGCCAAAGCCTCCTGACTACACTTTATGGTAAGGGACTATATGGCACTTGATTATGTGTGTCTTGACTTCTAGTGTGAGGAACATGAGTGCTATTTCCTGTGGTTTTGCATGAGACATGTGGAAGCAAGATTACATCTTTCATAAGCTGCCAACCTGATTTCACAGAGTCTTGAAAAACATGTCCCCTGGGGAGGAGTATCTACAATCAAGTTGATGTTCTGGATTGCTCTTTGCTTTTTGACCTTTAGATTAGTAGAGCTATGTTAGCAGGTATTTTTAAGAGTATATATGTCCATCCATCTGCCTAGTGTCTCTGCTTCTAAGGTGGTTGCTGTGCATCGTTTACTCTACCTGAGGGGTACAACATCTTTTCTGTCTCATGTGGCCTTCCTTTCAAAGGATTTAGGATAAAAAAAACCACCCCAAAACTGAATTGTGATGTGGTAGATTAAAATATGCCTGTCTAGACAGAGCACAGCTGTTTAGAGAATTTCTGAATATCCATTTTGAAAATCCAACACTGAGAAAAACTCATTGCTCAAATGCAACATCCAGAGAAGCTGCGTTGCTGTACAGCAACTAAATCTGCAGTTTACTTCAGATTCAGTTGGAGACATCAATGTGACCAAAGATTATAACTTAGTTTCTAGCCTTCCAGCTTTAACCTTGTCATATGTGGCATTCAAGTAAGCATTCAAAGTTCATCTGCTTACCCAGAAGCTTTTTAGAAAAAGTCCTGAAGCTCTTTGATCTGCATCTTTGGACTGAAAATTTCCCCAGCACATGCTTCCTCTTGGATCTTCTGACATTTCCATTTCTAGTTCCAGCCAAAAGTACTGTAAACACAGCCTTTCTCATGACGTTCAGCACTCTCATATTCCCAGCACAGGAGAGATCATATTCTCTGGTGAAAAAGAGGTGCAACCTTATCTTTAAATATATCTCTGTCTCTTTTAGTCACTTATAAAGAAACTCTGAAAAGGAGGCTTAGACAAAATAAGATCCTGGTGGGTTCAACACAAGAGTGATCAAATGAGTGAGCAGTCCTCTGGATATTCTTACAGGGAAACTCTTCAATCTCTGTCACAGAGAAGGTTCAATATCTTATCATGCACAATATCCAGAGTCTATAGCAAGCAGGGAAAGTACAACTTTTTGTTATCATAACAAAGATAGGATAGTGAGATCAAAAAAGTATACAAATAACATTTCCATATGCTTTAATAAATTATTATTATAAAAAAAGCGCGCTTTAAGATACATCATTTCTTAACCAGTTTTCAGGAATAAATCCGACAAACATTTCTTTGAGATATGTGTGTCTGAGAGAGTTGTGAAATTAACTGTCCTGAAACTCTCCTCTTATATTGTATATTATTATTGCATATTATTAATGGAACAGGGTGGAATTTGCTTATATAGAAGGACCTGAGGTTCCACTATATAAGCAAAGTTGCTCTCATAACACTTCATGCTTTTTGCAAGATGGTACCACAGCCCAGAGAAATTCCACATGTAATTTAAAAGTAATTAAAACACACGTTTCATCAATAATGACAAATTTACATTATTTTCAGAGTTCTAACATGACAAAACCAGGTACTTATCAAAGATTCTTCATGCTGCAAGAAGGCTTGTTGCTGGAAGCCCCACATCATGTTGCGTAGAGAGAAAAAAAGTGTCTAAATGAGAGGAGATTTCATAAACTCAAGGTATGATCAAGCGGTTAAGCTGTAGACTCTGAAAAGTTTATATTTGTTGCTATGCCAGAAATTCTGTAAGTAGCATTAAGATAATATTTTTACAGATGACCACTGTGTTCATCATTAGTTGAGTGCCCCCACTGCAGTATTTTGGCCCTGCCTTTTGGAATAGCCTTCGTGACTGCTGGTCCATATACTGGAAGCTGTGAATATGGCTACCTCTCTCCTTTTGGGAAGAAATAAATGGAAACTGAGAGGCAGGAGATCTGGGCCTGCCATTGATCCGCTTTGTGTACCCAAATTTACCATGTTCCTTTCCTGTTTCTGTTCTCTCACCTGTGGAAAGGGAATGATATTATTTTTCTCATAAGATGCCATAAAAATAGTAGTTAATGAGTCATCATGGAAGACCTCTTGAAGGAATAAGTAATTTCTGTATTTTATGTAGGGTTTGGATGGCAGAATTGTAAACTAGTCTGGGACCCACACATGGAGTGAAAAAGATAAAAGGAAATATAGAACAGGAGCCTCATTCCAGCCAACACATAAAGTGGGGCAACAGTTTTGTGAAAAAAATATTGTATGCACATGCAATTAAAATGTGTGGCACGATGCAGGAAAATGAGACAATACAATGTTGCATTGGCAACATTCTTACATTCCCTATCTTGCAAGGTACTTTCAAGTATTTGACTCTGCATGTCATTTTTTATTTCAGTTTATCAAGAACCAGACAATTCTAACGGGTTGAGAAAACTTGGAGCCAGAAATCAAATATGAACATACCTATCCATTCCTGTAATAAACCAGCCCAAGACATTTTTATGGTCAGATCCTCAATTGCTGTGAAAGGGTAAAACTCTACTGAAGTCAACAGAGCTGCATTCAATTTAACTTGGCTCAGGACGTGGCCCCTAATCCTTTAACAAGATTTTAATGTTAGCCATGTGATTTCCATCTTAAAATCCCTGCAGGCAAGGCTTGGATTGAGCAGGGGTATGCTGGAGAAGAAACCTGGAGAATTTTTCTTATTTTTTCTTATTTTTATCTGAGACTGTCATCCTGTTCTCCAGAAACTCAATATTCATTTAAAAATTAAAAATTGTACTGTTGCAGAAAACCCCTTGAAGCTGTGAAATGGAAGGTAACAGGTTCTGAGCTGCATTCTTGCATCTGAAGAAGCTCTGGAACATTTCCCTTGTGCAGAATGACAAATTAGCCGAGACATCTTTTAACAAAAACGTCAAGGTTCTGAAACCATTAGGCTTGGGCTCGGGGGTTTCAGACACTTGCCTGTTGTGCTTGGTCAAGGATGTATCTGAACATCACTGCAAAAAAATGCCAAACCTGATAAACCTAACAGCACCTGCCAGCACTTCTGTTTTTCCAGGTCAAGCCTTACCAGCTTGAATGGGAAAAACATTAACAAGGCAAAAACATACCCATATTCTGGCCAGCCTTGCAAATATAAAACAGTACTTGGAATTTAGAGAATTAAAAGAAGTGTGGCAAAACACAAACTACTTTGAGTCTGGAACAAGTGAAAAAGATCATCTAGGTGGAATAGTCCAATGCCCTACATGGAGAGCTTGTCTTGTCTAAATGCCCTCGGGGTTTTATCAAATCTCCTTTGAAGCACATGTAGACAAGATGCAATAACTACCTTCAGGGTAATTTTTCCCTTCATCTCATTGTCCTTGTGACTTACATTTTGTTTTTAATTTTTATATACACATTTCTTTTCCCTTTCAAGTAATTGTTCCTTAACACGCCATTTCCAACCTCAGTTAATCATCTCTCCCTCCTTTTGGACTATTGCCATTTAAATGTTTAAAGACTGTTATCATAGCTTCTTTTCCTTAAGCTCTAACCATGAAGTACCCTTAGCGTCTCACAAAATAGATCACACCTTGTAATACTTGTTTCTGTCATCATTTCCTGGATTCTCTCTAAGACACTTGCTGTGCATACTAAACATCATAACAGATGAATTTATTTGTGAAAGGTATTGTAACAAAAAAATAAATTCAAGGTTATTCTGTATAAATTGACTTCTCTAAATAGAGAATTTGGCTAATGATAAGAAATAGAACCCTACATCAGCCATTAGCAATAAGCAAATCAAAATCTTAATTCATATCTCTCTGTTTTCATGAATAGATCTGCTACTTGGGCAACGTCATTAAATTGAAACCTCATGTCCAATATGTTCTTATCTCTCACCCCAAATCTTTTCCACATTACTGCTCTTCCTGTATAATGTTCCTTTGATTTTATGCCAGATAGTATTTTCCTCCATGTGTATTATTTTACATTTATCCACATTAAATCGTATTCATTTTAATGCTTTCTAAGCTCCTCTGATGTTTGCTATTTCCAGTCCTTCCTATTTTGGTATCATCTCTAAATATATTCATTGTACAATTTCCTTTCTCTTTAAGATCAATAGGGTAAAATCATTACTTTAATGGCCTGATTTTCAAAGATGCTGAGCACCTGTCTCTCCCGCAGGCTCCATTTGTATCTGTGTACAGAACTGAGCAAATAAAATTACCTTTTTTGGTTTGATGCTGAAAAAAATTGAAAAAATATACCTTCTGAGTCAACCCAAAGCTAAATTATTTTTCCTTTTCTTTCTGAAATGCAAACTGGAAAACATGCATTTTGGATTAACCGAAAGGTTTCTTTTAATCTGAAGAAAAACATTTTGTTTCATTTTTCTTTGAAGAAAAACTATTGCCCTCAAAGATTAAAAATAGATGCATTTTGAAGTGAAATAAAATTTTAAATTTGCTTTAGAAAATGCTTAAAAGGGATACCTTTTTCCTTTTGGCACTTAAGCAGGAGTAATGAATTTGACATGAGTTCTCAAATTGTTTTATTTCCTTTAATCTGCACAATGCAAGGGATGGTACAATCTGATCTAGAAAAACTAGGTTTTAAATCAATCAGTTCCTAAACTGATAGCTAAAGAATTAACTGTAGGAGGCTCCATTTCCAGCTGCTCTTCCAGGAGCTGTGTCACATGGGTATGGCTCAGCTGGAATCTTCTCTCCTCCCAAGCTGGGTCCCCACATCCCTGTTTTGGCCAGGTTTCTGATCCCAATTCTTGCCTTACCTGAAAATGCTCTTTTTTTTTTTTTTAAGTGAAAAAAAAAAAAAAGGATTGAAACAATAACAATTCTGATAAGCTCTATTTGCTGTGGAAAATTTGCACTCTACTGCTAATACTGTTGCTGTACAGAATTTTCCCATTGCAGCACTGGTCCCTGAGACGCTGTGCCCCAGGGCAGGCAGAATTTGCTGCACCCATTACCCATGGGTGCACCCATTACATCATCTGTCTAATAGCTGGTGCAGGGGGAAGATTCCTGGAACTGCCATCTTTTGATCCAATATCCAGCAGCATGAGAATCCCATGACCCTTTTGAACTGGAAGTAAAGGATTGAGGTTTTCACCTGAATGCAGCTCATAGACACCAAAAAAATAGATTAAAAGAGTAACTTTCTCCTATCTTTATTTATGTAGATGCTCCTGTTAATTTCCAGAAGCTAATTAATTAAGTACAGACCTAAATTTTGGTCTATATAGCATGCTATTTTCTACCTTATTCCAAACTCATGAAGCAGAGGAATACTGAAGCCAGCTCTTAGTTTAACAGAGAGATTATAATCATGGCTCTCTGGCAGAAAAATCTAACCACTCTTTAACACACAGGTGAAAGCTGTATCACAATTGATAGGTCATTTATGTAAAGATATTTTGGACAATGGTTACATGGCAGAATACTCAGCTTAAGCACTATCCCAGCACTCTCCTACCTACAATTAAAACATTATGCCCTTAACTTCCATGACAAGATGGGTTTTCAAAGACCTCTCATGGGAATCAAAACAGTAATTACCCGTTCATCAGGCTCGAGAAGTATGAGCTCTCATTTTTATATAGAGCTCATTAAAATAGATTTGGAAGATAAATGCAAATATATGAAGAGGTGGGAAGAATCCCTAGGTAGAGAGATTTCATTCAAACAGTGGTCTGCAATTTGGCACAGAGCAACTGCTTCTTCCATAAGTATTATTAAAAGAAAGTAATAATAAAATGTTAGTTAAAGTTGTCTCTTACTTCTTCATGCACTATGAAAATACATACAGAGTTTTCTGAGTTTGATTGAATAGGATGAAGGGAGGAATAACAGATTTTTTCCTGTCTTTGGTAAAAATGGTCTTATAACTCAACCGATGACCCAGTGTCAGCACTGAATTCTGAAATTACAGAACTGTTGGAGTTAGGATGCCTCATCAAACCTCTGTTGAATTTGGGGAACATTCAGTGAGAGAATATCTGCCAAACTAAATATTTTGAGTTCATTTCATTGACTAGATCTTCTGGTCTGCTAGGTTGTGACACATGACTGTCAGAAGATGGTAGTACAGGGAGCCACAAGTATCAGATACCAGGGCTGGTCCGCCTTGACGTAGACACCTTAGCCTGTCAGATATATTGCCCATTCCCTGATGCTGGTACAGGATTATACTTGGTTGTATATTTTCTAGTGTTCTGTTCAGAGAGGTTTTAAATTTCTTGTGCACTGGGGTTGCCTTTTTCTCGGCCTTTAGAAGATATTTTTACTTCTACTAATAGGTCTTGCTGTTGAGAAGTTAGTACCTTGTAAATAATAATGAGATAATGATATGAAGCTTTAAATACGGAGACAATTTAATTTCTGAAATTAATAACTGGATTTGAAAATCCAAACAGCTCAATATTTGGCCATTAGCTCTATCTCATATAATCCTAAGTGATTATCCTCAGTCCTTATATGAGGTTATTCATATAGAAGAACTCTTCCTACTGAAGTCAATGGCAAAATTCCTTTTGATTTAATAGAAACTTTTGCAGATTTTAGGGCCATAAACATGACAATCGACCAAAGTGCCATCTGACTTTTGCCCTATGCTCCTAATTTCTGTTTAAGATACTGTAAATTTTGGAAAGATACCCAGTTTTGTTTTGAAGATTGCAAATAATAAGAATTTGCTGTCTCTTGATAAATAGTTCTACAGTTTAATTAATGTAGCTTTTAAAATATATTTGTAATAGAAATTTATGTAACATCAGCTTCAAACTATTCATGCCATGCCTTTTTATGTTGGGCTAAAATCCTTTCTATTATTAGGAATATTTTATTCATGGTGTTCCTTGTAGACTGTAATCTAGTAATCTGTTATATTCTATCTTCACTAGGCAAACAGATTGATTTTTATTCTGACTACGACAGATGCAGGTATATTTAACAATCAAACCTGCAGTACTATCACAAAACAAGATGAAGATTGATCGTTTTCCACACAACCACATTCCTCTACATTATGCTATCACCTTCAATTCTTCACTGGTTACATCACGTTATTACCATTACTTAACTCAGGATTCATGTCAGCAATATGAGCTAGAGCCATGTAGACTTTTTTTTTTATGATGTTGGCACAATATTAACTTTTTCAAGATTTGTTAAAAGTCAACAGTAGGGTTTCATGGAGTTTCTTAACCAATGTTTTTTTGGCGTAAACTTATCCAGTCCTACAGATCTAAAAATATCCAAGGGCTGCTGTTTAATGTCCTCCCTACTTGTTACCAATGGAAAGTATTTAGTCTTTTTGAATGTATCATCTTTCCAGAACATAAATACTTGTTGAATGCTGCTGCTTCTTTTGCAGACCGATAATTTTACATTCGTTGCATAGTAGATATCTGTCATTGCTAGGTACTATTTTTTCTGATATATTACAAACCCAACAACAATATTTTTGTGAACACCATGGGAAACAGAGTTTTCAGATCTTTCTGTTATTTGCATTCTACTGTTGTTGATTTTTATTCACTATAATCAATGTCTCATTTTTCCCCTTTATTTATTTGTTTCAAAATTTTTCAGTTTTTAGTATCGAAAAAAAATAAATTCTGTTTTGATCTACAGCTAGATATATTTTATTTTTCTTTCTTTCTTTCTTTCCTCTTTTTTTTTTTCTATCCCAGTAATCCATAAGGTATTTTTAAACAGTTCCAAATTATCATTTGCATCTGTCTTTTAAATGCTCTATTCCTCTCAAATCTTTTCAAAGCTGGTTTTGCTGTATATATGTGTATATCTCCTGCACCAGGGGTCAGCCACCCTCAGCATGAGTGATAAATGGAGAGGTTTTGAATGTCACATAGCAGGGTTGGTCCAGTGCCATGAGCGATGAGCCATGAGATCTTGAGAAAGGTAGTGTTTCCCAGTTCTTAGTTCCTACTGAGTTCTGAAATCAGAAAGAGCTGGGAGCCTCTATCTCAAACAGAGACAAGACAAGATGGAAAGAAAAATACAATCTGATATATCACTCCTGAAAGGCTGCTGGCTGTTTTACTGCTGGATGGGACTGCAGTTTGCACATAAAAATCAAGTTATACTGTGCCCACTACTACCTTGATAACTGTTAGCAAATTATTCATTATCAATAACAATGAAATTTCTTCTAGAACTTTCTTGAATTTCTTTAAATACTTTTTAAATTGGAAAGTTGTCGAGAGTTTTCAGACACTCCAAGGATATTTCACTGCATAAAATTTCCTGCTCATAACTCCTGATTAGCATCCTCTGCACCACAATTTTCCTACCTAGCCATCGGACAGATTTTAAAAGAGCTGTTCATCCTCTTCCTAAATTCAGTCTAGTAACCTGCTGCTGACTCCTGCACCACTACTTCATCCCATGATTTATCGTTTAATATGTTTATCAATAAGCATTCCAAGTCCTTTTTCTTCTACTCTGTCAATAATTGTAGAGCAGATAATGCTATCCTTAGCGTACACTATCCACTCCTTGTCCCTTATTTTCCCACTTTTTCCTAACAAGGTACAGCCAGTGATTTAACGTTCCAGTGATATGAATCATTCTACTGGATGTGGTACTAATCATATATAATTGCTCTCTATAAATTAATGTATCTAACACATTTTGTTTATTACTCAGACTAGAATTGGCAATTAGGCAACTAATTTTTTGTTTTTCTTGGTGCCTAAATTCTTTACACACATGCTGTTTTGAATGAAAGTTGCATGTTTGAGCATATACACTGTGTTCTAGCTGCAGGCAACATCCCTTTAGATGCTAATGTAAAGCCTTCCCAGCTACTTCAGCTGGTTTGTCACAATATGGAAGACCACAGGTGTGTGTGTGTTTCTGTGCTGTTTATTGGATAGGCTTCCATAATTGCTCAGCTGTTTTCTAGCATGTTGTTTTTAGAAGCTGGATTAAACATTATGATAATAACATTAAAGAATTTTCATTAATTTAAGACTTTGGAATTTTCGTTATCAAGAAAAAGTCATTGTGAAAGCACTGTTATGTTCTGTTGGTCAATACGTACTTTTTTTAGGTCATTTCAACTTCTATACAAACAACATAGCACTAATGAAGAGTTTGGGGGTGGGATGGTGAAAAGGAAAAACAGAAATCTAATACCAAAAAGCAACAATGGACTTGGCTCTTGACAGGTTGAGGGATATGCTCTGAGTTTTTAGTATATTACAAGAGCAGCACAAATATGCTGAAACATGCTCAAACATATCTATAGATGAACATACAGAGCTTTTTAGCTTCCAGGCTGCCAGCATTCTCAGTAGTTGGCTCTATCTTAAGACAGCTTTACATTGTTAAAGCTTTCCAAGTTTATAAATATCTTGGAATCCATGATGTCCTGCCAATTTCCTTCATTTTCATTCTAGACATCGGTGGTTTCTGGCATAAAATTGGGTGTATGAACTGAGGGTCTGTCTACACATATGTGGGTATCCATACTCTCCTACCATCAACCCTTATACATACCACAGTAATATGCATTAAGTGAGCAGACCAGCTCCCCTGAAAGCGTGGATGAACCACATTCGTTCAGGAAGTTGGACATAATTTGCTAGAAGTACCTAGTTAGTTAGTAAACTTTTTTTTACAGTTACCTGTGTCTATACAGTCTGGAGCTTCTACCTCCTTACTCTCTACTTATTTCCTTATTTTCCAGAATCTTATAGCTATGTAGTTTTCTCCCTGCTTCACATTTAATCTTTCAGTTCTCATGAGCACTGTTCAAGTACAGGCATAGCAAATCCCTGCTCTCTTTGCCAAACCAAAGATTACCTTCACACATGCAGTTGGATAACCAGAGGAGCATACCAGGATTCGTGTTCATTTCTGGAGGTGATATTCATATGAGTATGATTTAGCATAAAAATATGTACTATTACTAGGCCATGGGAAAGCAATTGGTGGCATCGATCCATTACTGGGCCAAACTGCTTTGCTGAGTGCAGATCAAACCCTTTCAGCAGCTGTACTACAAAACTGAGGATGCAAATCCAATGTTCAGCAGCTGACCTGACAGTTCTGGGGTGTCTCTTCTTGGGGGTACTTGACCACAGCTTTTCAATGCCTTGATGAAGAGCTTGCAATACATGTGACCTGCTCTGTACCCAGCAGCATGACATCCAGAAAAAAAGACAGGATAACACCAAAGAGGAATTTCAGGAACAGACTGGATCTATCTCAGCACAGTCTTGTTCACATCCCCCTAGGGTCAGTCCCCTCACCTGGATTATTTAGAAGATATCCGAGAACCTGTAGTTGAGTGAACTCACATAGGCAGCCACTTGCTACATCTGTAATCACAAAATTTTAAAAGAAAAGTGCTTTTTATGTTATAATTATAAAAATGTTTAAAGAGTTTAACATGTTCATCTTCAGGCAGCAGCTATGCTATTCATTTTTAACAATAACTTGTTACCTCCGTGTCTGTCCTAAACGCATATTACAAAGTGGCCATAAAGCATAGGAAAAAGTTCACATAGATAAATAGTCCATATTTCAGAAGGCAATTTTTGCAGTGTTTAGTACTTGTAGGACGGCACGCTTAACAGATAAAGAATACAGAACTTTGTGAATAGCAATATTTTTCGCTCCAGTGCTACCAGCTGCTTGCCAGCAGTTAAAGTATCTCCAGAATATAAACTGTGGAGTCTCTGCTGAAGTCCACAGACATTGCAGTCCACTGCTCATCTTCTCTGCTCTGTTACTTCACTGAAATCCTGTGCGGCATTGGTAAAGTCACTTTTGTGCTACTAAATACTCACTGTCTAGTTCAGCACTTCCTCAGAGCTCCTCCTTTTTCTCATCCCAGACAGGATGCTTTTCAAGCACCCCAACAGGTCCATCTCATCAGCTGGTTAGCAATTTAGGTGTGCACTTCGTTCATTGATTCACTGCCTCACCTCCTGTATTCCTCCTGCATGCAAGATGATGCAGGCTTGGTTTCTTCTGCTTTTCGTTCTGAACATTCTACTGTCATTAAGTCCTTAATATTTTTGCTAATTGGAAAAAAAAAAAAAAAAAGCCATCCCAGACAGGTTTGTATACTGGAAAGAGTGGGTTTGTTTGGACTTGACCTTCTTTTTACCTCAACACCCAAAACCCCAGACTTTGTTTCCTTAATCTTTTTTTCTCTTCATTCTCTTTTCTTGAATTGGTAGGTCCACGTTGGAGCAGCCATGAGGGTGAAGCTCAGCAATGACCCTTCTTTATGCCCAAGATGATATGATTGTAAAAGTACCAGGAAAGAAGGAGGACTAGAGGTAGCTCTCTGAGCTGAAGAAGTAGGTGGCATGAAACACAGAAAAGCTGATGAAAGTACTCCATAGACACAGAAATTCAGGAAAGGGAGCTGGGCTGTGTTTGGAAGGAAGAATACTCTGAAGTCTTACAGCTTTTCTTTTGTGATCTGCTTGAGCTGTTATATTTATCTGTATCAAATCACAAAAAAAATCTTTTCCTTTCCTTTGTAATAATGGCCATTCAGATGAACAGGCATACATAAATTAAGAAATTGAGTTTAATTAAAAGTGAAAACCTCGAAACACACCATTTCCTTAGTACAAAGCCCACAAACAGTATCTGTATTTGGAGAAACTAGTATAAAATTGCTTTCAGCAGGTCTTCTTCACAAAAACATTCCCCCAAAATAAAATCTTATAATTACTAGAAACTTAAAATGCATGCAGCAAAAATAAATTAAAAAAAAAAAGGGGGAGAGCACAACAGCAGTCAAATATAATTAATTAAGCATCACATATCTTTCCCATCTATTACTCATCATCATCAACCTGTGTTGACAGGATGTGGGCACAGATGGCAGACAACCTATCCTTTGCTTGCCTTGAGCCTGTGCCACGGTGGATGCAAGGTTAAGACAGGATACATTCAGGTTACCTGTACTGGGCTAGCAAGCTCGCTGTTCTGGGTCCACCCCATAACTGACCATCCACCATTAACCTCACCAGTACTGTGTGCTGTACAGCTCATCCCAACCACAGAGTAAGCCTGTATCACTTTGGCCTTGGACAGATAATGCCAGTGGCATTATATTCCCTTATTACTTATACATGCCTTTTTCAGACAATTTTTAAGACTTACACTGTAAGTCCTAAAATTATATAAAAATATCTCTCTTGTTTCTCTGTCTCATGAGCCAAACCTAAAACTGAGTGAAGTCAATGAGAGCCCTTCATTGACTGGGATAGGTTGTGGTTCATGCCCTAAGAAAAAACTGCTGACATTTTTTGGAAGGAAAAAAAAATCAAAACAAAATAAAACATTAAAAAATCTTGTTTGGACATTTGTACTTTAAAAACAGCGACCTTCATGGGTCTTTATTTGATCTGTAATATTTCAGGCATCTATTAAAAGCCACAATTCAATATCATGGTCAATCTAAACCTGCAGAGGCTGGTGAAGTAGATTATATAGGATGCACTTATATTTCAACAGTAGCATTTCACTACTTTTTCTGATATATTTTTAGATTATGAATAGATTCCTCCATTTGGAGTAATGATTTCATTAGTCTTATTTATTTTTTGTAGTTTGGTATCACCGTAAGTATATTAAATGTGTAATCAGGTGCATTAGCATCTGTTTTAAAGCTTACATTATATACATACATATATATATGTAAAAGAAGAGTTTCTTATTATTGTCAGGTTGCGTTAATGTTCAGTCAGGGATTACTCCGTTTGATGGAGAAGCAAAGAGAGTTGGATGTTTATTTCTTCATTAATCTTTTCCTTGCTATAATGAGCAAAGGTGTAAATATTAACACCTCTGATTTTCAAGCATTAGTTTAAGCTATCATCCATAAATTCACTTTCATAAAGACAACATACTTCAAAATTGAACTACTTTGCCCTTAGTGAATAATTTGACTTGAATCTTTGATTTACTTATATTTTGGTTTCCAAGATTTCTGTTTCTGAAATATTTTTAACCATAACATTTTTGATTTTATTGCACTAATTTATAATATTTGAAGTGGCATCTTCCAAATAATTCAAAGTTAATGGATTAATTTTTGTTATTATTTGTTTGCATAGTTTTCTCTTTATGAATTATTTGTTGCAGGCTTTGTATTGTTTTTCTGCTTGTAATTGACAGCTTTATAATACCTAGGGGCATATTTGAGGTCTCTTTCTCTTTTCAAACACTCTTCTCTATCCACAGCAATGGCTGTTTCTCTTTGTTTCTTTGCTGTCTGTGGAAAGCAGATCAGAGGGTGTTACTGAATGTGGTAGAATATTACATTCTGTTGCAACTAGCAGTTTACTTAAGCTATGTAACTAAGTGTCCTGTAAAAGCGAAATGCAATTGCCCTGGCAAATCTGATGTTTTCATAAATCATGAGCAAAACTTTTAAGGTTGTGAAAACCTGAAATATTTGTATCCATTTTTTAATTGTTGATGTGCTGATGTCAAGCCACCATGCAGTGTATTTTTAGTAGCTCTCCCCATGACTAGTTATGTGTAGAAATAAGAAGCAAAGGGTATCACTTCTGGCAGAACTGGAGTGAATTAGAAATTCTTTTTTCAAGACATTTTAAAATATTCACTTTTTTAACCTCCTTTAAATCTACCTCTTGCTATATTTTGCAACTGTAGGGATTTAATGCATGATGCCTACATATGTGTACATAATATTCTCTACCTTTTGTCTTTAATATTCCTTGGTTTTTAATTATTAAAGATAAGTATTTGAATTATAAATATTCTAGTTATACAGGAATAGGCAAAGCAGGCACATACCCTCAGGCAAAATTCTTCCATTATCCATAATCCTTCTGCCTCCTGCCTCCATTTCTCTACCTCCTATCTTTATGTCGTCTCAAAAAACACAGAGGCATTCTTTTAAACTAACCTTCTCCTCCCCACTTAAACCATAGAAATCCCTTCTCAATATGTATAGGGGCCTTTTCCTTGAAGTGGGATGTCATACTTGTCCTAAATATAATAAAGTGCTATCTTCAAGGCATTTCTGCATCCAAAACAGTCCCCAGAAACCTGCCTAGTCCTCCCATCTAACCAGCCTGAATGTCACAAATCATAGCACAGAAGCTGCTTTATAGTGAATCATTAACATTGTCAGGAATGAGTTGGCAAGGAAAAAAAAAAAAGCTTTCCATTAGAGAACTGAGGGAGAATATACAAATGACAGCATTGTCATTTCTCTTACATTGTTTTATAAAGTGCACAACTGATTAGGAAGAGTTTATTATAGAATATATATGCTGTGTATGCATACATGACAATTTTGTTTTCATCCTCTACTGTTTATAAGTGTGTATGGATGTGCTTTAGATTAACTGTCCTACTTTAGGTTTTTGAATTATCTGAGTAACAGTTTCATTATGTGCAAAGACTGTCTAGCCTTAACAAATATATTTGGAAACTCAGAGGCATGAAAATGCAAGATACATGTGGAAGGTATTTTTAATCTACGCAAAGATTAATAAAGATATTCCAAACTCCTATTAGGCAGTATCTGAAAAGGTACTTTAGGATAATATTGCTTCAGTATATAGACACTGTTATCTGATTACAACTTGGAGGTATGTAACTCCAGTCTAGATGCTTTCTTGTCAATTTTCCTGTTTGGCACAGCTTGAATGGGATAATATACACTTATAACATGTAATACAATTAGTTCTCTTTTGAGCATCAAATATTCTAAAGAAAGTCATTTTGATCAATACATGTGATGCTTTTTATATAAAAACCTAATATATTTGTGTTGTAAATTAGGGTTTTTCTTCCCTTCATATCTTAAAAGACAATTGCATGGAATTATACATGGCTTTGTTGTTCATGGAGATAAAAACGTGTCAAACCATCAGTGGCAAAAAACGTGTGAGGATATACAGTATACACTAAAAAAAAGGAAGATTGATTTTCAAAGAACAAGTTAATTTGCTTTGACAACACTGGTAGCTTTCTTTAAATAGTTGTAAATACTAATGAAAAGTATGCAAAGCAGACAGTACTCCTCAGAATTTCACATGCACTTACACAAATAATTTTAGTGTGCTGTTCTTTTTCTTAGGTGGTCATGCATGCAGTTAGGTCATTCTGATTGCCAGTTTGGTGTGAACCTGGAGTATTTAAATGATTTCAGTTGAGTTTTGGATATGCTCATGCCTCTGAGCTCAGGATCTGGCGGTATGCTGCATAGCAATTGCTAGCCAAAACCAACAATTCCCCAAACTTTCAGTCTCCTACTGGTATTTAGGTGTGGTTTGAGTGACAGCATTACACAGGCAGAGGGAATCCATTTTTTTCTCCTCTCAAATAGGTTGATTGTGCAAGAGCTCCTTCAGACAGAACAATTTGCATGGTATCCATCAACACACAAACTACTTCCTTCACAGGGGAACTGCCAGGAACATACAGGCTCCAGAGTACTGGGAACGGCGTGATATCTAAGACATGGCAGTCTAATCATACTAATACTTACATGATGTTGCCTCTATAATCACTACAGCTTATCCCAAAACACATTTGGGGAGCTGAGCAAAAAGGGAACTACTCTTTCGAGCTCTGCTGGTGTGCTGGAAGGTGATTTTAAAGAAAAGCAAGATATGAACACTAACAATAATCCTAATAAAAATAGTAACAGAAGAGCAAATCTTTTGCTTTGAACACTATTCACATCTTCCTTTAGGGGATCTTGGGAGATCTTTGCACAAAGTAAAGGCTTGATCCAATGGCTTGTCCACTCACCTCTCTGAGTACTGGATGATGTTCCAAGAATTAAGCCTTACTGAGCACCGGTGTGAGGTAGCTATTATCAATTTGTTTCTTACATGAAGCCTTCATCTCTCATCTTTCTAGAGATGAAACTGCTTGAGCCAGAGACACTAAGTACAGGCATTTTATCAGGCAGTGAGACTTTAAATAGAAATATACCAGAAAGAGAAAGGAGACAGGAAAAGACCCCCAAACTCCATCAATTCTCCAAGACAGTAAAAGAGGTGTGTGGAAGAATTCTAACTTAAATCGGTAGTAAGATTTTCCCTGCACTGACATACTGTTTGCTTGATCAAGAAAAAGAATAAAAAGGGGAAAAAAAAAGAAGTCCAACGTGATTTACTGGCTGTTGATAAAGAGCTCTGCCTGATAGGTAAAAAAAGACATGCGTACATATTTTTCATGCATGCACATAATGAGATATAGGTTATTTAATTATTGATAAATTTTTTAAAAATATGAATTTGTTGAAGGCCATCCCAGTGAAAAAAACTGTTGCATCAATTAAAAAAAATATATTTTTTTTCTTTAGAAAGTGACATTGCTACTGTTTTCTGTATGTGCCTAGAAGAAAGCATAAAATATTTTCCCCCCAGGAAAGTGGGGAAGGTTTTTTTTTTCCTTTTGAGATTGGTCCTGAGTACAAGGTGAATTTTACCAGAAAGCTGTGCAGTTAACACAGTGAATGCAGTTTGGTTATCAGGAAGATAGGCAAGCTAGATATTAGAGTTCACTGCTTGGTTAATTCCTCAGAGTCTGACGTGGATAGGGTCAAACACCCTCAGCTCTCACTTAAAGACACTGTAGAGGTTAAATACAGTAACCTGAGTTGTTTTTCATTTTGCTCACCAGAACATGTTATCAGTAACAACTACTTAAACCTCAAAAATAAAATCTGAAGGAAGTAATAGTCACGGGACCATGGTGTCAGTAAACAAACACCCCAGTGATTCTGCATCAATGAAAAACGCAGGAGTGAGCCTTGGGTTTTCATTGACAAATGTAAAATATTTCCCGGTGATCACATAACACATGGAAAGAATAATCATCCATGCCCACATCTTCATGCTTACACTTTCCCCTCCCCTTCTTATTATAGCAGCATCAGTCAAGAAGAGGGAGATGATAAAAATGAGTAATAGGTGTCAGTAGAAAGCAGGAAAATATTATAAACACAGGAAAACATATGGCTTGGGAATTCACTGGGAAAATATACCCAGTAACTAGCATTGGACAAACTCTGACGAACATGTAAGAGCCACCAGCAGCACACTGGAGCAAGGAGGCAAGAGGCAGAGAACAAAAAGAGGATGCTGTCAAAAGGCATGACTTCTGTCTCGACAGCCTGTCCGCACAACTAACCCAACACCAGAATACCAGAACCCATAGGCATGAGATAGCCTTTACTGCAGCATCTTGCAGTGAGATGGAAGCACTTCTCTGCACATCAGTTACCCAGTGGTGGAAAGTCTGAATGAAACCAAAACTGGAGAATGACTTGCGAGTGGATTTAGAATTCAAAGCCGGGGGGAGCGATGCTGGATGCGGACGCAGACTGAACAGAGAGTGGTATGGACAGGGATCAGAACGGACAGAGGAAGGAACAAAGATGCATCTGTTCCCCTCCCTATCTGTTACGTTCTCTCTTTTTAGAATGCAAATTCTTCAGAAAAGCAGAGATCATTCCTCTTTGCTCTTGTATAGTTGCTAGCATTATATGTTGTATTATATACAACGTAGCTTAACCAGACATCAGATACAGATCGTACTTTTCTGCAGAACCATTTCTAATGCAATTACAGATTTTGTTGGGAAAGCTATTAATGGTTCATTTCACTATGAATTGATATGCTGAAATTTACTGTTGTAAAAAGTGGAAATATTGGGTTTGATAAGATAATATTAACACTGTAGACAGATTTTTATTTCATTCATTTTTGTATTTGTCTTGTTTTAAGATAAATGTGAGTGTTACAATTTTGGAATTTTCCACTGGAAAAAAATTTACTGTTTCTTCAGAAAACCTAAGTCTTTGAAAGATTCCTTTCTAAAATACCTAGCTGATTTTTGAACTACTTTAATGCCTTCACGTATGGGCTGACAGATGATAGAAATATTCTTTATTTGGTACTTATTCCATGTAGCTTTATGGAAAGATGATATGGGAGATGCCATTCAAAGCAATGTCATACCACTCATTTACCAGTTAAAGATTACCTGCTGCATGGAAAAGTAATCTGAACGTAATCCCAGTGTATTTTGTGTACTATGTGCTGTGCACAATAAATAGAAATTCTTGCTTATGGAATCAAAGAATATCTACATTTTTTATGACAAGAAACAAAGACTCCTGCCATGCCACTTTTCTCCCTAAGGGTGAGGCCGACCTAAAACACCACCAACGTATTTTTGCAGGGAAAGTTGCCAACTTATTGTCAGAGACAATTAGTAAGAAGAAATATGAACTTTTGCTACCAAGATTAAAAGACCAATAGAAGAACTGGAATACAGAAAAAACTCACAACCATACAAAAATTTGATTGTCTCCTTTAATTACTGTTTTCCTCCTTTACCTAAGAGAATTAATTCCTGTTCAGTTGCCTTTGTTAAATTTGATAGTTCTGCTGTTCAAAGTCTGCAACCGTTTTTTTTTTTAATTTAATTTTAGGTGAGCGTTCATCATTTGAGTTCTACTTTCTATTTCAAATCTAAATGATTCTAAGGATATAGAGGACCTATTTTTCAGAACTTAACACACCACAGGCAAGCTCTAACTCCTGTCTAGTACCATGTTTTTAAAAACTGCTGATTGTAATGCTGAACGCACCGAAATCACAGAGCTGTAAGGTGTTTGTAAGAGTAAACAAGAATATAAGTAACTGTCATAATGCACAAAACCGAACAAGTAAAGTTTCTTGCAATGTATTAAGTATATGCAGGAGCAAATGATCAGTTCATCATGACTTCTCGCTTGTCTATTATCTCTTATCCTCTATTGGGATGTCATTTCCACTCAAGCCATAATGTTAGTCTCCATTGCCCGTTTGTTACACTTTCAAGTAAAAGCTTTTGTATTGAGCCAAATTTGATTTTCTATATAAAATGTCAGGATTCTGTTAGGTTTGTACGAAGGACATTTGACACTCCAGTCCCTAGTGAAATCTGATGTATTTGTATAGATAGCACCAGTTACATCATTAGTATACTGCTTAGCAGTCCTTCAGAGTGAAAAATGAACAACAGAGAGGCAGAAGAGTTTAGAAGCATAGACTTCCCATTTCACACAAATAGGAGATGAGCACTGGCTGCTTCATCTTCCTTTTTTTTTCCCCATAGGAATGGTGAAGCAGAATGCAGTAGGCCAGAGAATCTGACCCATGGCACGTTGCTGCCTCAGTCAGATATGAAATCCATGTCTAGTCCCTTCATTACCTCATTCCTCCTACATCAAGAAGAAGCCAATGTAAATTACTAAATGAAGAAAGCTATGTGGTCTTGCAAGTTAAACAAAACTCCTTGCATAAATGTTGCATCAGCTATTCATCCACCAGCATACATTGTTTTGTTAAACAAGGCGTTTTGATGAATCTCCTACCAAAATGTAAAATGTAACAAAGATTAGTAAAGTCCAGAAAGTTGCCTTTTGCAAAAGTTCCCTTTTTAGTCTCACTCTGGTTGCTTTATTGTTTGCAAAGAGAATCTCATCTCAGATGCAGCATCTGTTTTTCAGTAAAGTCCTGCTTTTTACCCAATTTTCCAGCTGGATTGACTGAGGCAAAAGAAGGTCAAGTGACTTGCCAAGGTCAGATGGCAATCCAGTGCTTTACCAAGGATTAGAATTTAGGAACCTCCTGATTAATAGAACAAATAACCTCCATGCACCAAATCCCCATGGGATGGGCAAGTCACAGAACTGGGTAGGATTAACCAGAAAGGACTTGTCTGCTTGGGTAAGCAAAATATACCCAGCACAGAAGAAATACAAACATTTTCAAGTTGCTGAGGCATAATCCTAGGAACCATTTACATGTGTGCACTTGTGCAGTTTGTGGAGGTCTTTAAAAGACCAGTAAAGCACAAGGTTAATATTTGAAGCCATTGCATTAAATAGCATACACACATTTTTATTAAAAAAAAAATAGAATAACCCATCTCAATCCACTATTATTATAATTATTTAAAGAGGCTCAGCCACTGGCACTGGAGATTTGCACTGCAGAAAACCCTATCTCCTAACAAAAGGGCACATGCTCAGCACGGCAAGTAAACAAACATTCCAGACATGCCTTATGTTCCAGCAGCAGCGCCTTTTAAACAAATCTTACTAGTTACAGAGCAAAAATGGAAACTGTCTGTTTTGATTTAAATCTGTCCTTGAGCAATTTCCATGAGTTAACACAGCAGAAGTACAAGTACAGGAACGAATAAACAAACAAACAAAGAAACTTGAGCTCGCCTCTAACAACTGAACAGCCACCAGTTTCCAAAATGTAATCATAGAACCGTCCATTCTTGCACCACAATTAAGAGCAGCTCACAATGGAGGCGAACCGCTCCACCCCAGCAAAGGGAGAGGGCGTTGAAATGCTAATTGCACACAAAACTTCAGTGGTGCTGGTGATTAATATACTTATTGTTATTGTTAAAATTGGAATGACAAAGAGTATAATATGGCAGTGCTTTTGTGTCCTCTGGCTGTTCAAAAGTGTCTCCTTGCACTTTCTTTGGGTGCCAGAATTACTCAACTTCATTTTACGGTTTTCACTTGCATTGAATAGACAGGAGACGTGGAAGAACAGCTATTGGAGTATTTTAAATTACACAAAATAGGTGAGAATGTTTTTCTGTTTAGGAAACCTGTAGCGGGGAGGACAGAGGGAACTAGTAGGATATGTTCTCCTAGGTGAAAAAAGAATGGAAGAAGATCTGGAGTTCATTCTAATTGACAGGGTCCCGATTTCTCACTCTTTCAACTTTTCTCAAGACATAATCCCTTAGTCATTCCTGTAAACTACTGAGATTTCCAACACAACCCACCAAAAAGACTTATATGTATGTTTAAGAAGACAAACACCAAATTGGCTGTTACTGGCTGTGTTTACATGCTTAACTTTAAACATTTACTGAAAACATTTTTTGGAGTAAGGGAAGATATTTTGCATCTTGCAGAATCAAACTTTCAGTCTAATTGTTACAGAAAGATTTTCAAGTAAGAGGTGGATGTTCATACCCTCTATAAAGCAAGCCCTTCATTCACTTCTGTAGGATTCATGAGGGCAACCACTAGAGGCAGTATCTACAGATCCTTTCTGTATGGCTAGGGTGGGACTGCTTATGATCCTGAACCATTAGGGGTGTGGTGACTAGGGTATCTAGACTAAGTTAGTCTAACTTCACTAGAGTGTCTAGTTTAACTTAGTGTTTACTCAACAGTAAGTAGCCTATTTCTGTACTCACATGCATAAACTAATTATAATAAATATTTGAGACAAAGGAGGCTGCAACAGATCATAAGCTATTTTGAGAGTGATACTTGTTAAAAAGAGGACACTCAGCTTCTTTATCAGAAGGAATTCAGGTTGCTCACCTCATATCAAGCGTTTTGATTCATCATAGTTGTGAACGGCTGTTTATGGTTGACATTAAAAAGTATTGACTGTACTTTAAAACCAGACAAGTAAGTAAATAAACAAATACACCTCTAACATAGCCAGGACACTGTGATAATATGGCTTCTGCAACAAAGTTCTTGCTGACTTTTAAATATCAAGCAATTGCCAGAATGAGGACAAGGAAGATCAAAGCAGGACTAAGGAGTATTGCCACTGACCACTAGATGCACAGCTGTGGATGAGAAGGAGAAGGAGGAAGACAGCAACAGGGGAAGAGTCCCTGAAGGTTCAGGAAGCTAAGTTCTGGTAGCATAGCTCCAGGGAACAGCAGCAATAGGGATCTGAGCCAGCTGGAATTAGCCTTAAGCAGGTGATTTGGAAACAATTTGTGATTTCAAAAGCTGGTTCAATCAAGTAGGACTAAACGGTAACAAGCTCTGCACAGGTATGTGACAGCAGGTAGCATTAGTTTGTGCAAATCAGAATCTACTCAGAAGTTCACTTACTCTCCTCAGAAAGATGCTGAGATAATTAGATCTTTTTTAATACCTGTTATTTATTTACTTCTTGAGATTATTGAATAAAAATGATGCAAAAAGCACAATAAATCATCAATATTTTTCTTTCCAGAATCTTTAAATGGCAGTTTGGCTTTATGCTCTTTTAAGGATGTGTACAGCCAAAAGAGACTCCCATTTGTATATAACTTTGGGAGAGCGTTTTTCCTTCTTAATGTATTGTCTTACAGAATGATACGTAAAAACATGTCCTACTGAAGGGAAGAGTAAACAAGACATTCAACACAAGACCGCTGGAGAAGGAAGCTGTTACCTAAGCACAGGTTCCTAGTGCAATTTTATATCATCCCCACGGGTTTGGCAGATATGGCACAGGACCTATAGAAGACTTGTCTTTCTGGAAAGACAGATAGAATAAACTATGGCATCTAAACCACAAGTAAATACATACACTATGTGTATGTACTACATCAAAGTAACTATATGAAATGTATTGTAAAGGGTGACAGAATTATTTCAAATATCCTTAGTACTTCTTAAGAGATACATTTTCCCCAGCATCATAGCCTCAGTGTTAAATTTTTAGAACATATTCTGCCTTGATCAATGCCCTGTGTCAGGGAGATACTACCTGCATGTCTACTGTTTGAGAATTTTACTGTAAGAAAGGAAAATTTAGGCGGACCCATTCAAGTCTTGCCAATTGTTCTGATTCAGTCCCTAATAGACGTGACTTAGACTCAATTTGTATACCACAAACAGAACCACAGATTTAAATAATACAAGAAATCGAGCTCTACCCATGCTAACAAACCAATATCCAACTGCTTTACACAGAGAGGTTCTGAAGTTCCATATGTCTGTTGCATTAAGAACTTGCGTCTCAGACCCAGATCCAACGAGCAACAGCATGTGCTGCTGTCCTTAAAAGCATGCATATTCTTTTCTTGCCTGAAAGCCACTCAATTTCTATATCTTTCACACAAATTGAGAAACTCCATTTCTCAGCACACGTGTGGGTACATATTTACACAAGATGCGGCCACCCTGGGTCTGCCTGCAGGGTGGTGTGGACTGCACTGTGCTGTGGCTGTGATTCCACCACTTGATCACTTGAGGTGGGAGTGCGTGGTGCATTGGCTGACACCAAATGCAGGGCTACAGCTTCCTTGGCTCCGTTTTTTTCCATCAATGGAAATCCATGACTGGAAATCAGTGCTAATTTGCCAAAGGTCTGCCTTCAGCATTAGAAAATTACCCGATATATGCTTGCAAGGTCAGGACCTGATTCTGCCTGCCATGTCTTTGGCTTAGAGTGAAGGCAAGGCAAAGGACTCCCTCGTTCCTATCTATGCCCAACTCCATGGTCCAAGTTGGTGGGCAGGATTGTGGGACTGCAGCACGTGGCCTGGTAAAACTGCTGGAGTGTGGCACTTGGAGTCAACCCAGATACGGAGCACACCAAAGGTGCTCCCAAAGGTCTATCAATGTATGCACAAAACAAAACATCTGAACCTGTGCAGAGCTACCCATATGGAAAAAAACAACCTCCAGACATGCACACAGATTATGATTTAAAAATATTAAGTACATCTTTCAAAAGTAGGCCAGAGATTGGAAAGCAATGCTGAGAGGTTTACCTGCATTGTTTCTACATAGAGTTATACAGTAAAAAGTCCTCACGCTGGTTTCAAGCTACCGCATTTAGTGGCACAAGGAATATTTTTAGCATTTAAATTCAAGCAGGGTTAAACAGGGGGTGGACTGAAGAAGAAATGTGAAAATTTGTCCCTTAATACAGATGTATTTTTTTAAAGTATGCTGAACAGTCAGAGGGTGAGTTCTCCTTTCTTTGAGACACCAACACCAGAGGTTAGAGGACGGCTTTAACCTTGACTTTCATGGCTTTGATAGGTTTCTCTCAGACTCTGGCTGTTATTTTAATTGTATATTCCAGTTTAGCTAGCAAATGAAGTTTAGTTTAGCTACTGAAATAAAATCAAGATACAGAGGCCATGAAAAACATGATCAGTGAGTTATGCTGCATAAATGTAAAATAACGATGGAGTAGAAGAACTTCATAAAACCTGTGTTTTCTTTTCTGTTACAGCAGTGAGACAAGGCAAAATAAAAAGCAATTGTTTGTTGTGGGGCTCGACTTATTAGGTTTTTTTAAATGAATAAATTATCATCAGCAGCATGTGTTTTAGTCAAATTATAAAACCCTTTCCATTTTCATTTGGTCAATGGCTGAGACATGATTTCATGCCCAGAAATAAACAATTAGATTATTTAGGAGCTACATTTCCTTTGACTTTTAACAGTAGATTTCAGTTGCTGTTGTATACCACATTTCCTCTGACAGTGATGTGATTATTGCTATCATATGTATTGCTATGCTAAACAACGTATATCCCATATTTTGTTATTTGCATTTCTTATTTCACAGTGCTTTGCAACCCAGACTTTGACTTCAGGAAAATACATTTATCATACTTTATATATGCTGTGGTTTAAGGATCATGACAGACTATACCAAATAGGTAAGAGGTCAGTAGTTGGCATTAGCTCATAATCTGGTATACAAGAGGGGTCAAAGCATTACTATCACTGAAAACCACACTGCTACTATTGATTGTATGGCTCCAGAATTTGGAAGGTTCCTTTCATGCAAAGTGTATCCCTAAAGACCTTCCAGAATTAAATAATATGATTACACAGATGAATGATGGCAGATACAGAGCCAAACTCAGATGTTCAGTCAATGAGCTGAGATTTGAAAGGACGAACTGGTACAACAAACATGTAGAGTAAAACTACTCCATGGGACAGACCCATCAAAGGGGAAGATCCTCACACAGTACAGACAGAAACCACCTAAAGAAACTAGTGGACAAGCAGCAATGGTAAATGACAATGTTGATGAAGCAGCATGGATGTAATATTTTCAGACCCTCATAAAGAGTTTGATTCAACTTTTACCAGTAGAACTTAAAATGCATATGCATCTTCCACTGGAAACATTGCTCCTGATCAGCTGTAAAAACTCTTCTCCTGGTGCATATACCATAGTCCTGTTAAACGGCACCAGCTTAGTCCCCAGATACCATGGTTCAGCATCTATGGAATCCCTGCCTCACTTAAAGCTTCTTTATCCCAAAAAGTAGCTTTTGGTAATGTTGGGCCACTTTGTTGGTTTTCTTGTTTCTGTTGACAAGCACAGGGCTTTTGATGAGACTCATGGCTGATGGACCATCTTGCTTGGTATCTTCTACATGTTAGGGTGGTTAAAAATTTTTATGACATTTCACTCTTCAAACCACAAATATGTGAATAAAACAGTTTGTGAAAGAAATAATGAAAATTAGAAAACATGGAAAACTTTTATCTAATTCTCAGGGTTTTGTTTTGTTTTTTTTTTTCCCTTTCTGCACTGGCTTATACTTAAGATTTTAAAAAATTGTTTACCCACACAGCTTTTTACCAGATTCAGAAGTGCCAAAGGAGTTATATTTAGGGCACTTACCTATGATACGGAAGATTGAGAGTAAAGGTTTTGACTGTCACTGTCTTGGCTATTCTGGTCTGAAAGAGACTCCCTTTTGATTGCATTACTTTGTCTAAAAGCAGTTTAGTCACGCTCTGCTCTGTGTGTACATCTATGTTGTAAACTCAGGCACATTTAGAAAGGTCAGTTTGGCTTCCCAATATTTTCCATGCAAAGTTGTTACAAAGCAATGGAGTATCTGGTGTGGAGGACTCAAGTGGGAAAGCGTAGCCAGGACCATGATGAGTCTGTTTGTGCTCGTGCTTGTATTAAGGATTAGAACAAACTCAGTTTGTTTCTTCTGACACGTTCCAGTTTTGTCTTGTGTTTTATACACCCAAATATAATCAATACACAGTAAATCTGGGTTCAAAACTGTGTGTAAATTATAGAAGAGTTGTGCTCATTTTGACCACGAGCTCCACGTTTGGCATTGGTGTGTTCACGTTCCTTCAGAAAGTCTCCAGATTGACATTTTCCACAGAAAAAGAAAATTCCTGTCCACAATGATGGACAAGACATGAATTGATAATGGCACCTTTATTTTGTGGATACCTTTGTGTTATCTTGAAATATTTGAAAGCAGCCCCAGGTCTGTTTTTTACACTACAGGGGTTGATATTGGCTCCTGAGGGAAGAACTGTCAGTAGCCAAAGACCAGCAGAGCTGCAACCGTGTGTTGTGGTTTAGCCCCAGCTGGCAACTAAGCACGACGCAGCTGCTTGCACACTGCCCTTCACGGCAGGTTAGGGAGAGAATCAAGAACTAAAATACTAGTGTTTTTAATTGCCTTACCAAGCAGTACCTAGAACCCGCATAAAAATTACCCTTGTAAATCCAGGCACTCAAATATTAGGAAATGATTTGTTATGCAATATTAGTTGATCAAATAAGCTTCTGCTTTAAGATACAGTTATTAATGGTACAGTTTTCCACTGTTTCCATGGGGCCATGTCTCATGGAATGTACTAGCATGCTCCACTCTCAAAGAAGGGATGGGTTTAGAGGTCCAAAAGGTAAGGACACCCTGAAGATGCCCTAAAGGCAATTTTTCATATAATATACAAGAAAACATGAAGTAGAAAATCTTGGCAGTACCCAGCACTCTTTGATGGAGTCTAAAGAATCAGGGAAATGTAGTGTGCCAGATAGCTGTACTCTAGGAAGGTTGAGATTTATGTTAAGGATCCAATCTTACACAGAATGGTTTTTTGACTATACAGGTTGTGTGGTGACTGAGCTGAGGAAATGCAAAAGAAAAAAAAAAAAAGATTATTTTAAAAATATGGCAACTGATCAAAATAATTTATTTCTCTTTCTGCCTGTCCTGGATCCTCCAGATGCAGGACATGGACTATATTGTTTAACTCAGGTTTTATACAGCTGGCACTACTTGTGTTTTTCTCATTTTGTGACACTTAGTCTGGAACTCTGGTGCTGGACTGGCAAAAGTGCCGCACGTAAGTGAAGAGGAGCAGCAGTTCTGACAGCACAAAGGAACACTCTGTGCCATACATTCTGAAACATTAAGTTGTAGACATCCCAAATTGGGCATCCAAAATAATGGATTTTTTTAAACTTTAGTCTTTGTGTCTTATTTCTCTATATGTAACAAAAGTAATGATATGGAAACATATTCATATCTTGCAGGGATTTTGTAGGAGTAAAATAGTAAATATTTGTGACGATGCAGACACAGTTAAAGACCACGAGAAAATCAATAATTCTGTCTTTGTATCTAGGGCTGGATAGTATGCAGTAAATAAGGCCTGAGGCCACCCATTGAACAATAAGAATAAAAACTATATTGGATCACTGGTCATTAAGCGAGCATCCGTCCGTCCCGCACACAGAATGAGGCAGAGGTCCCAGGGAAAAAATATGATGGCATCCTGTAATCAAAGCTTTTATCATAATGTACCCAAGAAAGCTGAATTAGCATAGCATGCTTGGCCTTAATAATTCTGTTTTTTTCTCATATTCAAGAGTTCACCTATTCAACCGGAACATTCTGTTACCATCATTATACATGTATGCTAAACAAAAAAGAAACCCAACAAACCAATCTAATCTGAGATACACCACAGAAGGTGACTGTACGCTATTGACGACTTCACTATTTTATATTGAGGAAAAATATTTTTGATTCTTGTGAATAGGTGCATAAGGGTATGCCTAAAATTTTGGGGAAGGCAAATAGTTCTGACATCAGAGTTTGGGGATGAATAAAAGTTTGGTAGGATACATGCTGCCTTTTCCTTTTCTAAAAGAAAGCAGGCCTTAATCCTACAACTGTATATTAAATCACTTATTCACTGTGACAGGCAGGAGAACACAGATATAGTAATCTACCAGTCTGGTATCAGATATGCATTGGGAGTCATGAAATAGATCTCGGCAGGCTGAATGCTGTGCACCCACGCATTGTACAATGCTGTGATTACAGTAGGTAGGTGGTTCGGGTAACAGTGAATTTCATACATGCAGGAGTCCAGTGTAATGTGTGGTATGATTTGCAGGATTTTGTTAGGACACATCCTATAATTGCACGCCTGGTGTACTGTCTGATTGGCTCGCTTTTTGTGCCATTGAGAATCTAGACCCCTAGGAAAATGATGCCTTTTCTGCAATTTTTTTTTGAGAATTCATTTTAAGAGAAATAAATTAAACAAAGCTGATTACATTGTGCACATTCCATTTCTGTAAAACAATTTACATGAGTCACATTCTTATTGCATGAAACATTGTAAAACAGCTATAGAATCAAAGTCACTCATAAAGGGACAATTTACAACCTCACAACTACCTTCAACACAAACCAAAAAAATTTCAGTATCATATACAGGCAGTATAACCATTAATAGAATTTTGGCTAAATATTATTGATAAAGTTCCTCAGGACTGTAACAGTGTCATCCAATAGACTGGTCTTCCCTTCATTTGGTCATACCTTGCTGCTTTCAGGTATTGGTGAGTTCATCTGTATGATATGGTACGCTCATTGTGCCTCACCTTTATGGAGTACATATTTTTAAAAAATGCTATTTAGTTTCATTGTAAAAGAAATCTTCCAAACTAGCCTTTCCTTTAGGTTGTTTATGTCTTTTGGTCAGAGGGGGATCTTCTGTGGTATGTGGAGCCTGATGGCCTAGACAGCTGGACCTTTCTTTCGTTTGTGTATTGCAACAGTCATCCTTCACATTTAGAAGAGGAAAGGTTGAGAGTCTTTTTTGTAGATGCAAATAGGCAAGACAAGCACAACACATGCAAGGCATCCACCTGTTTCTTTATGCTAGTTTGGGCATCATGTCACGAGTTATGTTAGTTCTCAACCGGTTGACCTAATAGTATCTGTTTTTCTGTTCCTTCAACAGATTGTTTAGGAGGTTTTGTTTGTGACAGGATAGTCAGTTTTGATGATAGTCGATCAGTTTTGATGGCATTATAGCTAGCACTGACAAAGGTTTAGCTCAGTATTCTAAAATCCAAAATTGTGAAGAAATGGGTCAGAGGCATGTCAGAAATATTGCTGCTAAGAAAAATGAAGTGTCTTCTATGGTCCCAAATTTGGCTTGCTTATTGTAGCAACTTACTAATTATTAACTGTGCATATCTTCATGATATAAATTAGTTTTTTTTTCTTTAAGCAGTAGCCAAATAATGCTGTTGACTTTTAAAATACCCCTCGATTGTAGATTTAGCATCATGTTGTGATTAGTATGACATTTCACACCTTTCCCAGAGCTATTGTCTCAGATTGTCAGCAGATATCACTGAAACTGCTTACAAGTCATACTTGAAAGGTTATCTTTGTTGTTATTTTGTAAAGGTTGGAAACTTTCAAAATTAAATACAAATTAAAATTTAGCATAAACGTACCATCCTGCTCCTGGCTGCTCTGAGTTGGCGGAGTCCAGATTCTTCTATGTTTTACTAGGAAGGGGTACTATGCATGTTGGGGGCTATTTCTTCTGAAGGTTCAACACCTCTGGTAGGCTGGGGCATGCTTACTGGAAACTTTTCTTCTAAATTAAAAACAGTCATAGTTTTCTCTGATGAAATATGTGAAAATAAACATAGCAAGACATACAGGTCCGACCAAAGGCTGGAAAGAAAAGAATTATCTCTTTCTGGCCAAAAGAAAGCATCACAGCTACCTCTCCTGTAAATATGTGTGTGCAGCAAGGGAATGCTGAGTCAGCTGCAAAGAATTAATCAGCCTTTCATCGTCTTAGCTCAGGAAAAATGAAATTGTGCTGTGGGGAACTGTGATGGAGTTCAGTAACAAAGAATTATTCTAGAAAATCACTAAAATTGAAGGTGGAAAGGAATTTATTCCTGTTTGTCTCCACATGCAGACTAGAAAGACCCTTCCTAATTTCTTTGACTTCAAATTTGATTGAAAGAAATCATGCATTTTGAGTGTTTCCCACCCACTGGCTCCTCTGGGCATTTGAAAATCTGGCCACTTTATGTAGATGTTTGAACAGGTTCCAAGATCATTCAAACATCTGACCCTATACTTCTCTACTTTTCTCCTATATATTTAGTTTGGCATTTAACTTCTTTGCCTTCAATTCTCTGTCCTTCAAAACAACATGTAATAAGCTCCAATAAACACAGCATACAAAATTCTTTCCTGGTCCAGACCTCTTTAATGAGAGGAACTAATAAAAAAATTAAATTAAGAAATTCAGAACCTCAAAAGTAAGGTGTGGATAAACACCTCAAGGCTAAGGGAGATATCCTTTAAAACTGAGGTACCTTAATTGACTCCAGTGGACCTAGCCTAATTTACATCAACAGAGGATCTGACTTGAAATGATTACATGTCTTATCTGAAATTGTTCAGCACTGGAAACACTGGAGTGGAAATCTTACAAGCAGCAGCAGCAGCATTATGAGATTTCCAGCAACTCTCTCTTCAAGTCGTGCTGCTCTAAAGGAAAATATGCATGCCAGGACTGGGTAATAACTCTGACAGATTCCCCCATTCATAGCAACGAGAGCTGCAGCCGGGCTGGGTACAGCGAGAATCCTTGTGATCTCCTGCCCCAGTGAATTCCCTGCCGCTTGTAGCCAAGAGCCACCCTCTCCCAGAATACTAAATCCACTGAAGCAGAACCTCTGCAACAATTTATAGCAGGTTTCTAGGTGCTTAGCAGCCATAGTGCTTTTCTTGTTTATGGCCCATAGTTTCCTCAGCCATACTCTGTAATTTCCTTACTGAGGTCTTACTCTCAGGTCTGCATATATTTACATGTTTTAGTCTGTAAGCTTTTAAGCAGCAAATTATACAAAATAGAGGTGAGACCTCTGCTAGTTGAGTCTTCCTTTTATTGTTTCCATTGTAGTCGCGTCTGGAAAATAAATAAGTAAAACTTGAATTGACATAAAATAAATGACAGTTCAGGTTCTATAGGTTCATGTTTATGACATGATTGGCCCACAGCCACTGCAGCTATTTCGTAGTCTACAAGATGTCCTTGATTTGCTCTTCCACCAGTATGATAACAAGCACGTATAATCTTTGCATGCAGCCTGCTAACAGGCTTCTAGCCTTTGCCTGATTTTACACATTCAGCTTTTATATTGTTCTTTGCAGAACGTCCTCAGCTCTCTTAAATAATCCTTACATTTTCGTCTATACTGTTTTCATCTTTCAACCTAAGTTAGGTGAATATAAAGAGAAAAGCAAGAAAATATGATAAATCAAGACACTTGTGAAATCACAGAATTAACACAGTCTTCATTCATGAAAGGGTGTAATTTTTCTTCCAACATTATACAAATTATCCTAACCCAAACAGAGCTACTTTAAATATTTTCTGATCTGTAAAACACCTTCTTCTGCCGCCTTTTGAGAGTAACTATACAAAAAAGCCATGTAATGGTGGTAGCAATAGTGGGACTTCGGGTGCATCCATGCCAGCTCCGTTAGATCTCTCATCTGCTTTTGACATATCAGTCATGAGATTTTTTTCTCTCTTTTTTATAGATCTCACAGAAATAGTCTTGGTGTCTGTGGCATGACTCCTTCCTTCCCTGCTGAGCATATATTGGAGCCTGATGAAGAATATATATTTTTTTACTCCTCAAGGCCCATCATATAGCCTTCCAAGGGCTCTCATTTTGTTTACCCTCTTGCTAGGAAGCACAGACAGCTGAAATATCAGCCTGGTGATGGCCCCATATTTACAACTCTATTGCACCTGACCTTGCTAGGGCTACTGAACGTGCAAGCAGCTTTTCTAAAGGGGGAAGGCATGAAAAAGAGCTGGTTGGAGTTCAGTAGAAAGGAACTGAGACAAGAGTAACAAAATAGGAAAGTAATAGCAATTTTATAATGAGAACAATCCTCTGTTTGTCTGTTCACATGCGAGCAGAACTGTTGGATTCTCAGTAGCTGATCTGTAGTCAAATAGCATCCTTGTCCAGGAATTCTTTATTTCTATTCCTTCACCTTATCTGAGCGATGACATCCATTTCTTCCTGGCATGGGTATGGTTACTTTACATTTTTGCTGGTTCTTGCAGTGTGTCATATACGGAGATGCTCTTTATCTTAACTTGAAATAACAGCCCGCAAAATATTGTAGCTCACACCTGGAATAACTCTGAGAGCAACCCTTTGCCTAATTTTCTCTGAGCTACAGTGGCTTCCTACTTAGAACTTCAGTATCAGTTTTGATCTGTGGGATGATATAGTCAGAGATGGAATGAAGTGTCAAAATCCCACTGAAATTCAGTATGCTTGAACTTTTTTGATAAACTCCTTTCAGTTCCTCTGAAAATCTCAACCAGAAGAACTTAAATAGGGACCAGGCTGTATGGTTTAATATTCAGGATCGATAGTGACTATTTTTTTACCTATAGCAATCCTGGCAAACTGAGAATGAGCCTTGTAGCATTATCACCAGTTACTGACAATCTACTTTCATTTTCTGAAAATTCCCAAATACTTAGAATTCTATCTCTGTGCAGTAATTAGGGAGGATAAAGGTTATTTCGTTCTTTTGATTAAAAATTTAATTTACTTTGTGTTGATGTAAAAGCAGGAAATGTAATAGCAAATTAGTTTTTGTTCTTTCCATCTGCATTCAAAATTAATATTTAGTACAGATTTTCTACTTCATTTTCAGATAATCAGAATACACAAAGCTAGTAAGATTGTATCTCCCCTTCTTCTCTCAGAGAAACTTTTGTAATTACATGAGAAATTGATCTATATTAACCTTCAAAAGCTACTATTCTTGGGTGAATGGCACCAGAAACTTTAGCATTCACATGGTAGCACTATGATTGGCTTGAGACATATCCAGAATAAGTTGAGAGTTTAAGGCAATTCAGGTAGTGGATTACTTTAAGCATTCATAATGCAGGGAAGCCACTGAGGTAGGTTTTAAGGAATCATATCAAGACAAAAAAAAGCCACAATGGGCGTTGGCAACTGGCAAGTGTGCTTCCTTTGGGCTGTCATCCAGGGAGCATGTAGTTTCAGTAAGCAAGAAGTGGGATTGCTCTTTGATGTCCAAGTGAAAAATGAATGGGATGAAGAAGTGTCTGGATGAGATGCATTTAATTATGCACTATAAGGCTTGGGCATTGTATATATAATAGATATATAGATAGATATATAGATCAATTGATTGATCGATCGAAGAGATCAGACTCTAGAAACCCCATATTCATCTTCAGGGCTAGACTTCACTTTCCTGAAGTTAGATAGATTGTTTAGAGGGAGCTATATCTATACACAACATTCAAAGGTTGAGATTTTAGCTTCACAAAAGTCAGGAAAATCTTGACTTTGAAGTAGAGGTAGCCAGGAAATTCAGAGTCAAGTAATGACACAGCCTTTAAAAATGGTGGTAGTGAAAGGTAGTGAAAGGACACACGAAAAGCTGCTGGAAATGTTTGTAATTGCTGCAAAAGAAAGTAAAATATTTAAAATTACAATTAAAAAAATGAGTCACTCCCACGGAAAAAAATAAAACAATTACTATACTGACTCTTACATGGTCAAAATTCATCCCTTTGTTTGGAAATCACTTGTCTCTAAAGACAATGTCTCATGGGTTCCCACTCAAATAGATGAACTCTCAAGGACACTTTTAACTGCCTAAAAACTGCTTATCACTTATAAATTGACTACTCCAGTTCTTTAAACTTTATACTTTATTGCTTTAGGGAGCAGGCTTAGTACTTGTAGTGTCATAGGTATCTGAACTAGCTAAGTTATGGCAGCTGTGGATAACATTTGCCAGTATTTTCTGACTCTTACATAAGAATGTCAATAAAATTTGCATTTGAACAAGACCTGTCCTCTTCCTTCCCCTGGAATAAATGAAAAGGATCATAATGACATAAAATATCAACGTGTTTGGGGGGAAGAGCAAAATTACCAAATCAACTCATAATTCAGATTCACAAACACTGATGAAGGCTGTGAGACTGGCCTTATAAAAGATATTTTTATGTTGATGGTCCCAATGAATGGACTCCAATGAAGATTTTAGCTTCAGCTTGTTAGATAGCAGTATTCAAAATGGATGTCCTTGTTGCTTTCCACTAGGACATAGGCAGCAATTTGGATCAACTTTGCATTAACCAAAAAAATTTTGCACTGGATTCATAGTGATAAAAAAATGTATTTTTTTTTTTTTATTTTATAAATATTGCAAGGATTTTTGGCTATTCCTTTCTGATGCTTGTAGAACTGGGACTGATGAATCAATACAAATAAATTATGCTAGATCATATCAAGGAAAAAAGATTATGTGATAATTTTTTCATATTAATATTTGAAGACATGAAATGGATGCTCAGAAAAGATGAGGGATTTGAAGCCACTGAAGGCTAAAGTTATTTGTTTTCCAAAGATTAGATGGATATTTAAGCATAAGCTTTCACAGTGAACGTACCTTAATGCTTCAACTGGAAATCTTTGGTACTTTTAAAAGATGAAAGGGTAATTCACTCATTCTGTTTCAGTCAACATATTTTAACACAAAATTCAAAGTTTCCCATTTTTTTTCCACAAGATTGCAAGGTACCTCACACATGCTTCCTCTGTAATTTGATTTAAAAGTAGTAAAAGAAGCTCACTTGATTTACTGAATTTTCAGACATCATGTAATTAGTACAACTTTTTGCCATTTGAGTAACAATCTTATTGTCAACCTCTGGGAAAAAATTGACAGCAATTCTAGTCAAAGGCAAAACATTAGCCCAAATATTCTTGTCCTTAACTACTTATATCACACTCTTTGGAATACCTGAATAATGAATACAATGTATGAAACAGAACAAGTTTTGTCCTGTTTTATGTTCTCGTCCGCTGAAATGAGGAAAACCTTTGTCGGTGTGAAATACATTTACACAGGATTCTTTCTAGCCTGATAGTGAACTTCTATGTGAAGATAAATACTCTGATTTTGCAGAATTCATAAGTGTCCCTTTGTGAATTCATAAGTAATGTTGAACTAGATGAGATAAAATAGCCTAAATATTTTCTGAAGAGGATGCACAGAAAATTAAATCACACTTTATAAAAATTTCTTTCTTCTAGAAGAAATTATTTACAAAGATGTACTATTTAAACTCACCTTCAGTCTCCTGACATTATAACCAACTCTATCTTTTCCTTTAAATTCCACTGACTGAAAAAAATTGCCCTTTCAGATGGTTTTATCCAGTTATCAGTGTAAAGGTTTCCAGAGATTTCAGTGGGAATCTAATCAAACCCCAAATGTGTGCCCAACTTGAATCTAAGGTGCAAAAGATTAGTTCATTCAACTAAATCCTCTGGGATGTTGATTGCCTCTTAGCATGTGTTTGCACAGAACCCAGCACAAAATAGCATGACTGGAGTCTTTGTGTGATGAAAACTGAATGAGCACTCAATCAAGACTTTGCTTCTGAAACTTCACCCTACAGACAGAAACCACTCTCTGGTCTGTTTGCCGTCTCCTTTGCTTCTAGCACTTGGGTCCCATGTTAGCGAGGGCTTGCCATTCTAAAAACAGTTGGCAAGATCAAAAATAATTAATTATTTTACATTTAATTCTCCCAGTGGATGGCTATGTACAATGTTGGTATATTAATGAAGACTAAAATTCAGCGTGGATAAACCACCAATTTTAATCATTGTACATTTTTCAAATCTCTTCTATCACATTACATCTAGGCTTCATCCACATCTAAAGACGTTGAAAAATAAGGCGCAGGGTCTTTGGTTACATTTTTATCAGGTAAAAATGAATTATTTAATCTACTTAATTTATGTAAAACTGACAAAAATAACTAAAACCAATTGCTAATAAGCCAGGCTGTTTATTAATCCTCTATCTGTTGAAATTCCTACTTCAGATCCCTGTTGTGTGAGCAATTTGTAGCATGAATTCTTATGGGATGCAAGGAAAAAAAAAAAAAAGAAAAAAAGACATGCTCTTTTTCTGTTTATTTTGGAGAAAATGAAATGTTGGGTTTTAAAGTTGCATTAAAAATCAGATAAAAACAGTTTTTATCTTTATGTGTCTTTGGGAAAAAAAATTCTACCTCAAGAAATTTCTTTAACAAAGAGAACATTATTTCAGACTCTAACATTTCTGTCTGCCTATTATCATTAGTCATAAGCTAAGCCCTGCACTAAATGTCTAGTGAGCACAGATAATGTTCATTTTGTCTGGAAGACAGGTTGCCGCCTGTCAAGGAGAGATGGAATAAATGACAGGTTTGGACTCTGTGCCTTGCAGGCATATTAGGCTAAGAAATCGCCAACATGATGAAAAATTATTTTGTCAAAAATTTGTAGGTCACCCATCATTGTCTAATGTATTCTGTGATTAATTGCTAGCATAGATCAGCATTATGTCTTTCCAGTGAATCGCTTAATTGTTGCCTGCTTCATGCTCTTAATGTAATGACGAGGCATCTGGTCCTTTCACATGTGCTTTTAAATGCCAGCTTTTGCATCCAGGTTACGGGAACTGTAACATTAAACTTAAAGAACTAGTTGAAATTAAAACTTCCGGAAATCCGTCTGTTCTATCTATTTTTTTTTATGGCCATGTGCACGGTAGGCTGAGTGTTAGTGTTAATGTATGTAGATTTTATTTCTGATGAGTGATTATTTGACTGCTCATTTTACGAAGATTTATGGTGTGCTTTCTATCTCCTGACTGCAGTGCTACTCTTATCTTTAATAAAAGAGATGAGGACATTAATCAGCCTTTGTCAGGAGTCCTGACTAAGACATTAAATGTACTGTATGGGATAGGTAAACACGCTCCAGATCCTTCTCTACTCCAGTAGATCAGGCAAAAAAACACTCATTATATTTATCATAATTTCACATCTGCTGTTTTTGAAGCAATGTACCATGAGGCCATAAACTGTATTACAACTGTGCATAAATTCAACTGATTTGTGGCTGGAGTAACTAATTCCTAAAGTACATTTTAGAAAAACAAGCAGTGAGCCCTGAAATTGCAATTCCATAAAGGCACTAAATTACTGACTGCAGAATCAAGAATTTGCTTGATGTGATTCTGCAGTGACCATTTTATAAAAAGTGACAGTGTGCCTGTGATTGAGTCAATAAAATAAGGACGAGTGAGCCGTACACTCAAACAAGATTAAAGAGAAAGAGAATGACAGAGGACAGACACATGGGATATAAATAGAGGAAAGTGTAATGTTCCCCCCTCCAAAAATGGCTTTAGGATGTAGCTATTAATAACAAGGACATTAATTTGTAAGTAATCATTTAACTATGTGAGAAAAATACAGATGTTTTTAGCTAAGTTTTCATTAGATACAGAATTTCTGTAAACAAGGATATATTTTTTTATGGCAAAAGGGTTGTAGCTCTTATCTTAAAGTACCCCATATATTTTAAATGACTGGATTCTTTCTCATTTGAAAATTGTAAAGGGTTTGAGCAAAAACAATGGGACTGTACCAGTCTCTAACTGGGGTAATCAGAAGACCAGTCTGGACTGAACCTTTCAAACTGGGTCTTTGCTAAATTGAAAACAAATGTACTCTTAGGGAGTCCTGAGATTTAACATTTCATCAGCAGCTGAATGGAGTTCCTTTTCTTGCTTAGGTTTCAAAGCAAAATGGCATCATGAACTGCGAGATTGCACCTGGCTGCCCCAAGACCTCTGCTTTACCTCACCTGGTGGCAAAGCAAGAGCAGTCAAAAGATGCAGGAGCTGCCAAAGTATGGGAAGTATTTTTCCAAATACTCTCAATTCTCAGCATTTTTGCTGTTCATTTTTCATCAGGCCAAACCAAAGAGCATTAGAGTTTCAGTTAATGGTGGTACGAGATGGTGTTTTCCTTTTCGTGATATCCAGAAGTTGATACATAATGCTCATGAGCAAAAAATTATTTCTCTTGGAGTATTTAAAAATGAAAATATTTTCAATCTCCAAAATAACCAGTCTTCAGTTACGGTAGCTTTACTCTCCTATCGGTAGATGTATAAAAAACAAACTAAAGCTGTGTTACAGGATACTTTTAAACGTCCTCCTCAGCAGTTAACGTCTGTCCATAGGGTGTCAACAGCCCCTGCTGTGTGTCGGTGGAAATATACATTATGTTCACTTTGGAAAATGAGAGTAATATAATACCCTCCGGTGTTGTTAATAAATGTGTATATGGCTTAGTTTTAGTACTGTTCTTGACCAGAGTCTGCTAAGCTTGGTCCACTCTTGTGGTTATAAATCTATGGGGATTATGCTGAATATCTTTGTGCTCTGTCCATGAGAGCAAGACAAAAAAGTGTTTGCTCGATGCCAATGCATAGTTTCTATCTAATAGCATCAATCTGTGCATCACTGAGCGTTTCTTTTCCTGACCTTATTACTTTACTGAAATTAAGCTTGAAACAATCTGATGTCAGATACTGTATATCTACTTTTATTGCTAGCCTTGCTGGGCCTCTCCATATTGCTAGTGCTGCATCTCATTTTAGATAGGTTGAACCACATATATATTCTCCAGTTTATTGAAAGCCTGATAGATTGTATTCCACCTTCCACAATGGCAGGCCACTCTGTTTCATGAACATTGGAGAACAAATGTAAATTCACATGTATACAGCTGACCAAAATTCATAGGTTTTTTCTTGGCATTACAAATAAATCCAGCATATCACTAGATATAAGTAAGAATAGTACAGTGAAGCTGGCTTCAGTTCAGCTTTTCTGATTCAGTGGCAATTTCAAATGTATTTGAAGAATCTGTAAAAGTTGATTATTATGATAGATTCAAAAAGATTTGCTCAGACAACAGCCACACCATAATGAATTGAAAGATTGAATAAGATGCAAACTACCTTCAAACGGAGGCAATCTTTTGCCATCTATTCACCCCCCACCTCCTTTCTCTCTCTCCCCATTACCGTATAAACTTAGCAGCTTTCTGCAGAGTTCCACTGCAGTCAAATAAAATTCAATGATAAAAATCACTCAATAGCTCCATTAAAATGCAACTAAAATTATTCTTAGGACCACGTCTAGGGATTAATATATTTAGAAGCTATCTAATATTTACATAGCTTTTCCTCATGTTGAGCCTCATCCTGCTCTTTGAAAAATAGTCAAGACTCAGCTGGCATGAGAGGAAAAGACTTTTCCCTATCAGACTAACCTCCCCTATTCCATACCCTTGCTGTACCAAACACCTGACCCACGTGGAGTAGGTTAGTCTGAAGGAAGGCTGATGAATCTAAGGAAAACGTCACTCCAGCCACAGCAGATACAAGTTGACTGGCCACAACTGTCCCAAGTCTAGGCTGATTTCCAGTTTATTACCCTGTATCTGATTAACCAAACTGCTTTCAATGGGTGGATGTGTTGACTTCCACTGATCTGGTACATGAACGCCTACCAATGCCATGCAGGGTTCCCTCTCTGTGCCTAAATGGAGAGCTGTTGTTTGAAGGGATCGAGCCTTCAGAAATACTACAAAATCCACAGGTCAGGCTGGCATTAGGAAGCAGTCTGGGACCTGCCAGGGTGTGATGTGCCCGTTGCACCCAGCCAGCTCCGTTAGCGGCATTGCTGGGAGCTGGCTTGGGACCTTTCTGAAATGAATGAGGGCAGGGAAAGATCCCAATTTAAAAAAAAAAAAAAGTCTGCCGCTCACTTGTTTGTGCTGCCGAGAGCATCTGATTGCTGAAAAGATCCACCCCCAGTCCCTTCAAACACACCTCCTTTCTCATGAGTCTTTCATGGTAGCAAAGCCAGGAAGCGCCGGGGTCAGGGGAGGTGTGAGCACATGCTGAGCCAACTGCGTTTGATGCAACGTACACTATCNAAACACACCTCCTTCCTCATGAGTCTTTCATGGTAGCAAAGCCAGGAGGCGCCGGGGTCAGGGGAGGCGTGAGCACATGCTGAGCCAACTGCGTTTGATGCAACGTACACTATCCCTGCCTGCTGAGACAGCATGAACACCTGCTCTGGAGGCCAATTCCTTTACTTAGCTACTTAAGCACTGTTTGACCCTCTGCAGGACTTCTCTCATCATGGCGTGTGCTGAAGAATAAAAAAGAGCGCTGGTTTCGAAGTAATCCTTCCTGTATTTTTGTCATTTTGCAAAAACCTCTTTTTCCTATTTCCTTACACACCTAATTCTTCATTCTGCTCCCAAGGGAGAAGAACAGTAGAACGAAAAAGAAGTGTTTACTGATAAAAATAAACAAAACATACTTATTCATATGAAATAATGCGATCTCTGGAATATTGTGCTGTGTATCAGCAAAAGATGTGCCTCAGATTTTTAACTCTGTACTTCAAGTAAAAAAAATGTTTCTTGAAAAGAAGGTGCTTGTTCCCCTTCTATATTTACCTTTAGTGATTTTTGTTTCTCTCCAAATGCAACACAACATTAAATTTTCTTCTCGAAAAAATGAGAGAGAATGAAATGGCACCTCACTATTAGAAGAGAAGGACTTGTTTGCAGCAAGGGGCAACTGGATTCTACTGTGTGCATTTTCTTTTAACCTGCTGTTCTGCTCTTCCTGAAGCTGAGCTAGAGGATGATTAGCTTTAAGGAATTAAGATGCTTGATGAGAGACCGCTTTACTGGTGGGTGATGAATTCACAAGAAGCATTTTTCTAAAACAGCTATGTTACATGGCTCTCTTACCTTTGAAGTCTGCACCTGCAGAAGAAGGGAATTTATGGGCGTTAGAATATAGGGGTTCCCAACACAATGACTGTACAGGACTGTAAGAGTTCACCTGGGAATTTATGCACTACTTTTGTGGATAATTATTTTCAGGTAATCATCCATAAGAATACAATAACTTTTCAATGTTAATATAGAATATAGATACCCATTCACAAAAGGCAGTAAATGTATTCAGTTCAACATTCCCAAACAGCTGTTAAGTGAAATGAAATTTGACTACTCTCAGTCATGTGTTAGATTTGCCTCATGCTTAATCCATATTTCATGAAAAAAATCTGGTTAATGTTGTTATTTACACTTAAATATGTATATGTGTGTAACTTAAATGGAAGCTGAGTCATAATGGCCTCTGAATTAAGCAAATTTATCCACAACCTGGTGTATTTCGGACAATCTAAACATCAACACACACATAGAGCCACTGGAACAAAGGGAGAGGCAACAGCAAAATATTGAGAACTTCATATGTGACACTACTTTAAAAGCTCTTTCAACATCTTGTAGCAATTTTGGTTATATCATCTTAACATAATTTCATTAACAGAAGCACAGCGCTGAAGGAAGTGAGACCCAAAGCCTGAAGATTTTAATCAGTTATTAATTAATGTGTTGTACCAGTAGCTGTTGTGAAATGGAATGTAGCATATTCATCATTGTAAACAGCTGATTAAATTTATAGCGTAACGTTAGGTATTTGGATATTTCTGTCATACTGTTACTGTTCTTTGCTATGCTGACTGCAAAATATAATAACTTCTAAGCAGTGTGTAAAACAAAGTGCTCAATTCACTTTATTAAAATATCCAATAATAATTGATTTAAAGGCAATAAAATGTGTTCATTAGAGGGTTTATATTCAAGAAATATTGAAAGTATACCTAAAACTGTCACTTTTATTGTGAATGAACAGGATAATATAATTTGAAAAGAGTGTGATCATACTAAAGATTTGTCCTGCAGCATTATCTGATAGCTCGTAAAGTGCTGAAATTTAATATGATGCTTTCAGTCAGTTTAATTGAAATTTAATTGCCACTTTGGGCAGAAGGTTTAGATCTGATCAATAAAATATTAAAGATTTTGTGCTTTCGCTTGGAACAATTTCTTAGCCAATGCATCAAGTGTAGCCTATGTTTTAGGAAATATTTGTTTGTTATAATTCACATAATGTTCAACATCACTTGCTAATCTGAATGTTTTAACGCATTGCACAGATAAATAGTGGAAATAATAAAGCTATAGTTGATCCATTTAATTACAACAAGATGAAAGAAATAACGGTCACCTTCAGATTCATGAGAAAGGCATTAATGTAAAAGAGCTATAAATATTTTGAAATGTCAAACCTCAGAAAGACAGAGTCCAACACGAGCCTAGCTGTAAATCAGGCACATAGAAGGACCTTGAAAAAAAGATGGTTCTTTGGTATTTTAGAAATAATTACTAATACAAAAAGGGTAATGATGAACCTATAAATTACATTAAAAAGGGCCATTAGAGGAGGATTAGTTTATAAAGCTGAGAGATGGTTCCTGAAAATTATCCTGCTAGTTATTTCTTCTTTTCATTTCATATTATTCACGATCCCCAAAATTATCTGATTAATGATAAACTAATTGATTGCTACTTTGCAATTCAAATGCAATGGCCAGCTTTGAGCCTCCTTTTACTGTAATCTATACTCTGCCCTAGTTTTTATTCATCTTTTTTTTGGTGGCACCATAAAGGGGATTTTTCTAACTTGTTCTCTATAGTGTGTAGGGGCAACTTCAGTATAAGCAGCACTGCCACAAAATGAATCTGTGCAGTTGGCTCAGGCCCCTGAATGCCACCTCTTCATCTCTGGAGAGTGCCCGGTGCCTCTGCTCCTCCATCCTTTTCCCACCTAGACACTCCTACAGGACCTTGGTGAGAGCGGACTTAGCTGGAGGTGACTGAAATGTCACTCTCTTAATTTCTCCCAGGTATTCAGCAATGCTCTTCAACCTAAAGCCCACAGAGCCTCTTATCAAAACTGCAGTTTCCTGCATGAGACAATACCATATTTGAGGACTGGCTACCATTCCTAAGAGTTTTCATCCTTTCAGATAATGAGCACTATTTCGAACAGCCATGCCTGAGTTCAGCTCTGATCTGTCAGGAGTAGAGTAAGAGGCTGGGGGAGGATCTGAGGAACAGAAAACTGTCTCACAGGCATATATGCTGTGATGGTAATTTCATCACAAGTTACTGCTTGTTTAAATAAACTGCAATTTCCAGTACACAATTTTTTACTTGGGATTGATGCAGACATGCACGGGACAGAGAACAGCACTCCATAGCATGGAAAACAGCTGATTTATGTTGCTGCTTGTGACAGAAACACAAACACAGCAGGACCACCTTTTTGGGCTGAAATCAATGGCATCTATAGTGTTATGTCCCAAGGATCATGAGAAAAGATGAAAAAGTATAGTCATTCTCACTTCCTCTCCTACGGCACTCAACCATTAGCTGGACGATTGATGAAATAGCCCATTCAAAGCCCTCTGAAGATTGCAGTGGTCTGGTTCTCCCTTCTGTGGGGTTTCCTGCAGGAAAGGAGTTGAAGTTGCAGATGCAGATCTCTGAAGATTAACTTTTCTACTGTGTGATTTCCTACTTCGGCAAACCGTGATGTATCCGTTGTGAGGGGCAGTGCGAGCGCTGAGTGTTGGGAGTAATTTAGTTCTTTGGGAATTTGATTAGCCTGCAAAACAAAATATCAACTAATCTGACAACTAACAAAATTCTCAGTCATGTGCCTGCTAATATGAAACATTTCCTGGCATTTTGTCTTCAAACAGAATTCCAGGCCAACAGTTGTAAAATTAGCAAGTTTGGCTCATAAATTTGAATAACACTGGAGGCAAGAATCTTGGGAGACAATATCGTTCAATGGGTAGAATTTGGAAGTGGGAAACAGGACTAATGTCATGCTTCTATTCTTTCTAGACCATTTGGTCTGCATCTTTCTCCATCTACAGGATGGGAAGATGATAGTTCTTCACCAACCCACCTGTCTGTCTAATTGTGATTATTGGAAGACTGAATAAAATAATACTCCTGTGGACTGTGCAAGATGTCAGATGCTGCATAACATAATTCTGCTCTGACCAGGTCAGGCCTGTGGCAGGAGATTTTTAATGATCTGTAGTTCTCAATTTTGCAATTTTTTCCTTGAGGTTATTCAGGGTGCATTCCTCTGGAAATATTTATTTGGATCCTATAATTCCTTCCTGAGGCTATTGAAGAGTACTGAAGATGGGGAAAAGGAAGCAGTAATTCCACATGTTGCCTACTGGATCTGGCTATTAGACCTCTAAGCAGCAAAACCGTCACTCCTCTTCACCAAAGCAGCAAGATGGCACAAGCTTCTTTTCTATAGTACTGAGAGAAAACATGGTTAAAACACATGATACATTTTGTCTTTTTAAAACTTAAAATTTCTTTCTTAGCTTGCCATAAGTAACTTAAGTTTCATTACAAAATGTAAAGAATTTTTTTAAAGTTCTGTTGTTCAAAATTCAGGCAGAAACTCCCAAAATCTTTACTACAGAATCCCAAAAGTCTGGCAATGACCAGATATGAATTTGGTTTGGATTACTAAAAAGGTAAAGGTTGACTCTGTCATTCTGTTCAGATCATGATTTGGATTTTCAGCCTCCCAAAATGCTTGCATTAGCCCTAGGTTTTTTTCAGACTTTCTAATAAGTGCTGTGTTTCAGCTTGAATTTTACTCACAGTCTTTTTTTTTTTTTTCTCCAGACTAAATCATAGTCCTAAATGTATTCAAATCTCATCCTTTGAACACAGTATTTTTGTATACACTCAAGTAGCATTGTATTTTAGACATAAGTGATCCCTTTATTTTTTCCTTCCCTTCCTCCTATTCCTGCTTCAAGGGTTACATTTTTCACCTGGAAGACACTAAAATTGGTGTCACCTTTCCTCTGCATTGACAGTAGAGGATTAAAATGGTTGTGCTGAAGTGTCTTGTATTTTCTCCTCTTCTTCTAATTTATCACAACCACATATTCCACGGAAAGTTAAGGTGGAGGGAGAGAGGGGAGGAAAGATGCCCAGCTGATAGACAGCACCTCTACCTTGCAGAAGATTCATTCCACTGCACATTTTGAATCTGCTGACAAGAAACTTGCAGCACAAGTAATCAGAGCCTTCACAAGATTGATTTTGTCCCCTGCTGGTATATGGCATATAGGGGAAAAAGGTTCTCATCTCTCAGTGTAATCTTAACTATTTAGAAGCCATTATTGCAGGATTACAAATCATCTGAATACCTTTCTTGTGTAACTTAGTTATTTATTAGAAAGTGCAGCAAATTAGTCAGGTAACATTATATAGTGTTCCAATCCTGAAGCTCTTATTCAGTGTCCTGTGGATTACTCCCTCAATTTGCAAATGCTAGTAAATCTATGAAGTTCTGTAAACAATACTGCATTGTGCTGAGTACAAATATTTAATATTTTTTTCTATTTTTCTAATTGCAGAGAAGGCTTTGCAAACTATATATAATACAGTTTGCTTTTCAAAGTGACTCAAACAAAATTGCAGATGTATTCTGTCCTAGGTTTGTAAGAAATGCTTAAAGTCAACTTGTCATAGAGACTAAATTGAATCTACTACCTATACAGCTCTGGGAGGGAAGACGTAGGAAAAAAAAGGAGAAGCATGAGATTTATCTGATGTTTGGTTGATGTATGGCTATATAAAATCTTAAGTAATACAGATAATGTCACACAATATTGCAACATATATTTTCAGTTGAACATTATAAGACAATAAGGCATAAATGGAAATTAAAGGAAAAAAATCTGAATGGTTGTCAGGGAACACTTTTTCATTCAGAGAATCATAAACATATGGAATGGTGTGTCAGGCAAAGTTTCTGAGATAAGAAGAAGGGAGTAATTACAAAATGGATTTATATCCTGAGGAATAAAGTACAGACAATGGAAAAGAGCTTTAAGTCAAATGATTTTTAACCCTCCCTAGAAAAAATGCTCACGATAATCGTATTTAATAGGTTCCATCTTATTTGCTGAAGTTTGTCTTCTATTCTTTGGTCAGTAATGGAATAGAAATAGACATATGTAACTCATCCACCCATGCTCAGAGGTATCATGTACTTTTAATACATATCAGTATATCAAAACACAAACATAGAAACTGAGATATGTTCCATAGCTCTGTCCCTACTGAAATAAATTACTTGCTGATGTGAAGATATTAGATACTCAAAGCATACAAATTTTTCTTATTAGAAAATATGGCACTCAGAGTGACTCTTCTGTAGTGATGTGTAAAAATAAATAATCTCAATAGATAAATGTATTAAAAGGCAGCCTCCAGGGCAAATAAAAGCAGCAAACATATTTTCATGTGTGAAACAAGTAATTAGAGGAAAAGTGATAGAAAAATGCAAACCAGAACCTTTTCTCATTGCTGTTCCAAAGCAGGGTGTGTGTGGGAAGGATGTCATTCAGCCTTTAATACACTTCAAGAGATTCAGGTAGAAGCAAAAACTTTTGTAGAACATTATAGTTCTGTCTCAACAGTAACAGTGGTTTCACAGATTATACTTTCCCTCAAAATTTCCCAATACATATACAAATTATATTGCCAAGTTAAGTAAAGCAAACTATATTTACATTAAGACTCCAAAGAGCTATGGAAAGACATGAGTTTGACTTAATTAGTTAGTGGAGAAGCCCAACTATAACTCACATACCTAAATGACAAACCCCTTTAGAGGTGTGCTCAGTATGCTGCCTGTTTCTCCCAGTTGTTCCTCTACTTTCCAGTCTTACTTGCATCTTCACTGGGTTAAATTCACTATGTGTACCTCAGATTTTCTTCCTTGGCCAGAAAAACAGAAGGTAGAGAGAGCATACTATCTAAATGAAAAGGGAATGTGCGCATCTAAATCTCCTGCAAAACATATCCAAGCTCCTATATTTTTTTCTAAGCTTTCGTGGCCAGAGATATATGTTTATATGTTTATATGCTACACAGCTCCTGTGCAATGAAGCTGTGTCTTGTACATGGAAGACCTGCCATCAAAGGGCTGCACAAATGGCTCATGTATGGATGGCAATCATATTGTAAATGTAGAGATTTTTCTACAATGCGTGTTATGTGAGTACAATGTACCAAAAAGAACCATATGTGAACTATGGCCATTTGTTGACTCTGGGACACTGGGCACACCTGCTGAAGTTGTCCCTTGCCCAGACAATGACTCCAGAAATCCTAGCCAAATGTACAACTTAGTAATTTTCTACAAATTGTTTGGGTGAAATATAGAAATAGAAGGTGAATAGAAGGAAAATAGGAGATTAGAAGGCATTCAATAGTCCTAAATAATTTCATATACTGAGGATGAAGCAAGGTGAAACCTAATAGAAGGCTACATGTCATGGTCCTTGAGAAGAAAAATATTTCTTTCATACTTCTGAGAGGAAAGAAATTGTCCAGTAAGGCAAGTTAAATCATGCTAACGAGCAAAACCCTGTGGTTAGAGATGGGAAAAGCTAGATTTAACAAAGACAGCATGAACACTGCCTGTACCTTTCACTAAGAGATCATCAATCATAGCTATCCCATAACAGTAACAAAATCCATGCTTAAAACAGCATGGCAGGAATCAGAGACACTTATATTATCAAAATGTGACCAAACTTACTCCAACATTACCTCTCAAATACCTCCAGCAAAACAGGAGACAGATTTCAACACTGCTTTTTTACAAGTAGTGAAGGGCAGGGGTCCAACCAGTAAATTGTGGGATGTAATTCCCTTAGCATTCTTAAGACTTCATTAAGAAAAAGGATGGAATTCAACCGAAGAAGCAGCACAGTTCAAACCTGTCCTGACTCTGCTCCACTTCATCAGTGCAGATTGAAACACTTAAAAAAAGAAAAAGAAAATAGATGTAGAATGTCTTGCAGGAAGAAAATATTAGCACTAAAATCAAGTCAAGCAAGTCACATTCTCCACAGCCTTCCATCTGAATAGTTCTGCTGGACAAGAAATTGCTGTGGCTGTGGCAAAACATAGTCTCACTTTCACAATTATTGGATGCACGGCAAAAGTTTCCTAGGCAGCAATCTAAGTTTTTGACATCAATGGGAATTGGGAGAATGAAATGCCTTTAAAATGTTACCCACAATCAATACATAAAGAGGCTGTTGTTGATTTTCTTGCATTTTTTAATAAACAAATGTTTTGTTTTACAAACAAAAAAATCATAAAGGCTAGTTTTGAGTTTTGTCATGAATATGCCATTTGTTATTTAGCAGATACAAATTAATTACCTTAGTTGAAAATAAAAAAAATAATAATAGCAATAAGAAGTGTAATTGTATTATTTGGAAAACACTAAAGGCAGAGGACATGACTAGAAATAGAAATGGTCCAATAAAAGCATACGTGCTGCTAGTGAGTGCAGAAAGAGGAAGAGATTATCTGAATTTTCCTCTTCAGAAGTGTATTGCTTCAGATGGAAAGAATGAGACTAAATTTAGAGGGGATCTAACTAGGCTTTTAACCAACAAAATGGCAGCAATTATTGCCAGGCTTCAAAGCTGGAGAACCAAAAGTTTTAAGAGGGGTTGAGAGGCTGAGGTCCTTCACAATTCCAAGAGTGCTAGAGATCTTTCTCATTTTTCAAATAAAATGAACAGAAAAAGTATGAGTCATACAGAAACTGGGAACTAGAAATCAGAGCCCAGGCTCTAAATTTTGGTTAAGTATGAGACTACTTGAATGGAGCCAAATTACGAATGGAGCCAAGTGGGCATCCCGTTTTCTTTATCAGTCTTCAATATGAAAGCGGTATTTGAGTTCTGGTTTCTTTAGAAATGATATGACAAAATCTCTTATTTAGCACTATTTTCTTGTACCAAATGCATGCATTACTAATTTTGATTCCTTTAGAAGGTCTTTCTATCTTGGGGAGCTCATAAGAGTGATAATTTCCATATGTAAAGGTAGAACTTGCATATTGGCACTGCCAGTTTCAATCTGCTCCAGGTCAGACTTCTGTCACTGAGAGCTAAAATCTCACACATGCCTGTGAAAAAATATTTGGAAACCCTATTTCTGTTTGACAGTGGGAAGTGCTTGAGTATACATCACAAAGCAGCTGTAACAATTGACTCTACCTGCACCTGTCTTGGCTCTCAGATCTTGCAGTTCTCTCGGATGATCAAGCTGCCATCTTTCATGTGGTTTCACTTAAAATAATACAAGAATATTTTCAGTTTTGATTTAGCCAGAGAAGCATCAAAGCAAGCTGTAAAAATTGCGTCTGTATTCAGCACAGGAACATTTTGTGACACATAGGACCAAAACCCAGCACCAAGGAGGCAAAAAAACCCAGGAGACTGGAATGCAGAATAAAAGGGTTGTTAATTTAAGGTTCTTTTTATGGTGACTTCCACAGACGTGCAGTATTTTCTTTTCTTTTACTGGTCTCAAATCTGCCTCTAATTTTGAAAATCTCATTAATAAGAAGAGACTAGATTTTCACCATCTTCCGCATGGCCACTTGACCAGTGCTCTGCAGCTCAGAATGAAAGGCAGCAGACATCAGTAATCAGCATTGTGTAATATATTTAAACTGTAGGCAGAACCGTGGTGTGAATGGAGGCTCGAATTTAGCCTGAGCAAATAGTTCCATTGAAGAAAAAAAAGCGATGAAACAAAGCGATATTTATTCCTGGGTTGCAAAAAGAGGGCTGTTTGTGCCAAACAAAATGAGTACTTGAACAAGACATATTCAGACTCTAATGCATATGAATCGCTTTGTACGTGTTGCTTGATAGCACACCCGTGCATGATGTTGTTAGTGTCACTCTAGGCATGTTATGGATTTACTGTATTACATACAATGCAATTATTGATTTACATAAGTATTGCTATTTTTCCCCAAACGTAACAGATTTTAGCTTGAAAGGACTATAAACTGAGAGACTTGCTATAGTTTAAAATTGGCAGCTGGTCGGGAGACGAATGCCAGGCAAAGTGAGTGTACAGGAGGTTCCTGCTGTTTCCTCAGGGAACCGTCCCTGGGTGAGACATCTGCTGCTCAAATTTCACCACACATTTTATCAGGTGACACTCTGACGATACCTAATCCAAATTTCTTCTGTTGTAAAATGTTCTGGTTAAATGAAAATATCATAACTTCCAATTTTCCATTAAAAATGTCAAATCCATTTGATATCCCCGCAAAAATGTTTTATTAATGAATGTATCTTTTTATTGGTATTGCAAGTCTTATAAACAGTAACTTACTTTTCCATGCATATTCATAATTTTGTGGCATGCATCATAAAATTCAAATCCATACATGTACATTCTGTTCAAAATGCTTATGCTGCGTTCCCTACATCAGTATCTGAGGTCTCAGTTTATTTGTCTGCCTGATGGCTCTTTTAGGCAAAGTACAATTGAAGCAGGTTCAATATGGGACTTAGAAAGCTAAAGCTATCATATGTGTCCCCCCCCACTAATGCCTAATGCTGAAAGATTCACTTCCCACAGTACGCTCCAGAATTTGACTGGGATTCCCTAAAGCATACGTGGGAGTTAGGCATCCTTCTTGTCTTCCACAGGCAGTGGCTCTGGAATTTTTTCTGCACGGCAGCACTGCTTCAGCAGAAGAGGTGAAGAATGTTCCCACCCAAAATAAGCTCTAGCCAGGAGGTTAAATGACTCTCGAGAGGTGGGAAATGAGAGGCTGAATTCCCTCAGGAAGAGAAAGAAACTAAATCTGTGTTTCACACGTCCTGACAAGAGCCCTCACCACTGGACTATTGTATAAAGGGGGCATGTCCTCTCTCTGTACTTTAAAATAGCAGCTGCAGCTGCATTTGGTGAAGATCGCTCTTCTGTCTGCGTACCAGATGCACTCTCGGGACCAGATGGAGCCTTCCAGTCATCTTAGGTGGATGACCCTCTAGTTTCTGTATTCCAGCCAAGCTTAAATACAAGATTGGTGACAAGCTTCTCAGTCTTATTAATTTGGAAACACCATAAAATCACAAATGTAGGCACCCAGAGAACCTTTAAAGCTAGAAAATAACATGCTCATGTGCTGCAGGCACCTTGAGGGTTAAGAAGCAGCTAAGCAGGAGTTTTCAGCAACACTGTTTTTGAATTAGATGTCTCTGTTATCTCTGTGAGAACTGGGGAAGGTGGCTAACTAGGGTCATGAAAGGAGTCTGTGGCAAGGCACAGTACTGGATCCAGAAGCCTTAGGTTCAGCTATTGGACTGTTGTTTTATTTTAATTGCATAACTATTAAAAATGTTTCTGTGGAAGAAGTATAGTTGCAAGAAGCAGTTGGTGATACATTCTACTCATTTTGGTGTGTTTTAGAAACACCGTTAGCATAAATCTTCTAGTGTGATTTGCACTTCACTTAATTTTATAAATATATAGACAAGCCTCAGTCTGCACATCAGAACCAGGAATGTTTTTGTATCAAGAACCTCAAATGAGAAAATCTGTAAATGAGTTGGCTGTTTTCTCATCTGTTCTGTGCCCCTCTTGCTGCCCCTTCTGCTGTCTAAGAGGAAACTGCTTTTTTTTCCTCCCTCTCCCAGGTTCTGTCTCACAACTGCTACTGCTTGACTGATGGATGGAGGGACACAGTAGAAAGAAACACAACCTTAAATCTGTAACAGTCAGCAAATAAGCATACCATAGCAAAACACTTTAGGAGAAAAAAAAAAAATACAGCAGCTGAAAGCGGAAAGTGATTTTACTCTGTAAAAAAATTTCTTCACTCTGATCATGTCAATTCCCTTCACAAAGCCTTCCACTTGCTTTAGCTTGTATTTTGGGCACACCTCAGCTCCTCATCCTTAAGTCTTTCCTTGGCTCTAGCCAAGACCCATTCCTCAGTCTCTTATCATCTGCTCGGTTTGTTCAATGTAAGCTCTTCTCAGTGTGCTTGCTATTCTTATTTTTGAGGGTTTTTTTTCCCCATGTCTCTTTCCAATTTCTTGAGTCGACTCACTCAGCCAACCTTTTCCAAGCCTTTTCTTAGTACATGTCTCACTACAGAATAGGAAGATACATCACAAAGGCAAAAGCCAACATTTTCAGCTGTTGTTTATGAGAGTAGCTTTATTGACTTAATGGGCTAGCTGAGGATCTGATCCCTTCAATTAAAGCAAAAAAAAGCCTCTCTCCCTCTGTCCTCCCACAGTGTTCTCTGTTTTTTCTCTCAAGTAATTCACTGAGGATAGTACTTGTATCACTTCCCTTGTCACACACAGAGCTCAAACCACCAAGCCACCAGCAAGTGATAGATAAATATCACTTAAGGCTTGCTCCCTTGGCATTCTTTTCTGAGTGAGTTGTTTATAAAGTATAAGAAATGCCTGTTGATAGAAACCTTCTATGAATCCTACCTGTAGATTTTATGTGAGCTTGATAGAACTGGAATGGGAAAATATTGGATAACTTGACAAAATGTCATCTTTTCTGCTGGGCACTACAAAATATAATACATATTATTTCACAGATTCCATTTGCTACCTCTTGTACTTCTTCATGTTGAACTTACCTCTCCAGCACTTCTTGTCTATCCACTTCCATACAACCTGACACGTGTACGCGAGGAAGTGAATGAAGACGCAGGATTCATATTACTTTTGCAACTCAGAGGCCTGGAAGCCCTGACAGTGCATAAGACTTGTGGACCTTTTGAAGAATCTGTTCAGCGTGCTCGTGGTGGGAGGCAAACCTCAGCTCAGATATGAAGATGACAGGGAAGAGTTTTATGGACCACATGATGTGCAGGGCATGCCTGACTTCAGTTACCTCTAAGCACCTCAAGTTCTGAACTCTTACGTCTGGGAAAGTCGCTTCAAACATACATTACCTATCTTATATTGCTTGATGGATTGAAGTAAATAAGGAAAGATCCCCACATCTACACAAATAAAAATTAAACTGAAACCAAATTCATTACCAACCTGCTAATTAAGGTAGTATCAGGAAGAAAAACATGGTTTTTAGCCTTTGTGCAAGTAGCTCTTTTTCCTATTTCAGCTGGATAACTAACACAGGCAGGGTCAAATAATTCTGAGCTCCAGGCTGATATTACAGCTATATCTTTAGTGCTGATCAGGCAGTTTGCCCAAATTATTTGTAATAGGACAATGGATAATCTTCTCTTCTTCAAATTATTAATGTTTAGATGATAACCAGAATATCTTCCTCAATAACAGGGCTCCATGAAATATTCAAATCCCATTCAAAATGGTACTGCTTGTTCCATTAAAATAAAATAATTTTAATGATGATAATGTCACTTTTCTATCTTAAACATTCAACTCCTTAACCAATAAAACACCCATATGATCATTTTAAGAGTAAGATTACTTAACCTAAGGCTTTTAGGTGTTTGCAACACTATTCTTTTAGCACTGTTCTCAAATAGATTATGTGGTTTTTATCAAACACACACCCACTCTCACCATCTGCTGGAAATTTATAAAAAGTATAAGAATGTTAAGGTAGATTTCCTCCATTTATAAAAACTGGGAGAATATAAATCAAGAAAAAAGATAGCTTAAAACGGCTGTTTCAGTTCTGAGGGTTTCTTTCATTTAGTAAGGTGCTGATAACCACCTGAAACTACAACAGCATGCAATGCTGACCCCAACTAACAGCAAGTTGGAAAGGGTTAGTGAAACACATGATGGCCTTCCCAGCTTTAAAGGAAGTGGTAAGTGCTTCAAACCAGTATGACAGAATGCTTGAGCTTTACAAATCATCTAGTCCAATCTCCCTGCTGAAAGCTGGGTCAATTACAACACGTTGCTCAGGGCCTTCTCAAATTGAGCTTTGAATGTCTTTCAGGATGGAGACTCCATGACTTCTCCAGGAAATCTGCCCCAGTGCTTGACGATCCTCACAGTAAAAGTGTTTAAATAGAATATCCTATATTTCAGTTTGTGCCCATTGTCTCTTGTCCTTTAACTGGATACCACTGAAGAGCATGGGTCCATCTTTATTCCCCCTCATCAAGCATTTATACACATTGATAAGATTATGCCTCCCCCATGCCCTCAGTTTCTCTTTTCCAGCAGTCCCAGCTCTCTTGACACATATCAGAAGCTCCTACTTCTTAATCTCTTTTTTGCCTTTCACTGGACTTGCTCCAGTATGTCCATGTCTCATACGTACTGGAGACCCCAGAACTGGACCCCATCATCCAGGCCATGAATAAAGATTTTAAGCAGTATTGGCCCCAGCACTGAACCCTGGGGTACAACACTAGTGACTAGTCCTCCAGCTGACCTTTGTAATGCTGATGACATCCCTCCAAGCCCAGCAATAATGCCAGCTTTTGATCCACCTCACTGATCACTTCAGTCAATGAGGATATTATGGGAAACTATGTCAAAAGCTGCACTAGAGCAGAGATAAACAACATCTACCACACTCTGCTCATTCATTGAGCAAGTCATCTTATTGTATAAGACTATTAGGTTGGTCAAGCATCAGTTCCCCTTCATAAATCCATGCTGACTACTCCCAGTCATCTTCTTGTCCTTAATATGTTTGGCAAGAGCTTCCATGTGATTTGCTCCATGACCTTCCCATGGACTGAGGCAAGGCTGATCAGCCTGTAGTTCCCAGATTCTCCTTCTTACTTTTCTTGAAGATAGGAGTGACATTTGCTCCCTCCCAGTCCTCAGGAACCTCCACCAATTGCCATAATCTTTCAAAGACAATCAAGGGTGGCCTTGTAATTACATCAGTCAGCTCTCTTAGCTCTCTTGGATGCATCCCATCAGGATCCATTTACTTAGGTGCTTCCAGCTTGAAGAAGTGTTCCCCAACATGATCTTCATTTAGCCAGAATTAAGCAATTTAGCCAATACTGCTTAAAATCTTTATTCATGGCCTGGATAATGGGGCAGAGGTGCTCAAACCTGGAGCAAGTCTGCAGATGAGAAGTAGTTCATATACCAGAGTGGTGTGCTGCCATTCAGAGGAACCCTGAGAGACTAGAGAAATGGGCTGACAGGAAGCTTGTGAAGTTCAGCAACAGGATTTGGAAATTTACTTCGTGTTCCCAGTAAAAAGAGAAGCAGAGAAAGCACTGAGTACCTCTGCTGCCTTTTCCATGTCCTTTGTTTTCAGGTCCCCTACCTCATTCAAACGCAAGTTCATTTTTTCCCTAGTCTTCCTCTTGCTGCTGTTGAGTCTGAAGAAGCCTTTCTTGCTGCTCTTCACATCCCTCACTAGCTTCAACTGCAAGAGAGCTTTCGCTTTCCTAACACTACCCCCGCATACTCAGGGTCTCTATATTTCTCCTGTCCTTGATTCTCCTTCTTATATCGTATCTTTCTGCATTCCAGTTTTATCAGGAGCTCCTGGTTCATCCATGTGGGCCTCCTCCACCTACTAGTGGTTGGCCAGATACTTTTTCCTGACTTGGCCAGGCAGTCCCATCTCTTCCTAGCAGTTCTCAGTCTTCAAAGAAGGTCCTGACGGTTGTACAAGCCAAATCCCTGCTGTCAACAACACCTGAGCAACTTGTTCTTGACTTCACATGGTGTGCTCACTTCTCCTGAAGCTTTTCACCCCTTCCAGCAGGATCAAGGACAAACTATCTAGACCCCAAAGGTTTTGACACACAGTCAAGGACCGTGTAGTCACACTTGATATGCTCAAGATCATCCTGCAATACCACTGGTGCCCTTGCGGAAGAGAAGCAGAGGTAATAGCCCAAGGGACAGACAAGCTTCAGCAGTCTCTGTAAGACCCCAGATCTGAGCCCTTGGCAAGCAGCAAGTCTCTCTAGACAGCAGATTAGGTAGCCAGACAGGGCCTTCAACCTCTGCAGCAGAGATGCCTCCAAAGCCATCACTCAGTGGCTTTCTCCTAGTGCTCCTGTGTGCCTCAGGATGTTTTGTTGGACATTGGTCCCATTGTCTGCTACCTGGGCATTAAACCTATTATGTAGTTACAGATGGAGCAGGAGCCTTGATCCTTGTCCCAGAAGTCACAAACTCTCAGCGTTTGCCATCAGAGGACTCCCTGATTCCTGATCTAATAAGGGCAGACCTTGCCTGTCCTTCCCTCAATACAGGTGGGGATTGATTATCTTGTACCTGTCAGGTCTCAGAGAAAATCTGACCAATCTCTTTTTCCTCATCTCTGACACTGTACATACAGTCTGCTGACCTCATCCTACAGCTGCTTTACTTGGCAACAAATCCACCACCAACATACACCTCCTGCAGGCAACGACACCTTCTCCAGCCCCTGTGGGGTGCCTCAGGCCTCCCCAGACCTGGAGATCTGGAGCTCTAAGTTGAGACATCTCATGTGCCAGCATCCAGCAGGTGCTGGGGACCATGCCTTGTAGTAACAAAAGCTCAAGCACCCTTTCATCAAGAACAGCTGAGAATTATAAGCTGCTGGAGCTTCCTTGAAGTGACAACCCCCATGGAGCTACCCTTTCCTGGCAGCAGGAGGCACCCTTAGTTTCTTCAGAGTCACTCATGGATCCCTGAGGGTTTTTCCAGAAGATCTACAAGAAAAAGATGCAGAGCCTGGAAACTGCTGCACAAACTGCTGTGTCTGTTTGCTGCCTCCGTTAGGTGCATTCGAGGTCATGGGATGTGCTCCTCAGATGCTGGGGTAAGAATGGTGTGGGAAAACACACTGGCAGTTACAGGAAAATAGGAAGAGTGAAGCACAGGAGTCCTCTCCTTTTCCCAGTACGGTGTCTGGGCTGGTTCCCGAAGGAAAGAGTGGTGTTATGCTTCCTGCCTGCTCTAATGTGTAAAAGAGTAATCAATGGCTCAGGGGATCAAAGACTGGGAGCTAGCAAGCAGCTACTATAGGATGAAGCTCTGATCTGGACAAATGTTTCTCTGGGTTTAAGAATATGAGTTTTGGTACTATGAAAAGAGGGAGTCCTTAAGCAACAGATAGTGGTTCTGAGTTTTTCATAAAGGAAGGTGATCTGGTCAGTAACTGAGGATCTTGAGAGCTAAACTTCAGTTGTGCTTTGATATGTAAGCCAAAGAGGAGTCCCTCAGGATTTCTGTGTGACAATTTCTGTGCCGGAAAATTCACTTGTAATATGGCCTGCACAGCTTAATGTCTACATTTTACATTATGTTAGTTTACATTCATAAATTAAGTGAGCCTTTGCATTGTCCTACTAATATCTAATGATTTAGCCTGTGCTTTCAAAATTCCCACTGAACTGATCTCTGGGTGCTGCAATGTTTAGTTTCCCAGGAAATTTATTGCTTTAGGACTCCTCTTCAAAGATATAGTTCTTCACATATTTATCCTGAAACAGCAAGCTGAATATTCATTTAATTTTAAAAAAAAAAAATCCCTTGGCTTTCTTGACATTTCCAGCAGATCACATCTTTCTTTTTTTTCTATCTCCTCCCTCATTCATTCATATAAAAACATATACTTTGCATGCTTATAAGACTCTGCTTTTCCTCTTGTGCAGCATGCATAGAACCTTAATTATCGCATGAATACTTCAGTTTATGAATAGCATACATTATTTAACATCAAAATCATGCCCCACAGTTGTTCTGTGCATGCAACACAAAAAGAGATATTGACTTTGAAGGTCTCAGTAAAAATATAATGTAGAAATCATTTGTTTATTTAAAAATGTCTTTTTGGTATGGACTAAGCAGTTCCAAACATTAATAATGAATATTTACCTAGAAAAAATTACAATGTAAGAACTCTATTGCCTGAAGGACAATATTAATTAGTAATAGTAGTCCATAACTTAGTTTCAGAAAATGCCTGCAGTCTTCTCTAAGTACGTAGGGAGCATAATTACACTACCGTTGGTCAAATTAGGTCACTTCCTTTGAGGTTTTGCAAATATCCAGATGTTATCTTTTTCACCTAGGCAGCTAAGACTGATTTTAGGTATTTTATTCCTTGTTGCAAGCCTCCAGTAAAGACAGAGTGATCCTTGTGGTACTCAAGGGTGTAATCTGCTCTCTGAATGCCAGCTCTGATGTAGGGGGTGGGAGCTACACATTTGTACCTTAGAAGATAATATAATTGTTAGGCACTGTGTTTTAAAATCAAGCAGTAAATATTTATCCCAGTTGGAAGCAGCATACATTTAAACTTGTTAAAAAGATTGTTTACAGAAGGTGGGGGAAAGAGTACATAGTATTTATTTTAATTATTTACTCTTTCATTCAATTTCAAAGTGCTAATAAACCTTTCCCCTTCTCACCCTGCCCCTCAAAAAGATCTGTTCAAAAACATAGGTGGTTTAGGACAGAAGTAATATTGATAAAAGCGGATCAATATTTTTCTTTGCTATTGTTGAGGTCCTGTGAAGATAATTCTTTAGTACCCTACACAGTGTTGTGACTGTTGCCAGCATTTAAAAGTCTCACAGTTAAACCTTCATCTTCTTGATTTCAGAGTAACCCTTGCAGAGGTTCCCTTTGTGTGTGAGAACACCTGGCTTAACCAGGTCTGCAAGGTAAATTCTAGCAACTATACATGCAGGTGATGATAGTGTTCGAAACATATGTGTACAGCTGCTTTTGAGTATGCAAACAAAGTCTTTCCCATCTCAGACACTCAGCAATTCATGCATTTCAGGAGACTAGTACATAAATCCCATGAAATTGAAGGCTAAAAAAAGTCAGTCAGAAGAGAATGCTTAAATTCCTAGGATATATGTTATGTCATCAACGGGCATTTTAAAAAGGAACAGTCTTCTAGAGAGACAGGAGTCACTTGCCCCTTGTTTTGAAGAAGGATTTTCATTTTTTCCCATTGTGGGACTCTACTAATAGCAAGAGATGGAGAAACACATTCTTTCTAGTCAACGTTTCAACTTTGTTTGACAATAATTTTTGTTGGTACTCAAATATTTAGATACGCTATAAGGCACCTTAGCACTGTGAAACTGATTTAGGGATAAAATTTTAAGTATTTTCTGAATTTGCATCAGCCTTTTAAAATATACTCTCCTATTATAATATCTTTTTGTTACAGTTACCTTTTTCAGCATTCACAACCTTGTTCGTGTTTTATACAATGTCAGATAGCAAGTGTCAAGAGAAATTTAAAATTATAGTTCATTTACTCTAGTTAAACATAAGGAAGCAAAAGCAATTACCAGAGCAAAATGATGGAATTAAAGATTCTTCTTGCAACCTAGTTAGGTATTTAGTGTTTGATGAGTGTTGCAAAAGATAAATATATTTTTCAGAGAGGACTGTATCAATCTACAATCATGAATGAAAGCCACTGAACATGATTTAGATATCAAATATATGGTTTGCAAACAATTATCAGGCTTGCACTAGGAGGCTGGAGTTAGCTGAGAGTATAATTTTTCTTTGTTCCTTAGAAGATTTTTTTTTCTTGAAGTGGTAAATAGTGTTTTATAAAGCAATTTGATATTTATTACTGAAAATATCCTTAAACAAAGATTAAATTTTAAAAGAGATTCTGTGGATACTCTATAGAAGATACACATATATAATCCCACATAAACATACTAAATGCGTTCTTACTATGAGGATAAAATGTTAATTAGTTTGGTTTAATTACACTCTTACTACATGCTAGAAGTTGAAATTTAGTGAATTGGTGATTCATTTTGATTGATCATAAAAAGTGAGCATAGACTTATTGTTGTGGTGACTAGTCTAAACTGTATGCCATGTGCATCTGTAATTTAATCTGTGATTCATACTATATGGCACATTGCACATAACAAAATCTTTTTGATTGTTAAATATAGAGAACTTGAATTCATCTAAGCCTTACGCATAAATATCAGATGCTCTATAAGAAGGAGTTATAAATTCAATGCTGTCATTATTTTGACATGATTCACTGTAGTAACAGTTAACTGTATTCAGTTTAGGTTTACTGTGAGGTTATAGCAAGGCAAATAGTTGTACTGCCCTGGAAAAAATCATCAAAGAAGAGCAGAGCCTCATCATTAAAATTCAGAAAGACTGGGATAGTAGGGAAGAAGAATGAGTTCCTCAAGTTTTTTTTTCTTCTGAGTGTACATGTCTCTTTTTACCAGTTTCCTTTGGGCTTATTCTTCTTTGCCACTGACATTTGCAGGTAGAAGGAAGAACTGGGTTTAACCCCTACTCGCTCCTCACCCGTCCAGCTGCAATACAAGAAAGATCCACATTAATATGAAGAAATTCAAGAGATCTTGTCCTCCTTACTGCTCTTCATGTCACATTTTCTGACTAGTCCCTGATTTCCTACCAAAACATGTGGAAGCAACCAGAGCCACATACTCCCTGTTCCACCCTTGTTGCTTGCAACCAGTGAGATATTTCATATTCAGTCTCTCTACTTTGGGTCTGGAGAAAGTTGGGTACTTCTCATGGTGTTCTTATGAAGGGGAAGACCTCTTAGGAGCCAACAGTTTGTGGGAGCATTTACATAAGTAAATCTTAATTTTAGAATTCTTTTAAAAAATTAAAATAAGCGCTCTCTAAATGCATTAAGAAACTAAGAGCAAGTAATACACTGGTTAGAGAGTGCTGAGTAGTTGGATATTTTTGATAGTTTTATAATACATTTGAGAAAGATAGTACATGTACAATGAATTGTTTTTCCCACTAGATATGAAACTGACATGCAAATACTTTTCAGCTTCCACCTTCTTTTTAATAATTCTAAACTTATTTTATTAAAATAGCAGCTGCAAAAACCATGGTTTTATTCCTATTATTTACTTGTTTAGCAGCACAGTTCTTTTTGCAGTGAGTTGTTACAACTCATATCACTAAAAGTCTGTTCAAGCATGCATAAGGTACCTCTGCTCGACCTCCAACTCTGAATGTCTCTTTATTTTTAGACGTAACAAAAATGAACAGAGAGTTTCTTAATATTTTGAAAGATTTAATTGCAGAGAAATATTTCAAAATATTTTACATTGTAGTCATATTCTTACCTGTGTAACCAGTTTACATTCTTTCAAGATTTGAGACATAATTTGGTTTCTAATGTTGTAATTTGCGGTCTTGTTTTAAATCTAATCTGTGTTTTTCTATTAAAGACAGGAAAAATTATGACCAGTTACTTATACATATAGAATAGTAAAAGAAAGGGAGACAAATGATAAAGACAGAGGCAAAGCATTATAAGTTCTGAGTTGCATTAAATATACATAACAGTATTATAAAAGTTGTATCACTGATTAGAAAGTGCTTTGCCACTACCATCTGCCTGTATTGTTGTTGTTCATAAGGTTTGGTATTTTTTTCTGGGGTCTAGCCAGCCCGCTTGTGTTTAATAATCTGCTGCCCTTTTATACTTTACTCAGCAATCATTCACATTCTGTTGCAATACCAGCAAAACTTTAAACAACTACTTCTCATGTTTAATTCATGTTGGGGTTATTCTCAGATGGTCTTAGAATGCGCCCATTCACTACAACCTTCTTAAAATAGCCTTTGGATATACAAACTTACAGACTCCTTGCTCATTTTCCCAGAAGGAAGCCTTCCACTCTACTGTATTTCCACTGCACATAATGCAAATTAGGGAAAAAGGAAAAAAAAAAAAGGAAAAAAAAAGAGTGAGACCAGGTTCCCATGCAGATGTTCTGTACCTCTTTTCCATGGCCTTCAAAATTAGTCCTCTGGCTAGTGTACAGTGAAATGTATATTTAAGAGAAACAAAACTGTTTTATTTTCTAAGGAATTAAAAAAAAAAAAAAGTATTTCCCACCTCCTGTTGTTTTCCTAACATAAATCTACTGGTATAGATTAGTCTTTTCTAGGGCTGGTAGAGACACGCAAAAACTACAGACTGTTTTCTCTTCAACAGCATTTTGGTATGCTTGTTAAGATTAGGACATAACACTTTTCCTCCTTTTCCTAATACTGAATTCAATCACGCATAACAGATTATCAGATCAGGGCCTGAAGATTTTTCTGAGATTCACCAGAGTTTTTCAGTAAGTCTGATCAATGAAATTAAGGGGAGTTTGGTACCTAATTCCTATCTGTGAAATAAGAAAATACACAAGAGGTGTTTGTAGAGGGCATACACTTCCTTGTCTGAAAAACTATTTCCATGGAAGCAAGTGTGGTACTGCAGAATGTCTGGCACCGAGAGAACCTCTGACAGAAAACAGTAATGAAAGCTCAGATCCATTTTACACTCAGTTTTGAGACTCTGTGATTGTATTTAACAGAAGGTGGAAAGCTCACCATCCATTCAAACATTTGAAATATTTACAGTATGACATGGAGGTGCTCTGTGCCTTTGCTATAAAACATATATATACATATATATATATATGAAAGACAAGTTCAACAGTCCATGAAATGACGCTCTAATCTCAAGAATTTTCATGCGATTTGGGCCATATTTTCATCTTTGTGCACCTGCAACTGTAAAAGCAATTTCACCCTGAAAGCAAAGTAAACCCACAAAATATATACATTTCAGTTACAGCTAGAAAAGTCTTACAGAAAAAAAACTTTTTTCATTTTGAGGTAAAATTGACACAGTTCTCACAAAATAACTTCTATAGATTATCTTAACTTTTTTACATTTTATTTCCTCTCTGTGATTGTTGATTATCACTTTATTCTAGCAATGTGGAACTGGGATATTCAGTCCTTTGCTTGTGGACTTTTTTAGTCAATTCCTGAATATGTTTGTGGACTTTCAAAAATATTTTAAAGATTTAAAAATATATAACCCAAATATTTAAATAAAAACACTACACATATAATAAGAGCATATATGTAAAAAACAGATAGAACTGAATGTCTTCTGTGGTTTTCTTCCAAAGATCTGATGTTGCAGTAAAATCTTTGGTTACTTCATAAAGTGTTGGAGATTTATGTTGGCTAAAAACTATGTAGATTCATTTACCATCTAGAAATAGTTCTTTTAAATGGTGCAACTTGAAGTTATGGAAAAAGAGGATTTAGAAAAGTGGAACATGAGAAAGGAAAACTGAAAAGCTTTTGGAGACATAACGAAATGTGCATATCTCAGAGTGTGCATCCAATTCTCACAGGAATTAGGGCAAATTTTCCATGTTGACAAATTCTTTTATCACGTTCTACCACAGGATTCCTTATATATCTCCTGAAGCACTTGGAAGTCTTCATGGTCAGGTCCAAAACAATGGACTAAGCTTGGCCAAGGCACTCAATATTTCTAGCAAACACTGTAACGTTCCCAAGGATAGCCTTGTTTCAGAAATAACTGCCACATATCAAGAGCTAAGACTTCATGAAAGCATTGCACCAGCTCTTGCTAGGTGTAGGCCTATTATAGCTTTCTGCCAAAAAATTTCTCACTACTGTTCCACCAGCAGCAGCAGCAAGAGTAAAAACACTACTGCAGTTACAAATACAGCATTTCCTGGCTGTTAATAGTGAACTTGCTCTGAGTTACACCATGGTTAAAGCGCCAAAAAACTATCATAATTTAGGCTGTACTAAAGACACAATTAATAACATTGCAGCAGTGTTTGCAGGGATAGATCTGTGGTGTAGCCAGGACGCATACAACCTTGGAAAAAAAATGGAAAGAACTCTGTTGTAGGCATAAGAATTTGTTTGCATTCAAACCAATGCAGTAATCTGAGTATTACATACAGAGGGAATATTATTTATGTAAGAGAATGCTAGATTTACTGACTCGGCCCTTTTATGACACGAGTAAGGCAAGGAAAAAGCAGTATGCGATTGCAGTTTTAAATATTGTAATTAATGCTGATAAAACATTCTGCCAACTTTAAGAAAGGGATATTTGTCTATTCTTCCCAAATATATCTGATTTCCTATTAAACCACAAACAACAAAATCCAGAGGATGAAAAGCAGAAGGCTGAAAACTAAATTTTATCTCAGAAGTCTGTATTTGTTTGGTTTGTTTGTTTTCACTGAAAGCTCAAACACTAGGAAATGTTCAGGCAAGAAATGAAGGCATGGACAACTATTGATTTTGTAGTTTACATCTGCAGTGTAGCTTCCTGTTCTCTCTTCTGCCCTTTACACCCAAGAGTTGTGGATGTTTGTGTCCTGCATATTACTTCTGGGCTTAGGGTGCTGAAGCCACGTGCTGGATGTGCAGATATTATCAGGAGAAGTCCTTCCTTTTGCCTCTTGTTCACCTTTTCCACCTGCTCTTAGGAATTCCCAGAAATGTTCTTCCACTGCCTGGAAAAATTTATTGAGGATTTTCAGTGACTTTGGTTTACTGTCAGAATTTTCTTTTACTAATGCAGGAAAAGGAAAATGGTGGTGGTGGGGAGGTTGTGTTTTTTTGTTTGTTTGCTCTTTTTTTGTATTGTTTTGTTTTTTACCATTTTATATGTCAGCTAAAACTAAATGAAATTAAGCACAGGGGTGTCACTTCTACAGCCTGAGAAGTTCCTGCCTGCCAAATTTCATTAGCCAGCAGCAAAAAAAGAGAATCCACACAGTTTTTCACAATTGAAAGTGCTAGCCACTTTATACCTAGGTTCTTTTAAGGCTCACCTGTACTGCATACCTGGTATCTCTTTCATATGATGAGAGCAAACTGGTGTTGCTTGATGATGCTTGGATGAAGTTAGTGTTATAAGGTGAAGTCTAATAGATGAAAATCTGGCCCTTGATGCATGATACTTAAAACTAGCCATAAGAGGAAAAAAACCTGGAAGCCAGTGCTGATAAGAAAGCATCAAAAATCAGAATTAATGGGCATAAATGTACCTAACTGTCACCTTCATATCATATAGTGGCTCCAGCTTCTGCTATTCCATTAAAATGGCATAGTAATCTGTGAGAAGTTGTCTTGGGGAATATAAAGAGCGAAGGTTTGCAAAGGGCTGCTAACTGTTTGCCCCTTTTATGATCGGTTTCTGGGAAGCTGTTTCTTGTCATCTCACTGTTGATGCATTTCTGACAAAATTCTCTACGGGGTACCTTCTGTTACAGGTAAAATGTATCATGTTTATTACTTCACACAGTCCTTCTGTGGCATTTATTTCACACTCGTATGAAAGTGTTTTCAGCATTGAGAGGGAACAGTAGATAGCATTAAAATTTATACCAGGAGAGTGAATTGTATTTAAATAACTCTATACTTACAGTTAACTAAATAAAAGCTTTAGAATGTTATGGGCCAGTTCTCTAGCTGGTGTAAACTGGCCTCTGCTTCTCACCAGCTGAGCATCTGACCTATTGTGTTCAGGCTGGTTAATGCAGCAGCAGGGAAATGCAGACTTATATGTCAATTGAGAATAATTCAAGTGGATAGATGACTCAGAAGGACAATGCAACAGCCCTGTATAGCTATTAATAAGGCTCCTTCAGTTGATCATCTCTGAAAGAGTTAGAAACATGTTACTTTCATGTGAAGAGCTCTTGACTCTTAACAGCCAAGAGCACTTCACGTGAAATGTGAATGCATGTTGAATGTTTATTCTTTCATTAAATCATTCTTTGCTATTATCAAACCAATGCATTGTTATGGGATTTCCTTTTACTTTCAGCTATTTCTAGGTTTCAATACAAGTGTGGTTTGCTGTTAGTACTTGACTAATTATACTATTGTTGGTGTATTAGTTTAATCTAAGCCTGTCACCTTGGCTTTCTGCTGTCATGCACCCCATTCATTCAACAGTCTTCAATGGATTGGGCAAAATAACAGATGTTGAAACTATCTCACTACTGTTTTAAAAATGTCTATGAAATATAATCTAAAGGAATCTCAGAGAGCACTCATTCAAGGAGCTGCCCATAATGAAATGTAAATAAGATTTTGAGCAATAAAAACTTCACAAATGTGCAATAATTATTGTTTGCTTGAGAGGCTTTTGGGGGGCAAGGAGGTATTTAAAATAAAAATAATGGCAGTCAGGATTTTTAACTTGACCTTCAGATACAAAAAATAAGTGTTTTGCTTGGTTCCTGTAGATGTTGCACTCTTTTAGACTGAAAAGCTGTGTAATTGAACTGAAACGACAATTATTTTATATTCAGGTGTACGACATTGTGCAAAATCCTACCCTTACTACAGTAGGCTTTTTAAATTCAGAGCATTACATTTCTGCCACTGATTTTTACACCTCTGTTAGTAGCCGTGGTGGAATGCCACATAGAAATGAGGAATGTTTATTTTAAATACCAAAGGTGAAACACAACAAGAGACTTCAGTTCTGCAGAGACTTCTATTCCAAATCAGCTACCTTCTAAGTATCAGCTTAGGTGGGGAAACAATTCAGAAATCCTACTCTTTCACTCAGTTTTGAGACCAGAAGCTCAGTAGCAGTACTTCATCACTCACCTTTAAGGGTTTCTAGGTGCTGAAACTGAAGGGTCGAACAAAAGAAAGAACACAAACCACTTCCCACTTCTTTAAAATTGTGCTACAGCACTGCTTTCCTTCTTGCCCAGTTCTTGTGCATGGGGTATTTCTCAGCTGCATGATTCTTGCATTCCTGTATGCACAGTATTCTTTTCAACACATTTTTTTTTAGAAAAAGTGGTACTGACTCCTTCTTGCATTTACTACCGCTCCTGACACATTGAGCCGGGTTTGAACCAGCAGATGATGTAGCTCCATTGATACTGATGCCAAGTGTGCTAAGGAACACACAAGGATATTTGGTAATTGTATTAATGTGTGCAACTTCCTTGGTTTCCTGACAAAACCCCTGAATAGTCTACTCCCATACATCTTTCCAGGTACTGTTCCTACTTGAAATCGAAGAGCACAGAAGGAAAAGAGGGAATATTTCCAGTTCTCTGTTAATTACTATTTAGTGTGGGGAGTTGTTTCCTCACCAATGAATGTCTGTTTAATAGTGTGGGCACAGAACTGGCATTCAACAGGGGTAAGCTGGAGAGCAGTGCAGAAGATAAAGATACCTCATGAACTGGATTTATAGCAACGTAAATAAGTGCATGAGCCCCAACTGTCTAAAGTCAGCATTTTCTCCAGGGAAAATATTTTCTTTGTTGTCTAGTATAGCAAGCTGATGCTAACTTATTACTTTGATTAGACATAGGGGTGCCATCCTAGAGTTTTACCTTTCTTATCTCACTTTGAGATAACTCATCTTCTGTGAGTTAAATTTGTGTGGGATTTTCTGAGTCAAAGCAGTGGCTCTGACCAAACTGCTAGGACATGGCAGACAAGTAATCCAAGGCAGGCTTGGAATGATTGTGCAGGCGCTCATGAAATTATCAAATGCTTTATGCAAACATTGCTTGGTGTGGATGCCTAGATTTCTGCTTTCCCTCTTCCAGAATAAAAAAAAATGAGCCTTAGTAGCAATAACTGTGCGTGAAATGTGTATTCTCACCATTCTTATCAAAAGTATAGGTGAAACCAGAATATCGATGTCATTACATATTTCCCATGGAGATGCAGCCTAAATTTCAGATAAGGATGACACCCATCCTATTGGAGTATTATTATTTATTGGAATATGTTAGCCTGAGACATAGCTGAAGCTCCTGCTGTTATACTTCTGTGGCAATGGCACCTAGAGAAAAAGGACTGATTCTGGCAGCTAAATGCACACGATGTTGTAAGTTTAAGTAGCATGTGACACCATCAAGTAAACACTGGGCACAAATCTTTCTGCTGTGATAGTACAGTTGACACGCAAATACAATGAGACATATGCTTTGTTTTGATTTTTCTTTTAAATACAAATCAAACACTCTAAACCTTTTAAAAATGTATGCTTATGAAAGCAGAGAGTAATGAAATAGAATATAAGCAGTTATGGTAAATCATTGTATAATATGCAATAGTTTCAAGCTACTCACACGTCACTTCACCATAACATTTGCAGTGTAATGAAATGGTCCACAAATGATTAATATTCTTAAGTGCTTTCCTTTTTCTCTTAAGTGCTTCCAGGCAGAAAAAAGAAATATATTGTATTATCAGTGTTTGTGTGTAGTTAGTGTCACAGTGTCTATTGATTTTTACCTCCTGTTACAAAATGCACATTAGGAGGTTTTATCTGTATATGATAAACAAATTGGGGAATGTATCTTGAGCTACAACTGTGGCTGGTATAAATGGTGGTAGCACCACTGGCTTAATTTGAATTATGCTTATTTACATAGGTTGAGTATGTGGCCCTTGTCTTCCAAGTGAACTGAGAATATTCAGTACGAGTAATACTTTATCTCCCTGTCATTTAGGTGTCTCTGGGGACTCTGCTTCTGTTCTACTCCCATGGCTTTCGTTTGTATTTCTAACAATTAAAAATACTTTCTCTGAAATGAAAAATTAACAGACCTTGAACATTGGGAACATGTTAGTTTTTTAAAAGTGTGTGACTTTATTATTGTACGTTTCTGTGTAGGTAACATTACAGAGGGTTAGCTTTACATGAAATTGCTTCAGTCTCAAAAGTTGCTATGTCTTTCACAGTAGCCCTTCACTTGGTCCCAGTCTGGGTAGGCTGTACTCCCCAGTCTGAGTAGGCTCTGTATTTTCAGCACTGCTAACATGCAGATGTTAAATATTAGCATGGTAAAACATCAGAGTTCTGCTAAACCCACAGTCTCTACAGTTGCTGCAACTGAGCTCCAGTGTGGAGAGCATCACATAAGCTTGAAGAACTGGTCTGAAGAAGCCAATTTTCAGTACAAGAAACAAAAAGAAACTTTCTAATTCTTATGACTGATATGAGGAGCTTGAAACTGATCTGAAATATTTTCAAAGACAGAAAGATATTCAAAACCCAAAACTTGTACTTTTGGGGAGAAGGAGCAGGAGGGTGAATGAAAAAAAGGAAAACTCATGATAATTAAGCCAAATCTTAGCAAGGCTGAAGCGTCTTCCTTATGCTGCTTTTTCTGCATTTGTTCTCACGATAGATTCATGAAGAATTGGAAAAAGAATCAGGAAAATTCTGGCAGAGAAAATATAGCGAAGAAGCAAGCCAGTCTTGGCAGATTTCAGTTAGCAGTAGGAATGTGGAATTCTTGTCAGTGCCCTCTCATTAGGTAATGGTGTCTTTTCTAAGTGAAGAGACTGAAAAAAAGTCCTGCTACTATTGCTGTGGAAAAGAAAGAGGGAAGTCTTTGCCATGACACTGAAACTCCATTCATAAGCTCACTTTTATTTGATTAAAGGTCATCATTTAACTATGAAGGAATAAAAAATATTGAATAGCATTAGTAAATAAAGTAGTAATTTTTAAAGAGTTAGAATTTCCTTTATGTGTGTACATATGTATGTATATGGTTATCTCATGGAAGCAATTGCTGGGAATCTGTTTAGAGGATGAATGGAAAATTCTCCAACATAGAGGAGAGCTCTCTGAAGAGCAGCTTGTGAGAGCAACAGGACAGAAAAGAAAGTGGAAGAAAAGGGCAGAAGGTGAGTTTGAACATGGGCCTGAGAAGAAATAGTTTTCTTGGGATGCATCGCTGTACCATGAAGGAGATCTGCTTTCCTTTACAGTGAAAGAAGACTGAAAAGGCCCTCATAATGAGTCAAAGGCAGGCTAAAACAGGGATGCTTATGTTGGAGGATATATCAGGAAGTTCCTGTTTTTCAGTGCAAATGTTGAAAGACTGATTTAGATACTGCCCCAAACTTGCAAAAGTACAAAAAAATATTCAGCTAGGCAGGTATTCTGAAGTCTCATGGAACAAATCAAGTGAAACAAGTATACATCACATCAGGAAACAGCCAAAGGTCACTCATAGATATACTCCTAGAGAAAAATCAATCAAAATTTGGACGGCACATATTTGCCTACATGACTAAAACTGGATAATGCTTAGCTTTGTAAATCTTTGTCATATAATAGAAGTAATGTTGAGTGGAAGTTCCTCTGGTCAAATGTCTGAGGTGGAAGCTTTGGCCAGTCTTAGCAATGTCTGTGGTTTTTTGGAGAGGAATCTGGGAAGCAAAACAAGTCCAATGTCAGAGACTTTGAGTGACAATATTACTTCATTGTGAGCACAAATTGAAAACACTTTTTTTTTCCCCAGAAACTTAAAATTGTTTAGGTAATTCCCAGTATTGTTTTTATAATGTATTCTAAGCAACACAGACATTGTAAAATGTTTTTTAACGGAAAATGGCATTTTACAGTGCAAAAGCAGGGACATCTAGAGAAGTTACAAACAGGGCAACTCTGTCACAAACTGCTTATAGCAATGTACTGTCAGATCCAGCATTCGCAATCCTAAATGGAAGTGCCACTATGTGTCTCCTTTGGTGACGCCATGATGAGCCTTTGAATTGACAGAGCAATGAGTGAAACATGTCTTAAGATTAAATGCAACCTATTTTTCATGCACAATCAGATTGTTTTTTTGATATTTTATGCAACAATGTTCTACCAAAAGGAAGAAGAGCTCTAAAACAAGCTTGCCACTGGAATGCAGTTGTTTTCTATTACATTGGCACTAGACCTTTTTATTTTGGAGCTTTCAGAGATACACCTTACCAGAAGCAACTTTGAGAATACATGCTATTAACCAAGAGCCAAAAACATTAAAATGTTGTAATATAGCACTATACAATTAATATATTAAAAATTATAAATAAATTTAGGAAATAAATTTACATAAAATGAGGCCTCAAAGATATCCCACCATATATTCATGTTTTAAAAGGAAACACCCCATAGTGCAGATGTGGTTATACATGGTAAGCAAAGGACAAAGTGAGACACACATATAAACATCAGCTTAAGTATGATGCACAGTCAAATTACACATCTTCAAGGACACTAATTCACAGAACGTAGTTTGTACCTTTGTAGAGAAGCTGTGGTGTGTGTTACAGTTAATTATTTTCCACGTGGCTTTAAAATGAGTAGGGTTTTTAACATGCAGTTGCAGTAGGTAAGAGTTGATTCTTGGCTGTACCTAATACATGTTAGCAAAAAGACTCTTTTTTACTTGAATAAACCTTGAAAACCTTGGGGAAAAAAACCACCAGGTAGCATATGAAGCTAATTTCTACTAAAAAATGTATGATAAAGGTTTGACTACTTACAGGCTTTTTCTAAAGTGTATGAAAATCGACAGAAATACAATTGATTTGAGTAATCTTTGAATCTGGGCTTATGTACGAATGGCTACTGCTCAATTATAGTATAATAATATCTCAAGAAAGTATAATGTAAGTTTAGAAGTGTGCAATTTTTTTCAATTTTTTTCCCCTCTTGACTAGATCCTGGCATTACTCAATATTATATCAACATTGAGAGCTAACCACAGTTTGATAGGTCAAACTCTGGGAATCATGGTCAATTTTTTACGGTCAGTGATCAACAGTTTGGCATTTCTGTTAGCATAAAAACATTGAAATAGGATAAATAAAGAAGTTTTACCCATAAATCAATAACAGTTCTAGAATATCTAACATGATTCTGAGCAGAGGCTCTATAGAAAGTGCAAAAAACTGTATGAGATGAAAAGGCAAAATCTTCTTTCTTTCTGTTACAAAAGAAATTTTGAGATTTTTGTCAGAAGTGGCTCTGGAATATTATGAGCAAGTTTATACAACACCTGTATTAAGAAGACCATAGTTGTTTCTTCATGTGGATTAAGCTTTTGCAAATGTGTTTACAGGTGCCATGAATTCTAACACTCAAACTGCTAGAATATGGTATTTGCAAGCAATTAAACATAGTCACTGTTTCCTTTTTTTTTGTTGCTTCAGAAGAAAATTCTTATTAATGTGTAAAAAAGATACCTGATCACATGAGCAAATCCTTCTCTTCTTATTTCCTCATTTTAAGCCTCTTTTCTACATAAAAAAAAAAAAAAGAAACCTGGCACAGACCCAGAACGCGTTCTACAGCACATGTGAACAGTCTGTCGTGCCGAGGAGACTGGGCCAAACTTGTTCTTGCTGTAATTCCATTGAAGGCACTGGAGCTATTAATGGGGATGAATGTTGTCTTTTATCATTTTTGACTTTGTATGCTCTGTGAATTAGATTTCACAAATTTTTGAGATTTCACCGGTTGGGCTAAAAATAATGTGATGCATGATTTTTTCCCCCTCTGATTAGTATTCCAAATATAATACACCTTTTTGTGTGAAAGATATTAGACTTGATAATATAATGCCTCCAGCAGCAGAATCTTTGGAAAAAAGTAGTTATATGCCATTTTCTATATGTAAAATCAGGCAAAATGAATTCACTTGCTGATTATTTAGAAAAACAGTCAAGTACCTGGTTTATAAAATTGACCAGTGGCTGGGAACCTGTAATAGCTATCCAATAAATTTCCTGACCAGAAAATGAACATACCCATTTTTCCCGCCTCTTCACTTCAATAAGGTTTCAAAATGCCTAACCTTAAAAAATGAAAATGTATTCCTTTAGCAAAATATCCCATATATTCAGTAATTCTGAGTTTTCCAATGCAGCTTTTAAGTTGTAAAAAGCACCTGCAAAGTATACAACTATATCTTTGACCCTTTCTTGGCCCAATTTTTATACTCATGTTTTAATACCTGTAAGTTGACATTCTTTGCAAGTTTCAAAGGTCTTTTGCCTTTCTCTTATTGAACTGAATTTTGTCATTGAAAGGAGGCTGTATAAACTCCAGTGCTGTGGGTTTTATTCTATATAAAGCAATATTCTTCTTTGCTTTCTTTTGCTGAATATTCTTACCAATTCACAGAAGACTTAGCTGATTTCAGGAAGCAGATGCTGAGTCTTGGGAACAGATTTTTTCCAACATCAACATCTGGAAGTGTAGCTGTCTCCACTAGTGGTGAAACTGGTGGCTGTGCAAAAGCCTTCAGGGCTAATATCCTGGGTCAGGCTGCTTAGGGAATTGCTTGAAGTCTTTCTCAGGAATATTTCTTTGAGTTACTGCTGACTTCAAGGAATCTGTTTCTACCCTCCAACCCCCATTAAATACGATGATTAAAAAAAAAAGGCAAATAATTTTCTCAGTTAAAGAAAGATATTCCCAGGGAGCAAGATACTATTTTCTCTGGTTTATTTAAAGATCTCCCATAAATAAAATGACTTGAAGTCTGACGGATTGGTTCTGAGGGCCATTTACCATCTCATTCCTATTAATTTCTGCATTCCTTAGAGTTGTGATGATAACAATGCTAGAACTTGCATTTCCGGTGAAAATAGTGAAACAGAAGCTCATTGTTATGAATAATAAGGCTAAAAGTTAAATATATTTTAAAAGATCTTTGTATTCATAATCTTTAGATAATAAATTCTGAGCAATAAATTTTAAAATATTACTTAAATACTGCTGTGCAGATTTTAGTGCTAGCCAGAAGTGCAACAAAGAACAAATCCTGAACCAGGGATGGTGTACTTTACACGTGTGCAGTGGCTATACTGTTGTTCTTGGGAAGTTCTACTATTTCAAAAAAATTAGAGAGCTCCAGTTAATAGATTACAGAGACTATATTTCCAGTGTCTGATGTGTTTATAGATCTTCCAACAAATGTGTGTGTTGACTTTCAACCTTTAAAGGGAATTACAATACTTTAACTCTCATTGACAGAAATGGCATGGGCAATATGTACTTCAGAGAAACGATGTGCTAAATTGTCCAAACTATATGGTTCTTTCCTAGCCATGATTCTACCACATTTGAATCTATATTTTAGAAGTATAGTTATATCATTTACATCTGAGGCCTCTGCCCCACTTCTGCCTACCAATTTCATTTTATTTCCCCAAAAGACTACAAAGGTTGTGTTAAGCCCATTCCTGATACAATGACACCATCTTCACAGTATGGAAGTTGGGAAGAATTTAAACAGTTCTTCAGAAATAAACAAACCTTCCCTAACTTTGATTTCTGTGTGTGTTTTACACTTTGACATATCAAGTCACTTATAAAGGAGGTTAACAAGGTTCTGAAGTTTCACTGTCTGAGCCTGCTGCTTTTGTAATCCTCGCTCTGTCTCATTACTTTTCGAATTATTACCTTCATTATCATTGTAGTATGTTTTCTCTATAAGAACAAACAGCCAGGGTTACAAAATATAAAACAATGACAATTCTTTCCCTAACTGCTTATATGTATACAGTATTTGAGACATTCAGAATGAGATTGATGAGCAAAAGTATCTGGAGAATTCTTATAACCATAAGAACTGAAGTAATAGAACCTACAGAAACTGAGTTTACACCAATACAAAGATGATCAAACTGAAGACCTGCCAGCTTTAATTTCTTAATGAAATAAACATCTGCAATAGTCCTTTTGCTTGCTTTGCTTAACATATAAAATTCTCCCACTAGGAAACCTTAGCTTCAACATTCCATTTGATTCAGCTGATTTTTTTCTTCCATAGTATATCCGCAAAGCAACACTGTTCTGTATCCTCAGGTAGCTGAAAGTTTCCTCACCAAAACCAATCAGTTTCATGTACAAAAAGACACATGATTCCTGCATCTGAAAAATTAACCCAAGCCAGCTCCAGTGAAGCAGTGATATGAATGTCTATGGGGCAGTAGGCTATGAAGTGGAAATAATCTCTAAGTGGCTTTTTGGAGCAATTGTATCATGTTGCCAAGTTTCTGTAAGACTCCATGTTATTAATATTATTTGATTAATTGCCGCATAATGGATAAAATTGCCTACCCTACTATGAGGTTGCAGTTAAAAAAAATAATCTTTTATCATTGACAATAATTTTACTTTACATTGATAACACCCTCTAGAAAGTTACTTAAATGAACATTCTTATAATATTATTACCATTGACATGTGTCCTTTAAGAGTATGATTTCATTTGGAAATGAGGGCTCTACACTGCATTTAACCTCAGTGATCTAATAGTACTTTTCCATATTTCTAACTTTTGTGAATTCCCTGTATAATTATTATGAGATATAAAAGGGCATGCTGCATTTGTCTTCCATGTGACATTCAACATTAAAGTGGCCAAAGGATTATGGAGTGCATTGCTAGAACAATTGTCTGCTGGGTTAGAGGGAGGAACAACATAAACTAAGGCATTTGCACTACCAGCTGTTGCTCTATTTGCTGTGAGAGCACTACCAGTGTATATGCTCTTCAAACATACTTCTGAACATGTATGCTCTTCATGTATTGAATCATAGAATCATAGAATCATAGAATAGTTTGTGTTGGAAGGGATCTTTAAAGGTTGTCTAGTCCAATGCCCTTGCAATAAGCAGGGTCATCTCCAATTAAATCAGGTTGCTTAGAGCTATGTCCAACCTTACCTTGAATGTTTCCAGGGATGGGGCAACTACCACCCCTCTGAACAACCTGTGCAAGTATTTCGCCACCCTCATCATAATTCCTTCCTTATGTCTAGTCTAAATCTATCCTCTTTTAGTTTAAACCTATTACCCCTTGACCTATCGCCTCAGGCCCTGCTAAAAAGTTTGTCCCTATCTTTCTTATAAACCCCCTTTAAGTACTGAAAGGCCACAATAAGGTCTCCCCAGAGCTTTCTCTTCTCCAGCCTGTATAACTCCAACTCTCTCAGTCTTTCCTCATTGGAGAAGTGTTCCATCCCTCTGTTCATTTTTGTGGCCTTCCTCTAGACCTGTTCTAACAGGTCCATGTCTTTCCCATGTTGAGGACTCCAGAGTCGGATGCAGTACACTGGGTGAGGTCTCACCAGAGCAGAGTAGAGGGACAGAATCACCTCCCTCGACCTGCTGGTCATGCTTCTTTTGATGCAGCCCAGGATACAGTTGACCTTCTGGGCTGTGAGTGCACACTGTGGTAAATCTCTTCTAGACTTTTGTATGATTGCAATCTGTAACCTGCTAACCAGACTCTTACTAAAAATTTTTGTAAACAACATGTTTCAAACTGTGACTCAATTAAGAGATATTTATGAACCATTGTTTTATTAGAGATTTCTTTGAGACTTCAGATTTTTTTGTGAAGACATCTCTTCAGTGCAGGAAACTTCAGTGAATGTAGTAAAGTTTAAAAGTATTAAATGACATTTTGTATATCTTTACGTAAAGTCTGATAAAATATGAGAGCTCTATGAAAATAGAATACTCTATGTGATGATAACATTTTTGCTTAAACCTATATTTATCTACTAACAGCATCAAAATAAGTGCTAGTGTTGTCTCCATAAGTGATTGCTAGAGGGGTTAGGAAAATTTTTAGTAAATAGAGAAAGTCAGAAAGAGCCTCGGTTCCTATCAGAGAATGCAAAAAAATTTTCCGAGAACAGTCCACACAAACACTATATGTGAACTTGTTTACTTCAGAGGGGTTGTCCACGGCAAATCATACCTTATCATTGAAATAAGGTATTCTTCAGCTTGTTGTTCCATTTTTCTTTTAAGAAACTGGACAGTCCTTCTTCTTGTTTTCCTTCCTGACTTTGCAAACCAGATGTATTATTTGTGGAAAGTACATTATTTAAGTAATAATTTACACTTAGAGTGACACTAAGTCTAAAGCTTACTGCAAAATGTTTGCATTAAATAAAGGGAAAGGATAGTTAAAAAATAAATAACAGAAAAACTGCTAAGAGTATTATTAAAAAAACAGTAAAACAGATCTGAGTTAAATGTTTAACAGCTCCCAAATCAAGTATTTTATATATTAGGCATCTCATTTAAAATATATGAAGAAGGTTAGCACCATTTCAATTTGCTCAGTGTTACTGGATATTAGGAAGGACAGAAAGAGAGCTCATAAAGTATTTCCATTAATAAGCTTTCCTTCCCATATCCTTCACCTTTCTGTTATCCTTCACCAGAACACCCAATTCACGTTAAAAAAAAAAAAAAAGACCAACAGAAATCAAAAGCTATACAACACAGATGCTTCTCTAGCCATCAGAATCAGGTCAGTTTTTAACTTCATTAAATTGCTGTCATATGGTGTCTGCTGACATGCATCAGACTTTGGAGAGTCTTACTCATCAGGTATTCTCTAAGATTGTTAACAAGAACAGCAACTCTCATCAGGGGTCCCCAAAAAGCAGCTAATTAGGGGACAAAGGTTGCTCAGATTGTGACAATTACACCTGTAGGTCCCTGTAGAAACACCAAAATCTTGAACAAATGTATGTTTGGTTGCTTAGTGCAAGAAATAAAGAGCTAGTCCATTAAAAAAATGAGAGGCAGAAACTGTCAACCATTTGAAAAGCTTTACGAAAATGATCATCCAATTAGTGGCTATGATCAAATCAGGCATGAACTCTCTCTGGATGGCTCCATAATTTTCCTTCTTGCATCGTGTAATTTCATATAGCTCAAATGAACTCGTGAGAGGTAATTCAGTTCCAAACAGTTTTCTCATCACTGCTAATTATACTAATACATTGAAATGCCTCCTACAAAATGCATGAGCCCTTTAAGCCACCTCATTAATGTGATATAATTTTTGCCAGAATATATATCAAACCTATTATCACCACAGGTTTTCTTTAGCATTTTTTTCAAAATGTCTATCAAAAAGCTGAAAAAGTAGATTTCTTTCGTCTATTCTCAATATAATTAACTGTTTCTTTGAACTGTGGTTGTCTATTGTGGTATTTTCTTTAAAGAGTACTGGCAAAATACAGTATGATAGGGGTATTCCTCATACCTACAGGTTCTTTTCCCTGAGTATTTGATTCCTTAAATCTTTTTTTCAGTTGTAGCTGATTCTTTAAATGGCAAATGATGCATGCAATAATGTGCAAAAATGAGTTATACAAACTGAAAGCAGGGGTGTAAAAAGAAGCATCATCTGAGACTAAAATAAAGACAGATTTTATGGTATTTATGTCAGTTAATTTAACTGCTGGTAGGGGCTTTTGTTGAAACATGAGTTAGTTCCAGTGTTTAACCTTGCAGCATTAATTTATGCTTTATGGCATGAGTACTTCATCACTCCCTCCTTGGGAAGACAGTTATCTCATTAGCCAGAATTTAATGAAATGCAAGGATACACTTCTTAATTTCAAAGATTACTATAACACAAATCAGGTGTAAATCTCAGACTGGCTGTCCCTTCCCTTTACTCGTTTAAAAAAATAGATTCATTTTGCAATCAGATAACAGAAATTCATCTGTTAGGATAAATTCCACTACTGCTATTCTAAAGGCATTTCTCATCTGCGAAAGCTGGTTTAACTTTGCATTCAGTAATATAGGTGACATTTAAGGTCTGTACAAAGTTTAAGGTTTATAACCCGTTGTAACTACTACGAACAATTAAAAATGTATGGTGTTGGTTTCATTGGGGAAGGATGTCGTGCACAAGAAGTAGGGAGTAGAACTGGGATTCATTTTCATTTCCAGAACTGTACCTAGATCCGTAAGACTATGAGTGTGCACACTCTATCCTATGTAAGACTAACATAACTGACAAGACTAATGTAGGGTTTTTACACTGGTTTTTACACCGTATCCAGAATTCCAGTAGTCACTCCTTGTAGCCTCATTTTTTTGAAAGACAGGGTGCCCAGACACGGTTTTAGCATGTTTTTCATATGCCTTTCTTTTAGTACTTAGCTGTTGCCACAAATTAACTTAGTTTCCTATTGAAATCTCCATCCTGCAGTTCTCTGCATGGGAGTGTACTTCACTGAACAATAGCAGAACCTAGAGAATTCATTATGCAAAATGTTTTTTCACTGAAAAATGTAGGTGTTATGCTCTTGCTCATAATAGCAATTCTTTGTTTCAGTATCAAAGCAGGCAAATTTATTAAAGATTCATGGTCTTATATAATGTTAATGCATATAATATCATGTTATGTAATATTTACTTACCAAATGCATCAGTATGAAGACATAAACACATATTTTCCCTAATGTTAACAAATAGTAATAGTAGTGTTTCACACTGATAGTCAGTTACAAATAATGTCCCACATTTTTAGTCCAAGAAGTCTGTCCGTGACCAGCTGGATACCTTACATAGAACGTGAACACGAAAATATGAAGAAATTCAGAGCAAGTCTTGTATATTGGTGTCAGGCTGGGTTTTCAGACTATACATGTTGATGGAAGGAGGGGACATCCTTGTGCATGGTGTGGCTTTTAGTAGGGCAGAGCATGTGCATATTAATTAAAGATATTTTTATAGCAGTTCATTTTTGAGTTTTATTTCTATATAGTCGAAAACAGCGATCACAGCTTAAAGTCTATAGCAGTCTGAAATGTGATTATTTTTTCAGCAGACCAGGAAAGGACTGTCTGCTTCCTAAACTAGAGTGTGGCCTTTGGTTTCTGCAGCCATAATTCCTGTATCTGTTTTCCAAAGGCAACCAAAAGTTTGGCATGACCAGGTCACATCTGTTTGTCATTAGACAGACTTTGAAACTAGACAACGCAGACAGCTTAGCTGTGAACTCCAGGAAGTGCCACTAAAAGTATAAGACCAAGCAAGTAAAATACTCTGAGAATAAGTCTTTACACTGCCTCATAGTATGTAGATCTACATACTTGTCCATAAGACTTTGGTATGGAAATCCATGTTGTTGGTCTGGCTCTGTACAGCAAGCTGTACGAAATAAGCTGCCTCATGTTGATTCAAGATGGTTAAGGAGGACATTCATACAGAGTCTAGGGTTTTCCATCTGCTTTAAATACCTTCAGAATCTTGTCAGAATATATCATTGCTTTTTTCTTCACTGGATCCAGCCCTGTCAGGGTGAAGTCCATGTATTGTGGCAGGGACTGTCATGTCATTTATTATGTTTGTTTAGCACACTGGAGTGTAACCTGGCTCTGCCAGTTAGGTGCCACTACATTAAATTGTAATAATAATAAGGTACTATGGAGAAGGGACATACTGAACAACAATGCTGAAGCATATCTATTTTCATCTGAAACTTGCTGTGCAAAGTCCAATAGACTTAAAGAGCCAACAGGACCTCAATTGTCAAGATTTTACCTTCTGCAATAAACTGCATTTCTGCATTGCCACATAAAAAAACCAAACCAAAACAAAAAGGGTTTGCTGCACCAGTTCTGCCAAATTTATACCTGTTTCAAAAGGGTTTGGCTTGTTCACCCTAGACACAATAATATTTCAAATATTATTACTTTATCCTGCACTGAATATATTGTATGACTACACATATAGTACTTGGTGTGAAAGGATGAATTAGCCCCTGGAGAATCCTGGTTTCAAGAACACCCTTGCTACACTCAGCTTCCCTTCAGGCAGAAACAGAGAGAGTGAGCTGTGGGGAAAAGTGCTTGTAAGAAATCCCAGGTCAGGCAAATGATCTGGAGGAATATTTGCCATACTAGGGTTGCACCACCATCCAGAGGGACCTGACAGGCTGGAGGAATAGGCTGACAGGAACCTCATGCATTTCAACAAAGGAAAGTGCAAAGTCCAGCACCCGGGGACAAACAATCCCACGTACCACCATATGCTGTGGGCCAACCAGTTTAAAAGCAGCTTTTCTGGAAAGGACCTGGGAGGCCTGGTGGACAGCGAGTAGAGCATGAGCCAGCAATGACCTCTTGCAGCAAAGAAAGTCAATGGTGTCCAAGCTGCATTAGGAGAAGTGTTGCCAGCAGGTCAAGGGAGGTGATCCTTCCCCTCTACTCCGCACTGGTGAGGGCACACCTGAAGTACTGTGCCCAGTGCTGGGCTTCACAGCACAAGAGAGAGATGGAACTACTAGAGGGAGTCCAGCAAAGGGCCGCTAAGATAATTAAGGGCCTGGACCATTTCTCCTATAAGGAAAGGCTGAGGGAGATGGGACTGTTGGTCTTGGAGAAGAGAAGATTCACGGGGGATCCTATCAAAGTGTATAAATACCCGAAGGGAGGGTGCTAAGAGGATGGAGCCTGGCTGTTTTTCAGTGGTGCCCAGTGACAGGACCAGAGGCACAGTTCCTGCCGTCTGAACATCAGAAAGCACTTCTTCACTGTGTGACTGAGAACGGGCACAGGATGCCCAAGGAGGTTGTGGAGTCTTCATCCCAGTCCTGGGAACCAGCGCTAGGTAGCCTTGCTTGAACAGGAAGAAGCGGTTGGACCAGATGACCTCCAGGGGTCCCTTCCAACCTCAGCCATTGTGTCATTCTGTGAAAGGTCTGGCTGAGAATACATCTTCAGCTGTACGAGAAATCTACTGAATCAGAAAGCAGGAGATGAAGCTCGACTTCTGATAATCATGTGCCTAAAACAAAGGTTTGGAATACTAACTTAATAGTGGTTAAGTGCTGGCTCCTTGACTTTTAGAAGAGTATGCATAAATACGGTGGACCTGAAATCTAGTAATGGACTTTGACAGATCTTCTGATACATAGGAACAGTTTTTTCACAAAAGTCAATGAAAGAAATAATAACATTTCAAATTAAATTTTGCAGTAGAGTATTGCTAAACTAAAGCCAAACTCAACAACTTATGCAATTTTTCATATTAAGAAATTTTCTTTGAAAATTCTTTAATTTTTCCAGAAAAAAATTATGAATTTGTGAGCTTTTCCTGTTCCTCCCTGTTGAAGGATATATAGTCTTCCATGCTGGCGAGAAGAGTAGTCTTTCCTGCAGAATTTTTGTCAGCCCTGGAGTATATTTAATCCATTCATCTTCTATTTCTCAGGACTGCTAACAGATTTTAAAGGGAGACTTTTATTCGTGGTTTTTCTTCAGTTTATTTTATTTTTGCTTTTCCAGCCACTCCTTTTCACATGTCACCTTGCAACAAATACTGCCTCCCTTCCAGTGGCTTATGTACACAGGGCTCAATTGCCCTGACTTTCAGAAGAAGTTTATTTTTATTTAAAGTCCAGACACACATGTGAAGGTGGATGAAGACTCAGATCTCAATTTCTAAAGAAGCAATATAAGGGGGGAGATGGTGATTATTCACTGTACTTACAGATTGAATGAAGCTCACTGCTACTCAACTCTTTGACGACATACTTCCTTGCACAAACAAATATTGCCTTGAAATCTATGAATCTGAATTTTGTTAAATGATTACAACAGGGAACCAGAAATCAGGGGGACTGGATTCTATTCTAATATCTGTTTGTTAGTGCTCAGACATTTGATCAAGTTACCATTGCTTTAAGAGGTACAGTATGAACTCTTAGCCTTTGGCAAAGTAAAGTACATTAGCATAACTTCCGTTCATTAAAGCTTAACCTAATGTGTCTTACCTTGTATTTGACACAAACAAAGTGCGAATAAACAGCCACCATGGCTCAGCTGATGCATAGTAGTAATCCATTAACCTATATGGCTCAGAAGCATAACTGTTGCTGATAGAATATACTGACTTAAGTCACTCTTAAGTTTCAGCCAGTTTAATGAAGTGACTGCTCTGGGAGAATTTACAACCTCTTTTTTTGAAGCCATGCTGGATAAAAGGGAGGTACAGATTTTTAGGAATTCAGGCAAGCCCAAATCAATCACCCGAAATATCTGCACATTATGGAAAATAAGTGAACTGGGAAAGTGTATGTGAACTTATATAGATATATATTTTTTTACATAGCTGTAAAATACAAAAAACTTTGTTAATCACACTTACATAACCAAAAATAATCTGGCCTGCCAAAATTTGTTTCCAGCTTTTTAAAAATCCTTCAAGATTCTTCATATTGGCAGTCTGGATTTTAAGTTTTTAATAGGCATCTTGTTTATTTTAAAAAAGTGTTTAAATTCTCATGTATTAATCTCAAATTGAGATCTTTTAGGAGGAACACAATTTTCTTCTGAGAACTGGTAACACTATATAATGCTGTGAGATTCTCAGAGGTATATGCCTATGCAAAATCATCAGATTTTTCACTGATGGCAATGACTAAACTTTCATATATTTTGGCAAGTGGATGAACAAGTCCTGTGTAGGTGAAATAACTGGAACAGAAAAATTTCTTTGGAAAATTGATTTCTAGAAATGCAAAGCAAGTGTCTCTTCTTGTCTATTTGTCCTTTACAGTGATGACACAAGGGGAGTGCATTAAACTGATGTTGGGAAAATTACCAACAACCCGGTGATTGGAAATTGAAGTCTTAGCCATTTTTTCCAGATTTGCCTCTCCTGTGTCTGAATATATTTGTTGCTTTAACCTTCCTAGTCAAATAATAAGGCTGTTTCTGACTTCGTAGTCCTAGGGTTTCCAATTATGCTTATTTTCATTCTGCTAATCTTGTATTTTCTTGATAACCTAAAGCATCAGTTTTGCTTGTGTTAGGGGACTGCCACAAACAGAGGTTAAAACATTACAGTGATTATGTATCCAGCAACATGACTAAAACTTGCACAGATCATCTGATGTTTAAAAAAACCTGAATTCACATTAGCCCATTCTGTTGGCATGCAGGCAGGGATGTTGATTTATTTGGGTAGCTTACTGAGAAGTGTCAGCTGACCATTAAGACCATCTATAAATTTAATTCTTCTAGAGGTCAGGGAACAACATTTAGTCTTGTAGAAATTAATTTTTTCCATTGTGGCATTAATGAAGAAAAGCTGCAAGAGAAAACAGACCATTTTCAGGAATGCGATTCAGAACATTAACACCTTAATTTACATAAAATTAGTTACATACTGTTGCAGTAATTTAATTTATTTGACCAGGATTTTGCAACTGTGAAAAATAGATTCAGAAAGGCAAATCAGGACTCTACATATTTTCTCCAAGTGGCTGATTTCACGACAATATGAAATCAGAATTATTTAATTGCAAGACATCAAAAAATACTGTGTGCCAAATTTGGAATGCTTGGATGTAGAGTAAAAGGTTTTAAAATGGAAATCAAAAAAAAATCCACAAACCTTGTACTTGAAATAGTTGTTGTTTTTCTCATGTACTGAATAGGTGATAAAATCAGAAGTTGACTGTAAGACTTTGACACATGGCACTGAAAATCAGGCACATAGGCAAAAGGTAAAAGCCTTTTTTTTTGAACAAAGAAAAGACACATATGAAAGAAATGATGTCATTTTGGAGGAAAATAGAGCATTTTTCTTTAAAAAAAAAAAGAAGAAGAAAGAAACATTTTTATTTATAGGCTCCTCAGCTGAAAATAAGATACAAAGCAAGATTCTTGTGTCCAGCTAAGTGTCCAGCTCCTCAATTTGAAGAATTCACGCATCAACTTTCATCAATAAAAATTAAAATGCACACATCTTTATCCTTTTAAAACCTGCCTTCAGTTCAGTTATCCACTGGTATTAAGTTGGAGTTGTACAATACTGGTGCGATTAAAACCATTAAAGTTATCTGATGAGGATTAATTTTTATCAGTAAAATGATGATTTATACTATTTAGCCATTCAAATACATCAGAAAGTGGAGAATAAGGTATGCTGAATATGCAGAACAATACTAGATGCAAAAGGTTCTAGTCCGATTGTGTTACAATTTCATTAACTACTCTGAATTATCCATCAATAATTTCATCAGTACAACTCACAATTCTGAAACTGTCTGGCCTTACGAAATGCAAAGATGTCTAAGCGACCTATAGTCTCTTTCTAGGATTCATCAGTTTCTTGGAAAGGACTCTACATATTAACCAAAATAGAAAATTTATCTTTTGGAGAATATAGGATCCTCACCTCTGCGTAATTCAAATATCCAGTCTGACGCTTTAGATAGGAAATTATAGATCATCCTAGTTTTGTGACTTTCATTAATCCTCCAGCAAAAGCCTGGGTGTTTCCTTTCACCTGTTAATGTAGCATTTTCTTACAGTTCAGAAAAGCACTCTGATCTGTCCCAAATCTTTCCTAACCTAATAGCTACAAATAGCTAACCAAATAGCATGCAAATCCTTTGCAACTTGAGGTGCCCAGTGTATGGACAGGGGCAGTAGCCATGTGCAGCCAAAGTCAAAAAGTCTCCTTTTGCTTAGTTTTGGAGTGATTGTTTGGGTTTTGATGCCTAAAGTTTATATGCTTTTGTCCTAAAGGCAATAAATGATAATTTTATCACTGTTAACTTGCTCTCAGGTGCTGCATATCTACTTCTGCAAATCACCAAAGAAAGGAGGCTTCTAGGGACACAACCATTTTTAAAAAATACTCTCCTGTTAGGAGTGGGAAAGTTTTTAAAGTTGTAGGAATTGGCACACTAGTATAATTATGTCTGCATTAGAACTTTTACCGATATAAACGAATCATCAGGCAAAAATCCCTACAGCCAGAGCTAGTGTAATTGCACTCCTGCGACTTGCAGGTAAGGAACTGGCTCTCACCAAATGAAATATTTGAATTTTACTAGTCACAACAACACATGTTACAAATATAAAATCAGTGACTGAACCACATATCCCAAAAGACCTAAGTTCAGGACATACTGAAAGGCAGAAAGGATGGTTTCTTTGGTGACCTACTACTGTATAACTCCTTAGCTATATCATCTCATAGCAAAACCACAAATTTCCATGAAAGTTGACCAGCTAAATTAAGAAGCATAAATTGCTGCATTATATATCAGTCTTGTCTGGATTCCATGCTATAAAACTTCCATGATAGTGAAATGTATGTGTTTATTCTTCCTCAGAAAAAAACACAGCCCTTCTTATTCTGCCCATATATTCCTCAAATCAAGCAAGACTTGTATATTTCAGAGTTGTACCCCCAAAATTATGGTAGCGCTGAGCACAGATAGTTCTAGATAAGTGCTATTCAAGTGATTTTTAGATAATATTCATTATTTTATAAATAATGAGCCACAGCATATTGAAGAACCTCTAATGATTTTCAACAGACATTTGACCTTCTTACATCGGTTGTGTCTCTACTGTGGCCTTTATACATAGAATAAGTATGCAGTAAGAGAGGCTTAGATTTAGAGCATGCAAACTACTTTGAGTTAATTCCCTTTAAGATATCCTTAAAACACACCGGATACAATGCAACCAGGTTTCCAAATGGAATAAGGTACCTCACACAGAGGCACATTTAATGCAGACACACGGGAACGCACAGAAGAATAGTTGCAGAGTAACTGTTGTTTGGTGCCATATTTTTCCTTCATAGGTAGATGTCCAGGATGTAAAATGGTTAAATTTGGAGCAATAAAATCTATACAGTATGGCAAATAAAAAACCCCAACTTCCCAGTTTTGCAAAATCAGTTGTTTCCAGAATAATATTCATGTGTCTGCTACCTGAGCTTTTCTTAGTATGAAATATCTTCTAATATACGCGATTGTATGGACCTAATCTTCATTTCCCTGTGATCACATAGTTAAATGTCATGACTAGGAGCCATTCACAAGAAGCAAACGGGTTCACTGTTACTTCTCTGACATCGTACCTCGACACAAGAAGTTAGAGAGTGAAGTCAGATATTGTCAGTGCAATGTCTGTTAAATGGCAATATTAAATAGTGATGAGTCTGTTCCTCACTGGAAAGTATATAACATTGGTTCAGTTCACTGGAAGCCTGAAAAAAAATGTTTGCAGAGTTCTTCTTACATCTTAGCATGAGTAAGAGCATCTCCCCTATTCCTGATTCTGAATCCATTAAAAAGCATGAAGGTCTGCTCAGATATTTTAAACAAAATCTGTTATAAAATCATGACAGTAACAGTTCAGATACTCTGTGGCAGCGGTGCACGCTTGGAAGTGCTATGCGTATGAAGTTATAACTGGGGCCTGGATGAATGCTGGGAGAATTGGCTTTTCAGTGTCATGAGAAAACTATTAAAGTATTTTTCGTTTTCATCAAGTAGTCTTAGTGGGCTTTTTAATTAATAGATTTGTAATAATAGCATGTGCAGTGAACTGAATCATACAAGAATATATGGAAGTCCTTTTGGCAGAAGAGTACACAATTAAAAACAATGAATGTCCATTGTGCCAAAAGATGAAAAAATGAAATAGAAATTTGAATGGATAAAAATCTTAGTTTTAATGATTTTTTTTTTCAGTATACCAGATTAAAACTCATTTCACAAAACAGCAGAGGCTCTAAGTGAATGTCTGCTAAAAGAACAGATCTGTGAAAGTAGGATTGTATAATTTCTGTGCAACAAGGATATCCATTTAATAGGTTTCCACACCAGCTTTGATCACATTTGGAATTATTCTGCTTTTTCTTACATTTTCTCAGTTATTTTTTAAACTTTTTTATGCTTTCTTTGAAATATACGAACCTTTTAATGTATGGATAATTTATTCAGCTCCTAAATTTAAATGCCTGGTGGGCGTAATTTTCCTATTTTAGTTTACTTCTATAGCTGCCTTCACTTTGTCTGGAATATATTATTCATTGTCTCCAAATTATAACAGGACTGACGTGTTAGAGTGTAACTCCTTAAATTCATTTCAATATTTAACTATTTGCATAACAATCCAGGGGGTTAGAAAGCTTCCCTGGCAAACTCTTTGTCTCAAAGAAATTGTCAGGGACTTCTAATGTTGTTAATTGTGTTTGCAGGAAAGTGCAACGTATTTTAATACGACCTTAATAATAGGAACATGAAAATGTTTGTGCCAGTATTGTGACTTTCTTTTTTTTTTTTCTTTTTTTTTCAGTAACTTGAAAACGTTCTCACAAATTATGGGTTATTAAGTCTTTATAAAGATGCAGATCTTAAGCAGGCCAAGCTCATCATTGACTTAACCGGAGGGTCCTACCAGAGTCAAAACTGAGGTACTTCTTTTCCAGATTAAAACACATTTTTAAGTGGTTGTTAAAGCATATTCCATTGGATCATAGTGTTATTTCATCATAAAAGTAAGTTTTCTTCGTTTAGAAGGTGAAATGCAAACAACTGCACAGGGACACCTGCAAGGCTCTGGTGTGAGATGGAGAGGGAGGAGCAATAGAGGCGGAGGAGCTCAGCAGAAGTGTGGTTGATGGAGATACAAAGTGAAACTCCTTTGTGCTGGGCAGGGGTGGAGTAGGGTGGAGAATAACGACCCCACAGAACTTTCCTTTCACTGCAGAGTTCTTGGTCTGAGATGGGTAATAGGACTTTGACTCTCAGAGATTTCTGCCAGTACCTTTTCCTTTAAGGGAACTTCCCAAAGTGCCAAAAAAAGGTTGTCTTAAAACACAAGAGCAACAGCAAAACAACAACCCCTCCCCACATTTAAAGCTAAATTTACTTCAACAAAAACCTGAAGAACAAACTTAAAATTCAGGAGGCAGAGCCCATAAAGAAATAAGAAATCTTCACACACCCCCAGCAGTGGCAGGGGTTGAGTTGTCTCTTCTTCTGCGTGACTCATAGCCCAGCATCTGCTTCTCAGTGCTCTGCCTATTCAAGGAAAGATTTTATTTCAGTCTTGGGCTCCCTGAGCCACACGCTGTCACTTCTGTCACCTCTCTTCTGCCTCCCCTCTGCTCTAGGGGCTGACATTTGGCTCTGGGCCTTGGGTATGGTTAGGAAGCCCTGGGGAGAGGCTGGGCAGGGACAGTCAAGGCTAGGGGTGACCTCAGGGCCATGGTTGGTTCCAGAATGGGCAGGTTTCCTTTTTCGGCCTCAGAATGCCTTTTATGAAGAATTTAACAAAGACAAAAAATGGGTGCCAGCTGCAGAAAAAGGGAGAAGCTGCAGACCTTGTTTGTTCGGACTTGCTAGATTGGTATGGGACTTGCCTCACAGATTTTGTTGTAAAATTTCATGCAAGACTGTAGAAAATAAGATTATATTATTATTTATGGTGTAAAGCATGCTCAGTGTTTACACTAAGAATCAGATTCCACAGCTGTGCCAAGACCCCTGTTTATATGATAGTTCAGGAGACAGAGCACTTGACCAAGAGACAGTAACGTTAATCTCTGAAAATCAGTTTACCATTTAGGGCAATGCTATTGTTATTAGGCCTAGAAACAAGGCTCCAGAATATTCCATAACCTTTTCTGGGCAAACAGAGACACTGTTCAGAAAGAAAGAGGGGATTCACAGAGCCAGGGGCCATGTGTTCGTAGAAGTCCTGCTGGCATTCTCATGGAGACTTGCTGCAGGATCATCTTAGATCCCCCAATAAAGACTATGTTTTTATAAGTTATCCTATGTGGGGCTGCCTTTTTAGATCTAATCTGAAATGTCTTTGGCATTGTAGGGAACTGAAGCTGCTGTCATCCAAGTCCTAGAATAGACCTTTAAATGCAGATAATTTTTCATGTCGTGCCATGGGGAACATCAGATGCTGAAAAGTACAATTCTGTACCATGTAAACAAAATCAAATTGTATATCTAATAGCTGAATAGAGGTGTCCTAGTGGATTTATAAACTTAAAATAGAAAAAAATGTCTCTGTTTTGAGACATGACATATCAGAGTGGAGTCATGGTAGGTGACTATTTTTTCTAGGCATTGAAGTAATCAAAATGGCAGTAATCATGAAAGGAGTAATAGCTATCCTAAAACAATGTTAAAATGAGTAATAGGACGAGACATGACTCTGTTTATAGTGCCACTGGAAAACAGTGGGAATTTGCACTAGTTTCAATGGGGGCAATTACCATTGGTGTTTTTTCAAAGCTTGTCCAGTCTTCCTGTAGGCAAAACACTTACTGGTGATTTTATTACTGTCCTAATTCCTAAGGTCACTGGATAGTAGCTAAAGCCCAGCTTTTCCAGTAATGACTTCTACTACAACTGTTCTTTAATTTCTTAGAAACTTAATTTACAATTTGTAAGTCTGCATTTAAGCTTTGCCACCAAATATAGGATTATAAACATTAAGCCATTTTTCATTGGAGGGAAAATATTTCAAAAACAGTTTAACCTTTCTTTTCCAAGAAAAAGACTAAGATAGTTTAATTAAAAAATAGAATACTGGTTCTCAGTGAGATTTTAAATGGAACATTAGTTTTGGAGGTTTCAAGAAGAAATATTCTAAAATAGCTTATCAAAATTTAAAGTTTAACTGTTGCCTACAGTGGTGGTGATGGTGTTGTTTTTAATTTAGTCTCCTGCAAGGATCAAAATGCTTCCTTTATCTTCCAGTCTTGGTTGTCCCTTTCTATTCTTCCCTAGTCTACCCAGAAGTTAATTATTTCAGTGCTGTAGATGTCTAGCCCATATTAAGAGCTTCAATATAAATTTCAGAATTTTTTCATATTTTTAAAATGCCAGGCAGATATCTCTTAGTTTCCGGATATCGTTAGACACAATTCCTGCAAAGCCACTGCTCCCAAACTCTTGATTCATAATGAATCTCATGATATTTGATATGCTTTATATGAAATAATGAAATCAAATGACCTGTAATAGCAGGTGTCTGAAATTTGGGTTTTTTGTAGTTTTAAAGTGTAGCTCTTTCATCTTACGTGCCTATGAAGTAAAGCTTGAAAGTTAGAATTGAAGGTTTAGTTTCCAGAAGACAAATATAACAACTTCCAAAAGGCTAATTTATTTCTGAATATTTCTTGCTCTAAAGTCAATTTTGTGATTTGAAGGGCTTGACACTTACCTAATACATCGTGTTGAAGTTCTAATCTTGACATTGCTGCAGGAACAAAAATTGAGCTGAATGTAATTTTTAGCAGTCATTTAAGATAGCTCCCGGACACAAGGTATGGCCAACTACACCTAAACTATCTTGCAAGAAGTCTAACCAAATTCAGCATAACAACACTATAATGTGAAATAGTGCTTTGTGACATTAAAAAAACAGTTTCTATTTGAGAAGAGTTTTAACTTGGTGCCAGCAGGGAACACGGGATTAGGACTGTTGTGAACATGTCCCAGAGACAAACGCATCAAGTGATAAGATTACTGGTGTTATTTAGTCCTTGAGTGAGCAATGGTAGGTAGGCCTGTGAATGGCAGTAGATCAAGCAGCACATTTGGAAGAGAGAGAACTAACTCGTGGTGGGGGATAAGGCTAAAGCCTGACAGGGATGGCAAGCCCTTGAGCAATATATAATTCAGGTGCCCATAGATCAAGCATTTTGATGAGTGTGAAGCAACTTGGTTGTGATTGTCTTTGCTAGCTGGTAAAGAACACTGCCTTGCAGTTTGTTGAGGATGTTGATAGATGTAGCAGCAGTAGCTCCATTTCAAACAGGGAATGACTCTCTGAAACTTGAGAAAACCTTTGTCACTTTCTAGCAGGTAAAAGGAAGTGGCTTCTTAGAGCAACGGATCTGGCCATTGTAACTTCTCCTCAGTTCACAAGAGTGAGTATGCCTGCAGATACAGCCTGACATTACACTAACAGGAAGCTAGCCTTTAATATTTTCCTGCTGTTATGGTGTGTCCTCAGCCTGCTTCTCCATCTAGCTGTGCAATTTACCATGCAAATTTGGTCTGATCTGAAATCAGACATGTTCATTCTATGGTCTAAGAGAGTTGTCTGGCATGGCTGGAAGAAAGTGAAGAGGTGGGGTGATGAGCGCTTATGATTGCATATTTATACGACCAAACAGGTATTTTTTTTAAATTCAAAACTTAAATGTAAAACCAATATAGCTCCCAACGTCAGCTGTTTTGGCCTCTGTATGTAGCCTATTCCCTCTGATTAAAACATGTAGAGATGAAAATGTATATACGTGTCTCAAGTTTTGTGGAGCCGGATCCTTATCCACAAAATTACAGGAAGGGGGATGTAGTTTGGTCATTGGACTAAGAATTGAGAGTTCTGGGTTTACTTTATTCTTCTGTGTGACAGAAATGTCTTACTTGATGGAAATATCTTACTTGATCTGTGCCTTAGTTTTCATCATGAAAAAATAAATAATTAAAAAAATAATAGTCTTTTGTCTTGTTTGTATTCTCAGCTCTTTGAATTGGTGGTGGGCTGTTTCTTACTTTGCATTTCTAAAACCCCCCAAAAGCACATTATCTGTCTAACTTTCTTGGCAGTTCCATAGGGGCAATAATAGCGAAACACTAAAGACAAGCTTTTAAAGTAGTTACTAAGAAAAAGTAGGAAACTAATAAGTAGAAAATCAAATAAAAGTAATAAAGTGATATGGCAAGATTCATTCTTTATTTTTTATATTCTTTTTTAAAAGAAAAAAAAAGCTAGGAATAATATTTGAGAACCATCCTGCAAAAATGTAGAAGCAAAAATTTGAAAAGAAACTGAGGAAGTGGTGATTGGCAGTAAGTCTTCTATTTGTTTAACTCTAAGATACACATTAAGTGTGCAATTTCAAATTACCTAAGAAGGATATGATTACCAGGAGCACAGTAGGACATTTAAATTGTACTCACTAATTATATTTTATTACAAATTATTGGTTTGCCAAGTACACCAATCTGGTTGGGTAAACACAAAAAGACTGTGCTGTGCATTATAGTATTGATAGAAATATTTAGTGATCTATAACTGTATTCTAAGTGACACTAGACTTGTTGATGGCTCTGTAGTGAACACGTCCCCTGCTACACAGCAGCTATCTGTAACTGTGGCTGGTTTGAAATGCCCTGGCAAGTCACGCTGTTACAGCAGTCATACGTTGATCTGATCTACAGAGGCAGTGGGTCCAAGTTCTGTTGATTATTTGTCTTACTTAGCAGTAAGTTAAGCAGTGTGAAAAACTGTGCAAATGCTCTTTTGGGTCATTATGTTATTGTGCATCATCTACAATATATTAATATATTTTGAGCTTGTGTACACGTCTTGTTAAATTTATTTGTTTTTAACAAATCATTTTTGAAAACCTGTGCATTTTATCACAACTGCTTCTTAAATCTAACATATTTATCATAAAGTATTTTATTTATTGAATTTTATTTGCCATCAAGAGAGACAGACATGAATATAATGTTTAAAAAGATGTCTATTGATGTGAGAAAAATGCAAGCCGTGTGGTAGAAGCTCAGTGAGTGGGAGAAATGTAAATGTTCTCTGCATTTTATCTCACATGACAGAATGCATTATGGTCAAAATAGTGTCTTCTCAGAGACACAGGTTTCTAACATCTGCATAATACACACTTTTATGTAAGCTCTTTATTCTGCTTGCAATTGTGTAGTTAAATGCCCTACAGTCTCATTTAAAAGACCCTCTTTTATGCCGTCACCTTGTATGGGTTCTGTACCTTGGATACATATAACCCAATTATAATTACCATGACAATATATAACACCTTTTTGAAACCCTCCTCATGTGATATAGGGGTGTGGTACGTACCGATGTCAGAAACAAGCTATTTTCTTCAGACAATTAGTTGTCTTTGACACAGGCCTACATTTCCCACCAATTAGTACAAACGGCAGGGTGCATTTCCAGAATTTTGCAGAGCCAGCAGCTCATGCTATTAAGCGGAATTTAGGATATTTAAATAAGTTCCAATACATATTCTGGTTTTCTTAATTTGCTAAAATCAATAGCTGCTTTTTGCCTGTGAATCATTTCTGACTCAACATAATGCACATAGATTAAAGGTCTTACGAGATTTATTCTTCCTGTCAACAAACACTTTCAGTTTTAATTTTAGTCTTTCATACCTGATGAGTGCTGTTAACAAGAGCTCAAAGTTACAAAATCCTCTGTAGTAGTTCAGCTACTACGCCAGGACACAGGATGTTAACAATTAAAACAGACGATTCTGTCGCAGAGCCTTCTAATCAGATATGCTAATACAAAACTAGTATTTTGGTCAGATTTTAGTGGATTTTCATATATTATGAGTAGCTATAAAGATGTTGGGCTCAGGTGTCCTTCTCTACTGTGCCACGAAATCATCTTAGAAACGTCTTCAGATGTTATGGATCTTAGTTGCACAGCCAGCAATATGAGTCAGAATAATTTAATGCTGCTGTGGTCATGTTTGCCACAGTGGCCGGCAGTGCTGAAGGGCTAGTGCCTGATCAAAAGCCATCAAAACTCAGCAGAGACTCCTGCTTGTGAAAATGGGCTTTCAGTGTGTCCCTGAAAAAAAAAAAAAATGGGGCGGGGGGAGGAATGGCATAAGAACATCCTACAGACTTCTTCCCAAGGGTACTGTGGTCCACGTTCAGGAGGGTTGTTAGTAGCTCAAATTGGCATGTTTAATTGCAAACCGAAAGGATTGAATAACAACTGTGCAGTTGCACATGGCCATCTCTTTGATGGACCAAACCAACCACACTTGTCAACACTGTAGATGTGTTCAGATAGCACGTAGTGTGTTGTTGCTGCTATTTCCCTGCTTCTGTCATCTCCGACCTTGTTTTGTTACAGTGCTTGCTGTTAGTTTGTTTAAGTTTTCTTATTTTTTGCTGCATATATTTTCTTGGAAAGCTTCAGTTAATTATCTTGGGTTCACATTTCCATACCCCCTTCTCCCACACTTTAAGTGCAATTGAGGTGATAAAAGACAGCCTATCCGTACAACAGAGTTCTTAGCTACTTGGAAGCCTTGGTGCCCATCTGGGCATAACTGAAGTCAGGAAATCCAGGCAGTGTTCTTTGGAGCTCTGTGGGATCATTGCCATGGCCATATTTTCCGTATGGCTGGGGAATGGACAGCATGGATGCACTCTGTTGAAGGCTTGCTTGACTGAAGCCACGACGTGATAGCCCTGGATTGCGGTTCTCTCCCATCGTTCAGCTGCATAAGGGAAACCTGTGGAATTTTTTGCAGCTCAATATAGGCAGGGGCCCCATTCTGCTGAACTTAAATATGTATTAACCTGCTGATGCTTGGAAAACCTGGGATTGTAACACCCATCAGCAGTAACGGGAGTTAGATACCTAAATTCCTTGCACGGCAACAAGAGAATAGGCCGCTTTTGATTTTAGAATCCTTTCCTACAAGGATTTCCCTTGTGCCTAGTATGAGCATATAAATGGCCATTTTATTGTATTAAATATGTATCACATCCATCATTTTAAATGCTGTGCTGTGATGAAGGCTTCTCAGTCCCTGGACCAGTTCTGAAAATATTTAAACTTGGCAAGCTAAACATGCTCAGCTGAATAAGCCTAAGGGTCCCATTCATGGAAATGTTATATACCACTTATGCTTGGTTTTTTTTAGTTAAATTACACAGAAAAAGTTGCTAGAATATTGTTTCAGTGTGACTTACAACATTTTAATATTCATTAATCCAGCTTCATGACTGTCTTTAGTGGTGATTTTTCCATTGTTCGGCTTAGTTGCTATGCAAACCTGGAAAAAAGAGGGGGAAAAAAGCAGTCTTAGGTAGCAATCCACAACTGAAAACACAGATTAAAAAAAAATTTAAAAAATAATCTTCTGGACCAAACAGTGGATAATGATGGTTCAAATCAACTCGTCAGATAGTGCAAATAATTAGATTTATGCCTTAGTGTTCATTTGTTTTTGTGAAGTGCAAAGATCTCATTTTGAAATCTTTCATTCATTAAACTTTCTATTTAATTGTATAAAAAAGAACCCCAGCACCTCCAAAATCAACCAAATAATACCAGAGAACTGAGCATTAAGTAGGATTGGTACAATTAAGAATAACAGCACAACATACGCCAAATCTATTTTAATTTTTAAAGGAACATTATACCTTACAAGTGTTTTATTTGCAATTCACTTCACTAAGAATAAGTGAATTTCTGCAACGCATTAGCTGTGTTATAACAGATAAAGTTGAATGGGAAATGTTCAGAGGTTACTCGTGGATCTATTAACTACAATTTTTAACACTATTTTGTATTCCAAATCAGTTTGTTTTTACACAGGATGCAGAGTTACATTTGTAATAACAATTTTATCATTGAATTTTTTAAGCAGACCCTTTTTAGCTATCTTTTTGTCTACTAAGAATAGTAAAATTTTTAATTACTTTGTATGTAGACTTATTTTTCCAAAATGAAGATTTTCTTTTAAATGAGATTTGTTTGTGTGCATTTCACGTCATAGTTTTGCAATCATATTTCACCATTAAAAGAAAATGTAAACTATGTCTAGGCTTGCAAACCACAGGCTATTTCAGATTACATGCAGTATGTGTTTTTTATGAACTATGAAACAATCTTACAGCTGCTCTGACTCTGCCGACATGTACACTGTATAATATTCTGCAATAGGAATGGAAGGTAATTGTAAAATTGAAAATTAAGAATAATATATGCAGTAGTCTCATCTATTAAGACTATCAAGATTGTATTATGAAAGAGAGTGTGTGTATATGTGTATGGATGTATCTTAAGGAAGACAAAGGCCCAAGGCAATTTATGTTCGGGTTTACAATGGTTTTGCTGCAAGCATGCAGAACTAACTGGGTTTAGATTAAGGCAGTCTAATTAGTGTCATGTCAAACTGGCAGTGATCATAAGACAAGAGAAGGGTCACTCTTGTCATCTGCTTGGTCTTTTGCCCTTAAATATAGAGCTGCATAAAGCACAATCTCCTTCTTGTTAATGGAAGCAGAATATGTATAATCTGCACATGAAATGAAAAGAAAATGTGTAAGGAAATTTCTTTTTCCCATTTCCTCGTCAGGAGCTGTGAATTTTAGTGAGAATTAAAGTAAGGCTAATTCTGCAGTCATCTTCTGACCTGTCAGGTTAGCTGTCACCCTCACGTCTCTCAATGCAGGTCTTTAGCTTCTTCTTGCTGAGTGCAGCCTTTGCCAACTGACAGAAAAATACCGACCATGACAAGAAAAAAGAACATAATGTCCTTTTCACCCATCACTACTCAAAATTGCTCAATCTTTACTGACATATTATTATACATTGTTTCTCTGAAAAAGCACTTGCTTTCTTTTCTATAAGAAGTATGAAACTTTCAAAAGACAAGTAACTGTTCTTCAGAAAATATTAAAGCGTGTAATTATTTTAAATCGTCTATTAATATGCAGCGTGTTTTTCTGTAACGGCGGTGAGTGGTGGCAGATCTGAAGTCACTGCGATGGCGCCCACTGGTGTCCCCGGGCTCGCAGGGCCGGCTCCGCTCCTGGCCCCCCCAAGAGCAGCCATGTTGGCCTCTGTGAGGGCCGCGGCCCACAGACAAGGTCACTCTCTTCTTCCGGAAAACATATCGTGAAGATAAACCGAAGACATGCAAATGGTGTGAAGAGGTGCTAGGACCCCGTAGGATCAACTGCAGAAACTTTTGTCCCCATTTCAGTGTTTTCTTCCCGTTTTGTCAAGCTGCCACAAACCGGGCCCGGGGGGGGGAGTTAGGCTCTTTAACTTGAGTCGCACCTAATTGCTCCCGAAAGGGCCAGCCTGGGCCTGTACCCCCTTCCACACTGGTGGGGTACTGAAACGTGGGGAGAGCCGGCGCATCGCCAGCGCCGAGCAGCACCTCTGCTCCGTGGGGGTGGGGAAAAGATGGACTCTCAGCCATAAGTGTCAGGTTTTTCGCTTTTGTGAGTTTCTAATCTTTAATGTCACTTGACAGTTTCTTATGATTAACAGTTGGCCTTTTGTTTAAAAAACCCAGAAAAATCTAAGTGTTTGCTGTAAGTAAATGATTTAAAAAAAATCCAATTAGAGCAGTGGTGATTAATGCATTTGCATTACATGGATTAACACTTTAGAATATTAATCTGTTTGCATTTTTTCGTAGCTCATAATATTCCTTGATTTTTTTTTTTCCTGAGTGAAGCATGTGTTATTTCATCACATGACATTGCTTTGAAAAATCTTTCTAGTCTCAGATGTGGACCTTAATGCATTATGCAAAACCCAGGGATTTAGATTTTTGACATTGCATACACTCAAAATATATTCTAAAGGGAGACATTATATGCTAACTTCTTGTGAAATCCTGTAGCAGCTGCTTGGTTAATATAATATGTTGAAAAATATTTATGTAGTTTGTTTTCTTTTCTGTCAACCCCAGTATCTTATGAATTTTTTTCAAATGGCCAGTAGCTGAAGTAGTGACTTTAGTTTGACTTAATATTATGCCACATTGACAGATGAAAACTCCTTCTAAAAATGTCATTTGAGTGCTCTGCTAATTTGCATTTAGCTCGAAAGCTTTTAGTGCTTTGCACATTCACATTATAAACATTTGGGTGAACATTAATACCCCAGCTAAACAAAAATGCTATTCACTTCAACCATTTCTTCCACTACATAAAAACTATAAATGATTCTCCTACAAAAAAAAAAAAAATTGAATGCAACCCGAAAATCAATTATAGTAACTATTTAGAAATGTAAAGGAAAGGCAATGTAAAAAAGTGACAAAAAATCTTTAATTGTAGGGAAAATGTGCATCTTTTTTTCCCAACGTGTGAATAAAATGCATTTCCTTCTTTAACAATCACAGTTACAATGGATCTATGCATCTCGCAGGAAAAAATTGACAATTTGATTATGACTTGTACTTTTTGCCGGGGCCATGAAAGTGGTTTGTGTTTGAAATGTATCAGCTGGAAGGTACTTATTACTCATAAACGCTGCGCTATTTCACTCTCTGCAAAGTGAGCTGTTAACAGATACAATTTGAGCAGAATAGCCAGAGGAGGCCTTTTGATATGCAGAAGAGCTGACCCGCGTGCTGAGCCTTTAATTGGGTTTTTAATTTTCCAGGCCATCTGACAATATCAAACATGATCCCAGTGCTTGAAATGTTGATTGGAGGCTAAGCAGGATGTACTCCAACATGGCATTATGGAGAGAAAGTGGAAAGGACTCAGGTAGAAAGGAAGGCACGGGGAGTTAAAATCATCCAGGTCTCCATGTTTGCTATTCTCCGGAATACTCCAAAGTAGCTTAACATTCCTCTTGATTATTTTAAGGCTGGAGTTTTACATCTCTTCTAATATTTTAGTAGTATTGATCTTCAGCTCATTATCTTGATTGTATCTGTTAAAATGAACTGAAAGCAAGCACTGTGCAAAATAACCATTAACAATTTAGCACCTTTTCTTAAAGAAAAAAATTCCCCCCCCCCTCAGCTGCAAGAAATTAGTGTACTAGCATCCATCCTCATGTCTTGGATAAAACATCATGTTTACCGTCAATGTTTCCTTTTCTCTTCTGAAGTTTTCAATTTGGCTTTAAAAATGTGTTTAAGAGAGTAGCATTGTACTTTTCTTTATGTGTGTCTGTATTGCTTCTATCAAAAGGACTGGAGAAGAGTAAGGTTTAATTTGTTACCTTCTGCCAGACTGCTCAGTAAACATTTTTTTTAATTTGTTCATTTATAAGGATAAGGCAAAGAATAAAATCTAATTTATCATTTTATTAGAACTGTGTATCTGAGTGATGCAGGACTGTGGATTTAAGAAATCTGTAAATCTCTTTAATAAAGGCCTGGGGAATTATTAGTAGGGACAAATGTAAAATGCCTGACAGTTACATTTCCAAAAGAAAACCACAACAATCTCATTAAAGAAATTACTGACGGCAGCTCACAAATGTTAATGGTTGAAGCAACAAAGGACGTACAATATCAGAAAGCTAAGATTTTTTTTAACTATTGATCTGCTAACTTATGGAGCATATCAAAATAATGTGCTAGACAGTTTCTTAGTGAACAGACATCTTCCTTAGCAGTTCTAGACAATACAGCGCCAGAAAAGCTGCTGACGTACAGTGGCTACTACGGTGTAAAAAGATAAACAGCAGCTACAGTAATAAATAGGGAGCTTCTAGGAAAGACGATGTTTTGTGCTATAACTTTGCTGAAACCTTCAAAGATTAGAATGAAACAAAAAATTTCAAATGAAATATGTCTTGAAGCATACATTTGGCATGAATATTGAATATTTAAAATGTTTTTGCTTTTGTATATCTATGACTGATAAGTCTTATAATGGTGACAATTGCTTATTTCTTGTAGAAATAAGCAAAACATATTTTTTATATTTTCTTTCATATTTGAGTGTTCATATTACACAAGATTTTGTACAAGCACATGTCCATTTTACTTTGCCATAATTTAGAACTTTTGAAATATTTAAAGAAAAATAAAATAAGTGACCTATTTCTGACCTGTTTATCTGCAAGTATAACTGACACGAAGGAGCAATTTACAGAGAATTAGTAAAATTTTATTTTACAGTTTAATTGTATCTTCTCCATTTTCTGCAGGTTAGGTTGCCAAATTGTATACCCATGGACACTAACAGCCTGTATACAGACATAAAGAAATATATATGCAACCTAATTTTATCAACACAGTTAACCTGCTAGAGAATCTTCTCTAGGTTCTGACATTCATGATAGAATTCTGGCCTTTTACTTTAGTTTTTCAAAGTCCATCACAATATCCTGGTAACTAAACAGGAATATTTCAGCAGTAAAAATTATCTCTTTAGAGCAAAAGTAAAAAAATATGTACTGCATATAAAATTATATATGCATGAATTTTCCTAGAAATCTTGAACCTATTAATTCTCTGGTAATTCAACTCATCATCTGTCTCCCCAAAATGTAAACCGTGGAATTTCAAGTGCATTGTTTCAAATCCTCTGTTTCATGTCTTTATCCCTGCAGTATTTTACTCTTTATAAAAGAGGAGGAAGAGTGCCTAAGGAAGTTTGTAGAGATATCATACATAGTAGCAAATGATGTAGTTCATGCATATCATCCATCAGGTGGAGTCCAGTTTTTGCAGAATTTTTTTAGTTTTAAAATAGAATATGAGCTGAGTTTTGTAACCAATTTTGCTATTTTTATTTTTTCCTCCGATGTGTATCAGTAAAGATGCCTCCATCTCTGCTTCCTCAGGATTCTATTCAAATCTATTGAAACCAGTCAGTTTGTTTGTTTTTTTTTCAAATGTTCATACAAATCTCTCCAGTGCAAGCATCAAGGGCTGTAAATATCCAGGAAATTCACTCCTACAAATGTTGTGAAAATCTTTCTATTCTATTTATTATTTTAATAATAGATTAGAACCTAAAGTTTCAAAATATAATCAAGGCATAAATACAGACTCTCTTTATTGGCAGACTGATATCATTACAAGTCCTAGTGCATATTTAGGATTTTTTTTATTTGTGTGCTTTCAGACTTGTTCAAAATTAAAAAAGCTTTAGCAGATTGTGACTTGACCACATCCAAATATGTTTGACGTAATATAATTAACTCCTCTTAAAATACCATGATTTTTTACATGACACTTAAGTAAAATGGTAAACACACCAGTTAATTTTTTTTAAAGGAAAAAACTCTTAATAGCAAATGGTAAAGATGCATACTGATTAGAAGAAATGGCCTTTTAATTTGTTTCACTCGTGTGACCTTCAACACTATGGTAATAGGGGAAAGCTTCACAATCACAAATGGATTTTATTTTCATGACATCCTGGCAGTGGCTTGTAGGGCTGTCTTTTGATAAATATTAATCAAAAGCTGCAACTTTAATAAATAATATTATTTGATAAATAAAAGCAAAAGCTTAATATTTGACAAATATTAAGCAAAAGGAGGCTAACAATTGCAGAAAGCCGAGCCAGCTGAGGAAGTGAACCCTTCTTCCTGGACCCAGTTAAATTCTGTCTCCGTTAAACCAATCTGCATATTGGATTAGTAGCATCTGAAGAACAGTTGTGGGCCCACACCAACTAGTAATGAGAAATAGCCCTATCAACCTGCACTAGTGGGAGGCACTTTGCAGGCACACACAGAAGCACAACTGCCGTGTTACCAATGTAACTGTGACCCCACTAATGGGTTGCACCTCTGGACATGTGCGCTGTGAACCGTGTGTTTCTAGGGCACTGAGCAGTTGGTTTGAGTCACTTGGTACTTATGTAGATTAGAGGGAAAAAATTACTGTACTACCTTTTCAAAAAACACAACCAGTGAATGGAACTGAATTATTTGTCGTGAATATTACATAAAACTAATTCCCTTTCTTTAGTCCCAGGCAGTGTATTCATGCAAGTGCTCTGTTTTGTATTATTTAATCAATTGCAGAAAGAATCAATCGTATTTGAGTTGTGTTTTGTGCTAACTGTTGTGCAACTAGTGGAATGGTAGTTATGTTATTGGGCAGAGCCACGTGGTCAACCCATTTGTCTTGTAACTGTTTCTACATTATACCTGGGGTGTAGAGCATTCCCCAGATTGTATTTCCTAAGGTTCCGTGGGACAAACTGATCCCAGAAGACCTGTAAAACCCTGGATTGCAGGGTCCCAGGAACTGCGACCAACTCCAGCTTCAGACCTCCATACAGGATATAAACTAGGAGAGAGGGAAAGATGAAATACTGGAAAGAGCCATGGCTTTCTCCTGGTTGAAAAGAACCCACCACAAAAATCTTCAAGGATAGGATCTTGCCCCACATAGAAGTAGGTAGATGCTCACTCTTGATTTATGGTTGTGATAGTTTAGAGTTAGAAGATGAAGATGAGAGAGAAATATTTGATATCTGTGGGTCATGATTAACAAGGAAAGACCACATTATCTAAATTTCTACATTTCAGGACAAGATTCTTTCATATATCTGTAAATTGCCTACCACACACTGGGAGCAATATAAATCATAATTATAAAGTAATATGACACAGTTGATTAATTGCTTAATTAAGCCTTAATTAATATTTGTAAAGCAGTTTAACATCCTTGGTTGAAAAGTCTTATAGAAGTGGGAGATATTAAATATTACTATTTACAGTCAGAGATTCTGGCCTGCCCCTGTTGAAATTTCAGAGAGATTCTTTGATAAATCAGTATTAAACTGTGGCTACTATGAAGAAGACAAGAATCCCTCTCTTCTTCTTCCATGGATTGAAATAAAGTCCCAAACTCTTTTGATACACTGTGTTTCTTTCAATTTCCTCTTATTTTCATCATCCATGCTGATGCAATATCTACAGACCTTCCTTATACAGTCAAAAGAGGAAAATCTTTTTATTGACTTATTTCAATATTTTATTTTTTGGAGCAGTAACATCTACTTTGTTCCAGGCCTCACCTATAATGTGAAAAAAAAACCCAAACAGCAAAAAAAAGGCCCAGTTGCCTGTACCCTGAAGAGAATACGATATATAGCCCTTGTCCTGCAATCAGATCCACTTGGGCAAACCCAATTATAGGATCAGGGCCTAAATAGGATAATAGGTATTGTAGAAACTACCATAAATTTCTCTCTGGTGTCCTATTTTGCCACTACTTGAACTAAGTGGATAATTCCGGTCATCTTTCTTGTTATGATGTATCAATTCAACACTGAAAATTTACTGCTACTGGTCTAATTTGTCCATAGAAAATCTTTGCAAAGCTAAATTTATATATATTTTATTCCTCAAACGCTAGCTAATTTTGCCTGGAAAACCTCGACAATACTGGAGTAGAATTGAACAAATAGAATTTTTACAAAACAGCGAACATGGAGCTTGGTAAATGCAAAAAGAACTCATTAAAGAAATATCTAGAGATGTGACAAACTGCCCTCAAATAATCTGGATACTCAGTGAACCACAGTATCTGCTGGTTTGCAAGTAGCCAAGACATCTCATTGTCTGCTCTGCATGAGTCCACACACATACTTATAATTAGATACCTGTTCTCTGAAATGACGCTGGCTATCTGATTTGAGAATAGGAGTGTTGTTCTTTAAATGTATTCTGTTAACTGTATTGTGTCATGTTGTGTTACATAGCATTCAGTTACTTTGCATCTCATTATGACAAATACTATTTTGATACAAAGGAAAGTGAATGTTAAATTCTGAGAGAAGGAACAGTTTTTAAGCCAGATTATTGCTGTACCATTGAGGTTTTTAAAGGAACATGAAAATTATTAAAGTTGTCCTGACTGCTTTTTCTGTAAGTTCTGACAGGCTTTCTCTTCTATCATTTCCAACTATTTTCTTTTATTAACCTTTATTCTGAAGTTCTGTTAAAAAAACCTTGCACCACCCTTAGTAGGGAAATTGCATAAACTGTGCTTGCCATAAGCAGCATTTACGTGTTATCAAAAGCCCATTAACATTGCTCCTGCTGTTTTCACTTCACTGACATGAGCCGGTGAAAGCCCAAATAAGTTCTAAATTTAATTTAGATTCCAGGATGTGATTTAGATGCAGAAACACAGGTATCTGGGGCCATCTGAAGTGCCCTGGGATATTACAAGGCATCTGCAAGAGCTGACATATGTAAGATAGGACCTGCAGGAAGCCTGCACCCTCCTGGAGCGTGTAGGACAGGCAGGGCAGCCATGCATCTCTGGCTGATCGTAAGCACCTATGTTTAGGCATCTGAGTCTCACCCTCTGTACCACAAGAGTGCCACCTTAATGCTTTTCAATTCTAATTAAGATACACTATCAACTTGAGAATTTCAGTATTCTGTTGTATTATTTCTGCATTCCAAATTTTCAGGCATAGTCTCTTTATTTCTGGTGACATTAATCATTTCATACATTATCAAAAGTAGCTTTACTCTTCTTCTATGCCTGCAATTTGTTACTAACAAAGCAAGAATAATTTTACCTGCATCTTTGAAGGACAAAATAATATTAATATTATGCTGAGCTTAATGTTCCTTAAAATGTTATAGTTTATAATTTTAAAGATGCTTGTTTTAGCTGGAGTCCAGTGAAAAGCTTGCAGCATTTCTTTAAGGACAGGTTTTAGGGCACTGTGAGGAAGAGGTAAATGCTAGTATGGTTTGTACAGTCAATCAGTTTGCCTTATGTTCTATAAGTAGTGTAAGGAAAACACTCAATTCCTTTAGAAATCATACCTTACATCAGCCAAACAAGCCAAGAATTTCCTAATTTAGTAGTCAGCATCACTTACCTGTAAGTATTCTGAAAATGTTGAGTCCCAATTCTTCTTTAAAGTATTATTTTACTGTATGTTCAATAATATAAGCAACAAGACTCTCATGGCATTTGTTAAAATGAGGAAAAAATCAGCAAGTATTTTCATATGAAATGTTTCTATCATCTTCATGAATGAAAGAAAATACTTTTGATTTGGGCCTCTTTATAGAGGAAGTAAATCCGAATGGCTATGTATGTTTGGTATTTTTTTTGACAAGAAGAGGGACCAGTAGTAGCATTCCCAAAAAGAATCTGTCCTGAACAGGTTTATCCAACATAAGACAGAAAATGGTTGGTGACTCATTCATACTAAACAGAGGATTGAACTGATTTTGAACTGCAAAGATCCAGTACTTTCCTGAAGCATACTTAGTTTAACCAATTTATGCCATTCTATCAAGTGTTCTAAGCAGTCCTATAGAGTAGAGAATACAGAATGGAAACCATTATGGTCTGGTCTAACCTAAGATGTTCTTAAAAGCCAGGTAATACTCAACACAAAAGATACACATTCACAGTGTATTTGCATGTTCTTTCAGCACTTTATCAGTGTTTGGATTTTCTTGGAATAGCTTCTAATTTAAGGAATTCTTTCAAGTCCTATAAAACGATGATAGGAAGGAATTTTAAAATAGTCACTGATTACTTGCCAGGATTGGCTTTCAAACAGTGTCTTTTTCAAAGTTTAATAGAATATGAAAGTTCCCAGTGGTTTCAGAATGAGGATAAGATAGTACAAGCACATGGTGAGGATGTGCTTATGAAGACAAGCCTGGGAAGAGGACATTACAATTTCAAGGCAATGACAAAAATTCAATTCAAGTCTATAGAGACTGTATTACAGTGTCAAGACGATGGCAAAATTATGCCAATGTAAGTCTATGGAGACCACTTTACTGTGTCAAGACAATGGTAAAACAATGTTATATAAAATGATTGAGACCACATTGCAATGTTAAATTATGATGCCAAAACCTTGTCATTTCCTGGAGTAATGACAGAGGATTCTGCACATGTTCCTCACAGCATCACTGCTGGACCTGTGCTCCAGCTCATAACGCTTTTGTATCTCCAGCCCTGGGTCTTTCTTGAGTAGGAACCAACTTTTCTCAGACTTCAGGGTGAAAGCAGAGGGCATTTGATTTGTTGGAGCCAATTGTCTTTGCATTTGCAGATGCAAGGCTGATGAAGAGCATTCTATACTCATCTCTGATTTTTTTTTTTTTTAAATAGTAAGACACATTGACTTTATTTTGACATTATTGACTTTTGGGTGCATTGCAACCATGTTTAGTTACCTTTTTTATATGGAGTTGGTTTGAAAGTAGAGTGATACTTCTGTTTTGGGAATCTTTATTACTATGTTATATTATGCTAGTTGTTTATAGCATTGCAAAGCTAGAGTTACTGGATATGTACACAAACAATCTCACAAAACAAGAACTAATTCCAAGTACTTCTGCTGAAATTTCCCTCCTCAGTGTGAAAGTGCGTGTATTTTATGTTCTTGCAAAGTGACAGTTTGAAAGCTTGGTTTTTTCACAGGACAAGAAAAGTGTTGATAATGGGAGAGCATATGTTAGCTACCTCTCCTCCTAGTATGTTTCAAGCCATATATAGATAGAACAAACTTTTAGTTGCTCAGTTCTCATCTGTTCTGTTCTTGGTATTGTCAACAGAGAGACCAATACTGGTGTTGCTTAACAATTTTCTCAGTCTATTATAATGTTGTCTAATATGAACAGTAGTGCTGGATTATACCAAAGGTCTGTCTATCCCAATATCCTGTATGAGCCAGTGGCCAAGAGTAGAGGTGTAGTAGAGACTACAAGAGCAGGACAAGCACCCCTAGAGTATTCCTCTTTCAGACTTTGCTGCCTATGCACTTCCTTTGAAAACTATGAGAAAGGGCAGAGTCCATATGATATCATGAAATAATTTGCATGATGCAATGTTTACTTGATGGCTCTAATGATCTATATTCGAAAGAGGGAAATAATATGTTAGATTAATTATAAAATTATCTAAACTGATTAATTTTACATAGTCACTAATATTGTGAAACTACCTGATAAACAAGTTATGCTATAAGTTCTCCACAAGGTGATATATTTACTGATTAAACCTTTACATGGTTTTCATTAAAAAGAAACAAAAACCAAAAAAAACATTAAATGGTATTTGCAATTGGAAATCTGACATATCTGTTCAAAAAGCCACTCATGGATAGCTATTTAGAAAGCACAAACAGATCTTTCAAGATCTCCAACTTTGAAAATACTGTGGAGTTCTTTATGATTTGCAATGGCAACTCTAGTAATTCCTCTGGCCATGAATCTGTTTGAAAAGATAATAAGAAGCCAATGAGAAGCAATATTCTAAGTGGTGTTAAAACTCCACTTATTGTAATTGTGCAGAGATATTTCCTATCTGAAGGAGAGGAGAATTTATCTACTATGGTATGAAACTAATATGTGGATATTATTTCATAGTTGAATTTAAAATCCAGAAGATCACAAGCCAGAATGTTTATCTGTTAGTTATCACAGAGTGAAATGACTCTTTCTCATCTCTCTATTTATGGTATTGTCAGTGACAGGAACATTGCTTTTTGCCTGAGCTTTCCAAGAAAGGTATATTGAAGTTTCTTAAGAGGATGAAAATATTTTTCAGATGAAATTTTAATTCTTTGCTGTTTTGCAAAGGTGTCAATAAAGCATTTCTCTGCATAATTTGGTTCTTAGAATTATTTTTGAAAAAGCTAATCACTGTGATTGTGTTACAAGAGTTTCTGCATTGCTTCTGTATAAATTATCCCTCTATGCTTCGTGCCACCTCAGATGTCCTTCTCATTCAACACTAGCAATGAAAAAGCACTCTACTAACTGTAGGAGTCATCATGAGCTTTTGTTTCATGTGAAAAGTTCCATGATTTCACAGTAATAGCAGATTCACAGTATGATGTCTTTTACAGGTCTGTGCTTCTATAATATTATTTTCAGTAGCTCGTGAATATGAGGCGTCGGATGAGGGAGTCATGGTTGAAGGGATTACATAGGGATTAGGACAGGGGCTGCAAATAGTGGGTGACTGGACAGTGGTCAAACAGTGTTTTGCAAACACTCATAATGTACTAAAACCCATGGATTGCTTAGAAAAATTTTGAGAGGCAACGTTACTCAGGGAGAAGAAGATGGGCATAAAGCTTAAGAGGCACAGGTTATATTCCTGTGCTACTGACTTATTTATCTCCATGGGGTATTAACACACCCTGTCCATACCTCAGTTTCTCCATGCAGTGTGGGAATAATGGTACTTATTTTCTTTTGTAAAGCACTTCGAGATCCTTGCATGATGTGATAAGTATTACTATTAGTTTTACTATTACATGTTACCAAAACCCAAAGCAGTCTTTTAAAGAATTCATTTAGAGGTTTAAAAAAGCTCATGTTACTTAATGTATTATAGGAGATATGTAACAGTGAGTAGCTTCCCACTCTATTTTATACATATTAAATTTTGTTTCCAACATTTCATTGTGCGTTTCACCAACAGTAGCAAGCATAATATGCTATTCTTGGACAACTGCCAAAATTTGATTGTATTTATTAATTCTATTCTAACTATATTCGCTGCTGGACTTCTTTGAGTGGGACATACAAATTGTTGCCATTCAGGCATTGTTATGAGGAGATATTTTCCAATAAAACATGAGAAGAATAAGTCCCAGTGATCTAGAGATTCATTTTATAGTTCAACTGAAATAAAAGGTTTCAACTCGGTGAAAGTCTCACTGTGCTTAAATATTATCTAGAATGGCAGAAAGATGTGCATGAATTTGCAGACAAATAAAATTTAGAGATCTCATATATTATACAGCTAACATGAAATGCAACTCTCCATTCAGGAGGAAGAACTGAATATTTCTTCTCTAAGCACCTGACAATAGATCAGAGAAGACAATATCCATAAATATGAGGTTTCAGTCTGAGGGACTGGGAGTTATTTTGTTTACGCTTTATCCAAGAGTATAGACTGTCAACAGAATTGCTAGCCTAAAAAGAGATGTACTTGACCGGAAGTGACATGAGATTTCTCTTCATTGTTCCCCCACAAGACTACTGCCACTATTGCTAGTGGTGGCAGTGTTATTTCTTGGACAAAGACATTATCACCTCTGATACCTGAAAAGTTGACCAGCTTTTCAGCTGTGTTCATGACTTGATCTTTCTACATTCCTACCGAGGTACCTGTTTGAGGTGCTGCAGCTATTATAGTGGGTTTTCACAATAAACATTTGCCTGATTCTTAGGCACCAGTAATGTTTTCAGAAGACATATAAGGGTTTTGAAACCCCATTCCTATAGATTCTGTTCTCTTTCAGGGAGTGATTTAGGCTCTTTCATGCCTAACTGATTTTTTAAAAAATTAATTATGATCAAGCCATTAGGCATTTGGGGAAAATGTTTTGAAGAAAATGAGACCAGTGGCCCAAATTGATGCACCACTGAATTTCTAAGATGGTTTCAATTTTTAGCATTAGCACCACTATATCTGCTGCTGAGAAGAGTAAATCTATTCCTGCCCCCCTCCTTTTTCCCACTGCATTACAAGTACACAGACTGCTACCCAGTCTCCTAGATGCATGTATTGCAGCTTGCTAACTATTGCTGTAAACAAAGCAACAGGTATGCCGTCAAATTGGATATAGTCCTTCATCAGAGTCTCCTCTGTCTTCTCTGACAAAGCTAGAGATGATTACCAGCACAGCTTGGGAAATAAGCCAAGCAGAGCCTAAAGTTGCATGAATTCACAAATCATCTTACAGGGGTAAATAGGGCAGAGTCACTTCTAAACAAGTGCTTCCAAGGTCTTTGTGTGCTCTGATAGCTTCAGATATTTGACATAAATGAATTTTACTGTAGATATCCTCATGGGTAGTGGTAGCAGTGTTGCTTCTTGGAACTTTTTTTCCTCATGATTTGAAAATTGTAGATAACACAGGTAAAATACTTTTCCCATTTATTACTGTAAATATTCATGAGTTGACTGTGTCTATTAGAAAATTATATAAAGTATGCAAAGTATTACAATTACGTTATGAGGTAGTTTCAAAAATATAAATGGGACTCTTATCTTTTATTTTTCACAGTCCCACAAGCAAATGGGAAAGTAGTTAGGACTAGCACAGGCATTTTATGAAGACTATGTAACAAAAAGGTAATTAATATGCATCGAGATCTTTCATTACTGACCTTGATAATGTGATTAAGCAATCTGCCTTGAGTGAACCTTTGCATGTTCATTTATTTCAGAATCTAACTTCAAATTCTATAGCAATAGTTGAAGAGATTTCAGTAAAACAAAAGGTAACTGGGAGATATCTTTTTTTTGGAGCCTGAAATGGTAATTTCATGATATCTATTTTCCATTATCTATCCATTTTCATGTACTTATACCTCCTAGATCATGCTGTAAAGCAGATAGAACAAATGGTAGCAAAACCGCTATTTCCCGTTCAGCTGAAAGGAGTACATTACAAGAAATCATACAAAACCTTCTGAATTTTCCAATCTCAAGAAATGAGACACAAATCAGAGAAATCTTTCAAACCTAGGGAGGTTTCTGTTACCTCTGTGTCAATGAAACCCTACTTCTCCTGAGTGTTTGATCCTTAAAAAGTTCAGTTGCACAATTTATCTGTTTAGCTCTGTTTGCATAAAGAAATGCTTTATCCTCAGAACCAGTAATCATCTGTGTTGATATAATAGCAAAAGTGGCAGGTAATATATATGCTTATGTCTTTTTCCTTTTGGTGGAACAAACTCAGGAAACAAAATTTATAGCTAAAATGTATTATTTCACTTTAAATTTAGTTGCACTAAACTGAATGACCATATGGGAGAAGATTGTAAACCTTACTGTTCTATGGAAATTTTACTTCTTAGAGCTTCATAGTCAAAAATAATGTTTCAAGACAAAATGAACAAAATACTTTCCAGTGCCTTTTTTTTTCCTGAATTCCTGCTTACATTCTCAAATCTCAGCAGCTCCTCCATCATTTTTGTCTCTCAATTTAATTAATATTCCCAAATCTGGGTTTGGTTTTTTTTTTTTCATTCTGAATGCAGTCATCCCTCTCGGATTTCTTTGATTCAGGTTCAGTGGATCCAACTTTATCATATTATTCCTCTTCTTATATTCACCCTATTTCTATTCTACCCAATCCAGTTTTCCCCTGTGACATACTAGATGCACAGTGCTGAGGTCTGTGAAATGTAGTTAATCTCAGCTTACTTCTCTAGAAAAGCTGTCTCTTCCACAGATGACCCAAAATGAACTTTAATTCGTGACTGGAGTCCAGGACTTATAATTTGAAAACAAAGAATTCTACCTAAAAATATTTTTCTGGATATTAATTTTTAAATGTGAGATCTCTCACATAAAGGGGTCTCATTCGAAATGGAAGGATTTGTCAATGAAGTGGGTTCTGGCTTGATTCACTGTTTTTGAACTGGCTCAAGCAATTCTAATTATAAGCAACGATCTAGAGCTGTGACTATTTGCCAGATATTTCAACCTTGATGAGCAAGACCCTTTAGGCTCACTTGGAAAAGCTTACAAACAAGGAAATTCAGTGCTGTTCACCCGCTGGGCTTGGGACAAAAAGCAAGTATGAAAGCTGCCAATATTTCTATATTTGCTTGTTTCATCTGAGTGGGACCAGTGCAATGACACAGAAAAAGACTCTCTGAGCCCAGAGCGAAAATAACACACTTGAAGTGCTTAATGGGTTTCTTCAGAGAGATTTCTCCAGCAGCTTTAATAGAGCTGGGTGAACTGCTAGTATGAAAAGAACTTTAGCTGATGAATTTCAGTCTTTTTTTTTTTTTTTCCCTCTGTCTGGATTGTTCACTGAGGGATTTGATATTGTTTTCTGATTTGTAATTATTCACAAAACAGAGCTTGAATGGTGTATGCTCTGTATATTTCTGATTCGTTACTTCCACTATGAGGCCATAGGCTTTTGTTATGGTGTCTGAGTAAAGTGAACGAGTGCCCAATGCCAGAGCTGGGGGAAAGGGGAAGAACATAGCATTATCTTATAAGAGAAAGTTTTAAAGGCTTTGAGCACTTTGTTTGGAGTTAGGTCAACACCACAGGAAACATTTTACACCTTACATGTTTTAGATTATGTGAGTAAAACCTCAGAAAGCATTGTAACATTTTATTAAGATATCACATTTTCAATGAATGCTCCTTCATAATCGGTGCAGACTTATACACACAAATGACCTAATGTCAGATCTTTGTCTAATTTATTTTGCCTTTGTGTAAAGTCTATGGGAATAGTATTGCCCCAATGCCAGCAGCAAAGCATATAGCTACATTACCACAAATACATTGCATCATAATTAAGTGGATCTCACTAACGCAGAGCCTAATGAAGGCAATGAAATGATGCTTTTCATTTGGGATTAGGTGCTTAGTGTTCATATTTTGGCTCTAGACTTGAGGAAATGTCAGTTGAAGCAGCTTTCACGGGAGCACAGAACGGTCGAGGGTGGAAGGGATTCAGAATCAGCTTTCATGGGAAGAGGCTGGCTAGGACCTTGGTTTAGCACCAAAGACAGGAATGGGGGCATTAGATCAATTTTTTCCTGGAGCAAAAAACGTGAAGTGAATTGTAGTTCTAGCTGCTTTTGGTGAGAGGTAGGATGGAAGTGGGTCCAGGCTTGACTCCAATGTGGGTTTTACCTGTGCTTTTTACTGAATGGAAGTCCTTTTCTAGTTTTTATAGAAATATAGAGATAAGTCAGCGAAATGGTCTCTGAATGTTAGGCAAAATGTAATGTTCAAAGGTTAAATTGTTCTTTGCATTAATGTCAACCTCTCCACCCCCAAATGTATCTTAGGTTGAAATTGTGGGAGGTTCTTTAATTCTGACAGCCTTATAACTGAGATATATTTTTACCTGTCATATAAATCAATAAAATATACAGTACTTAATACTTAAATGTTTCACTATTAGAATCATTTTCTGATCCCTCTGGATTAACACATTGTAAAATAGAACACTCAATTTTGTATGAATAAATTAAGTGTTTTGCAACTTAGAGTAATGAGATAGTTGGTTCACAAAACTTTATAAGCTGGTTACATGATATAGCAATGCAGATGTCCAGTTTGGAGATTTGCCTTCCTTAATGAGATAAGGCTCCTCTTTATTCCATTGACTGCTCTATTTCAGTAAAGACAGCAAATCTGATGAACGTTTCTATATTCTGTTTTTTTCACCTCTTAAAATGAATTCATTTTCCATCAGCCTTTGTTTTCCTTTTTATTATGAATTCTTACTTTAACATAAATTTCATAGAGAAGATAGCACAGGTCGTAGGATAGCTATATTGATTACTTTGCTTCCTGAACAGTTGTACAGAAATGCTTCCTCTTTATGGATCATTGTGACAGGCCCTAAATGTATCTTTCATGGAGTAACAGAGGAAAGGTTGTAAAAACTAGTGGCAAAGATCTGACAAACTATTAATAAAGATAAATAAATATATTTATAAAAAAAAAATGAAAATGCGCCTTGAAACTCATTTGAAGCATACAAATTGGGAGACTCTTGGGACATGAGTAGAGAAGATTTAATTCAGTTCCCTAAAGTCAAATTTATTTGTAGATGTAGGATCCTGCTTCTGCACACTTCTTATGCAACTGGAGTTGCCCATGACACCTTCAGAAGCCACCCCAGTGGAAGCAGCTGCAGTTAGGGTTAGGGATGTGAAAATAGGGACTTCAGTATACCCAAACAAGTTGTAAACAGCTCACATTAAGAAAGACTAATCTATCTATCTTTACCTAACTAAATTAGAATCAGTTAGAACTTTCTTGGGCACTCTAGCCATCCAGCTAATTATAATGCAAATGTAGCAGAAGTTAGGTAACAGAAAAATATTGAATGCAACCTTTCTGTAGCACTGTCCACTTCTTTGTGTGTTGGCTAATTAATCCCAACTTCTGTAACACAGTGATGAAGACTGAGGTTTAGAATGTATTAGCTGCATGTCAGAAAAGATATCTGCAAATAAAAAGGTAAAATCATTGTTGTGTAGGGAAGTATTACTGTTACCGTCTTTATTTTGAGGGAATTCCATGGTAACTGCATGGCAAATTGGAATGAGAAATTCATAGATGTGGTGAGTTTATGTAGAGTAAAAAGATTTCAATTTTCATTTCTCTTTTGGATTTTACTCATTTGATAGAGGATTTCCCATCTTCTTCCTCATTTTTTCCCCTTTTGGGCCAGGGACATCTTTCAAAATGTACTACGTGAATTATGACATTTCATTAATATGCATTCTACTAATTTTAAATGTTAGCTGTAAACAAATACTTGGCCAGTGACAGTGTCCCAGGACCATCAGATCTGCAGTTTCATTTCTTTTGATTGGATAGCTTATATACAACCACAGACATTTTTGGTTTAGCCGTTTGTAGCTGTCTTTCCGTTTGTCATGTTGACATACCACTCTGTCTTACACTGGACAAGATCTAGTCAAAAACAGAGTAATTATTTTTCGGGTTGTTTTTTTTTTGAGCATGCTTTCAAAGAAGAGAAGAATACTGGCAAACATTTATACAGTTTGGATCTGAGTTATATATGTAAGCAAGTTTTTGAAGTTTCTTTCTGCTCTCCTCTACTGGCTGCCCAATGTCAAAACAGGAGGTTCTCTTTTCTTTTGCAGTAATCATCTCTGACATGCTGTTGGCAACATTATCCTCCAGGTTCTTTCTGTTGTCTTCTAGAAGACATTTTCCCCATGGGGGAGGAAAAAAGCATTCTGTCTTTTAAAAAGGAATTAAAAAAGCAAAGCTAGAATTCAGCACCCTGACTCTGGCGCACCTGTTAAAAGTAAAGTTTTATTTTACCAGTGCACAGAGAACTGTTTAAAATCGTTATGTATACTTAGCCTTTTATTTCCTTTAACATGGTGCTAGTGAGATTACAACAGGGTTTTCTAGTAGTGGCATAAAGAGGAAAATTGGGGAAACCATTGCTCAGTGTTTGAAAGAGTATAATACATGGTCCTTGTGATGACGTTTTCTGAAGCAATCCAGCTTAGTAGGGAGTGGTATGAAAAAACTAAAAACATCTTAATTATTTTTTTTACACCACAAATAAAGACATGGGGCAGAAAATCCGCAAACACACCTTTTTTTTTTTAAATAAACTTGGGAATCAGAATGTATATGAGTACCAAAAGGGACCAGTCGTTCGGGTACAATTGTTTTTTCACATTTTAATTCAAATGAATGAAAACAAATGCAAAGTACAGAACCTTCTTTCATCATAGATCAAACTATTACAGTCCAACTTAGAAATCATGTCTTAATGATTTCCTAGCACTGCTCAGTCTAATAGACCTGCACCTTTCAATACTGATGTAATTCTGATGGCAGAAAAATGATGAAACTGGTTTGCAAATGCTTCATCCTCTGTTTCCTGCATCTGTCAAGGGTAAGTGTGTTAGGTTTCCCTCAGGCAAAGCACTTTACCTGGCTAAGTATTTATACAACATCTGTCATGTTTGGTTAAAATTTGGTCAAACAAAGTTAAAAATCAGACATAGTTAAGAGAAGCAGACATTGATACAGAGGACAATCTGATCGCCATTTTTTCTTAAGGGAAGAAGAATAAAGCTCTAAAATTGCAAACTGCTTCCATTTATGAGACAGACGAAAATGAGAAGCATGAGATTGTAGTAGATAAATGCTGGTTCCACAGATGCTGAGGGAAATATTGTTTTATGTTTTTAGTATCGCTATAACCTAAACCTAATTCCTCTATATTTTCTGCAAGCAAACCATCCCAACTAAAACCAGAGATTTTTCCTGCGTCAAGATCAGAGGGTCAGTCTACAGAAGTCTAAAGCCCATATTATATTTGTGTTTGACAGAAGGGATTTCAATTTCCCTATTGAATCTTTGTGCTTTTGTGAACTTCCTGTGAACAGTAGAGCTAAGGTGGCTATGAATATTCATTCACACTTTGTTTGTGTCGTTCTACTGTAGCTGTATATGCTTATTTGCAAAACAAGTTGACAATACAGTGAAGAATGATGTATTTAAGTAAAAATCACTATGTAACATTAAAAAATATTGTTCTGCAGAATTCTATTTATAGAAGATAAATGATGTTTTTTAGCATTTATGATTAAATAAATACGCAGTATCCCAAACACATATATCTTATTATTCTTATGTTCACACATGGTTATATCCAATAACAAATACTCTGTTCTATCAAAAAAAATTTAAAAAACAAACCCAGTTTGAAAGAAGTCAGATGGTCATTGTTTGTCGAAGTACAGTCATTAGCTCTTCTGACCAAACAGCTCTTCCTGGCTAGTTACAAAGAACTGGAAATAATCAAATGGTCACTGGGCACCTCATTTGCATCCACCGTACTGCCCTTCTCACAGCAATACACTGGTCAGACGTTGTTGCTGTCATATCACATCTATTCTCATTTTCCACTAAATGAGATGCAGATACGTGTAAGTATTTCACACTTGTAAATTTTCCAAGCTTCATGCACTTTTATCTGTTCATATCAGAAACCTGATTATAGCCACTAGTTCTCTGCAGTTATTTCTAAAGGCTGCAGGATAGAGACAGAAGCAAAAAAAGTGATCAATACTGATTGATGAAAAATCAGATATAGAATTCCAGTATGGTGGGGCAACTTAAGCTAAGTTTTATATTCCATTATCTGGTAAACTCTGTGGGTTTTGGGTATTCCCTTAAATGTTTCACCAGTGAGAAACACTTTTAAATAGCACATAGTAAAAATTAAGTCCATGCAATTTTTTTAGTATCGCAGATTTCATTATGAAACATCTCAAGATTAAATTTATTCCAATAATCATTACAATGATGAAAAAATTCCTTGCTTCAATAATTGATTTATGCTTCATTTAAATGTACGGAGTAGTTTCAATATCATTTCTTATTAGCTCTAATGACAAATTTTAAAATAGCAGGGCTCTGAAATAAAGATGAAAATTTGCCATACAAGTTATTACATTTAAATGGACTTAATATTTAATATTTAAAAAATCATTTGATGTAAATAGCCATCATGAATCACTGCAAATATGCTTAGATGTAATTAAACTTTTTCTTTACCCATATCTAGTTGCTTCATAATAAATTATTTTCTTTCTTCTTTTTATTTTGTAGGATCTTCAAGAATTTGAACTGGAAAAGCCACAGTTTTCTTCTGATATTTCAGCACTGCTTATTTAGGTTTTTTTTATTGTATTGGTCAAGAAATTAGATGCCATATGATACATATTTAATTGTATTATCTATATGCCGTTATTTTATACATAATGCTAGCGTTATCTCCCTGTTTGGAAGTTATATGCATGGTATACTAGGTATTCCATTATAAAAGAAAGACAAACAGAACACAAAGACAGCATTTGGCAGAAACCTACTACAATTTTAAAATGTTTTAAAGTATAATGGCAGAAATATATGGCAAAAATTAAAAAAATATATCTCTTTGACTGGTCCCATCCTGTAATTTTTTTTTGTCCAAGACAGGATCCTACAGGCATGGCCAGGAGGCAGCTCACTGTCTTTTGACACCTGGCACGGCTGCTGTGTGCTGACCACAGTACCCCCAGCTCAAGTCACAGCTGCTGTAATGCATAGCGTGTCTGTATGCTGAATTTATGTTTTGGATGCTGAATAATAAACCATGGCATTTGGTAGATACTTTACCAAAGCAGCAGTCCAACGATTACTCACCTGTTTAAGCTTAGATACATACAAAGGTTTTTCACACAAAAATTTTGTCTCGGTACCTGTCCATTGACAGAACTGTCCATCAGACAGGTAGCTGTCTGATGTCATCAGTAGAAAGTGCATTTTTAGAGAAATTATGCACGTGGTTATATTTGTGAATGCTCTAGCTTTACTTCCAGCTGTTTAAGAAAATTGTATCAGTTCTGTGCAAATCCTTAACTGAGAGTGAGACTTTGCTCTAGCTTGACACTTAATTTCTTTACTTTTTAGACCATAATTTTTCTATGGAGTGTCTAAAAGTAATGCAAGTAAGTGGGGAATAATTGGGAATGATACACCTGAAATCACTGCCCTAAACCAGAAACAGACTACAGAGATTTTTCAGGAACAAAAGCATTGGCATTTAAATACACAAACTGTTCAAAATTTTGTTGCTTTTGGAAAGTAAATCTGCTTAATTCTAAACAGAAATGGCTTCATTAAATGCTTTGTGCTTAAAAAAAACTTAACGAAGAGAGGATAAAAGTAAATGGGAAGTTGTACTGGAGTTCCACTGGGATCTGAAACCCATTCCGCTCAATATAGATCATTTGGGAAAGGGGATGAATAATATGATGGCAATTTTCCTGATGATACTATGTCATTAGTAGTTAATACTACTGCTGACTGAAGAACTGCAAAGAAAGTCCTAAGACTGGGTAATAAAATGGCAAATGAAATTAAGTGTCAGTAAATATAAAATGATGTACCTGGGGCAAAAACAATCCTAACTGCACAAATAGGATTAGTGGTCCCTGTCTGACCATTGCCACTCAAGAGCCAGATCTCAAGGTTAGGTTATAATAGATAGTTACAACTCAAAGATCACAATCATCTCTGTGCTCAGGAGTGAAACAATAATAGGAATTATTAGGAAGAACATGTATAACAAACCAGTGTAAATCTATTTTTGTGCCTGTATCCTGTGGGGAGCTGTTAGCCCTTCCACCTCGTAGCAGCATATAAGGCATAACTGAAAAGGAGTAAAGGAAGAGCTCGGAGGGTATGGAATCAAGGGTGTGGAATGGCATCCCTGTGCAGGACATCTTGGTAAACTGTGACTCTTCAGTATGGAAGACAGAAAATCTGTAGCCTGATGGAAGTATGATATAGGCTGAACAAAAGTATTATATAGAGCAAGGAAGGGGAGAATAGGAGTGACTGTATTCTCCCACTCCCAGTACAAGAAATAGGGGCACCAAGTGAATCTAGCAGCTGGCACGTTCAGAATAAGTACAAGGGAAGCACCATGTATTTTCTTGAACAATTTCTTTGACACATGTTAGACCACTGTCAGAAGTAGGATACTGGCTAAATAGATGCCCTGTGGTTTCACCCTGTGCAGCTACTCTTGGCTACCAGTGCTCATTTACAAACAGTAATAGCAATGCTTTGATATGACCTGGGATGTTTTTTTTTTTACAGTTTGAGAAGAACTTCTTCATGCTATATGAGATAACTATTTGCTTCTAGTGAAAACAACAGGGATTTGTTGTTTCATTTCTTGTGCTGTGGGTCTAACCATCAATAATATCAGGAGAAATTTACTTGTGGCATAATTTACTTTAGAAAGATGTAGTTCAACAAGAAAGATATTCTTTGAAAAATATGACTGATTAGTAGACATGTAGACCACTTTATTTCTAAAGAATTGTTTTGAAAATTATGTGTGGCTACTTTTACTCAGATACTGTCTGTCATGCTTCTATTTTTTTGCAGTGACTTCCACTTGCCATAACAACAGAAGTTTAACAAACAGTATTTATGTGCTGCAGGCATAGAAGTGTACATAAACATAACAGAAAGTAACAGAATGCAGGTTGCCAATCACATCATTCAGTTCTCCCCAAAGCTTCCAGATAGTTTTACTTTGCTAAAAGTTTCTTTCTTTTGAAGCTTTCTGAATTCTGGAGAATCTATATTTTCTGTGAGGGAAGTTAGTTGTTTTCCACATGGAAAACCCAATGAAGAAAAATTCCTTCTCTTGAAAGTACATGTGTAGTTTTTTCCTATATGGCAAGTAACCATTTTGGGTGTCTGTTAATACACTGCAGAGTTGCACTGCTTTAAGAAAAAAAAGCAGGTAAAAGCCAGTTTTAACTGTTTAATGTTCTTGATTCCAGGGCGTTGAAGTAAGTAGATTTGAGAATGGGATGGAGAATTACACATGTGAATACATCTGTCAAGCTAGCTAGTTATAAAATATTTGCACCTTTTTCATAAAGGTTTCATCAACACAAGCAGCGTACATATTCTGCCTTGAGCAGTTGCTTCTCAGAAACACAGAAAGAGAAGTTGGAGATGTGAGGGAGTTTAGCCATAAGAAATAAGCATTTCAAAATTCCCTTTATGTAGATGAGAAGTATTTCTAGCCTCGCAGATCTCTAACAAAAACTAACAAATGGAAGATAATCATGGGCAAAACACAAGAAAAAAGTCAACCTAAGATAAAGTGATATAAACTGACAAGAATCACAGGGGAACGGTAATATGTATTAGAGAAAGGCATGTATCAAATCACATATGATGAATTCTGGAAAAAACATCAAATAATATACCTATTGTAGACAATTCTTAAAAGCCACTCACCTCAAAATATGGGCTAAATTTGTCTATGTCCTAAGCTGGCCTTTATAATTCAGTCTTTAAAAAATACACTATTTCATTTATGTTGAATTTGTATATGTGTCCATAATTTTGCCCATAACTTTGCTAACATAATCATCTTAACAATTTGTCACTTTCAAGCATTAATTTGAAGTTAGCGCTAAACTATTATTCCAAAGCAAGCACTCCAAATATACTTTCCTTTCAAAACCAACAATCTTAAAGGTACGTATGTGCTGCATATCTAACTGAACAAAGTAAAACCTGATTTCTGATTAAAATTATAGTATGTTCATCTAATTGCCTTAATAATCATATTTGACAATTATATTATATTAAGTTTTCAAAACACAGTCATCTGAGCTTTATGCAGAAATCATGTGGAATTTATGGTTTTTTGTGGTTTTGTAGCAGAAGCAGCTAAATCTTTGTGATTTAACTCGATTTCACTTTTTTTTTCTTTTAAAAGGAAATGAAAATGAAATACAATGGAATGTTTGTATTGAACCTGAGAACTGACACAAGATTTAAACAAGCCAGCGTACAAACTTTGTGATTATTCATATAAATAATAGAATGTTAAATTAAAGCTAGGGCTAAAAAATATGCTAACTTATAAATTAAGTTCATCATTTAAGGTTCACCATGCCTGAACATAGAGAAGTTTAGCAGCATATGGTAAGGTAATCATTTTATGCCATATATTTTATTAAGATGGTGTAACAGTTAAAATATATTTCAAATGCAATATATATTTTTGGCATGATAAAATAATTTGAAAGATGTCAACTTGAATCACACAACAGTGATTATTTACTAATGCAAGATAGAGCCACTTTGATTCTAATAAGAAAATGCCTGGCCTGAAGTCACACCTTCATATGCGTCTAACAGTGCTCTCATTTTATCATATTTTAAAAATCCACACCTCATATTTTCTGTTTCCTTATATGGATGGTGCTAATGACACACATAGTAAACCTTCTATTAGCTTTGTACTTCAATAGGATTTGTTTAATTTCAGCTGTCAAACAATATGGAGAAAAAAAAATCCACTTTTTTGATAACCCCAGGATTTAAAATGCATTATCAGTATGACAGCAGTAAATGTTTTCCAAACAATCTTATTTATGGGCCGTGTTCTTTCTTGGTGTATATACAAATCTGAGCAGCATGTGAAATCCCTCATTTGTTTGCCATAAATTGTGCATGTTACTGATATAAGATTTATGATGTAAGAGTGGTTGAACAACCTGGCATCGGCACCGTTGATATGCAGCGTTGTACCTCCAGCTCCCTGACTCGGATCAGAAGGTGGCTGGGGCTGAGAGGCTGCCCAGGAACCAGTTCTGTGCAACATGTGTATGCTAGTCTGCCTCCCAATGGAGAGGTACTTTAAACATACTATATACGAGTATGTAAAGCCAGCAATGAGAACCAACTTCTCAGCTCTAGAACGGGTGACTTTAATTCTGCATGAAGGGCTGGGCAGTAGAGGAAGCCACCGCTGCAGTTTGAGAATGGGAAAGCTGCTCTTTCCACTGGAGGCACTTCTCTGAGACTACCAACAATTTTTTTCATCTTCATATAAATGTACTTAGCTTTTCCTATAAACAGGACATATCTGTGAAATTGAGTCACTGAAGTGTCCCCATTCTCTCCCAATATGTTTTGCACCTCTGCTCCCCATTTACAAAATGCATGACCATTTTACCCATTTTACACTTTGATTGTCCTATTCAGCTCTACTGAACAGAGAACGTTGTGCAATGTCTGTCTGCAATATGAATTCTGAAAAAATACTATGCATTTTTTAGCATAAGAATAGTGTACAAAAATAAAATAAATAAATTTGATTTGCCTTTCTAATATTACATTATATTTCTTCTTACATGTTTACAAAATCCTCATCATGGTGGTGCCCAAGAATCTGGTATTACACTAATATCACATAATAAATGTAGTCAGATTTTTCTTTTAAATTTGAAAAATTATTTCTCATCAATATATTACCAAAATCAGACAGTGTGACATTCATGCTTCTTATGATTTTACCACAGCAATGTGCTAATATCAGAGGATTGTGAGCTTTTTTTTCTAAATAGTAAGTCCATCTGTCTTTACCCTACAAAGACATTCAATAGTGAGAAAACGAGATTTTTTTTTCCAACTGCATATGCCTGGTTCAGAGGAGGCTACAAAAACATTTTGAATGCATCCTCTGCTCCATTAGAGTAACTGAGTACTTGTAAAAACATTTTCTAGGCTTTCCTTTACGAACATGAAGAAATTGTAGATATGTGTCAGTAGTTCTGCAGCTTTGTAAAGGATCGATGTCGTTTCTGATGCAGGACCTGGCCCTAAAGGCAGCTCTCAAGTACAAATCTCCAGCGGCACTATGGAGCCTTTCTGCATAAAAGGCTGTACATCGTTACTCGCAGAGTGACCACACTCATGTCTCCTTTAAGCTATAGAAAAGCCCATCAGGAGTCAGGGTCCCAGAGCAGCAATATGAGTTTTACAAAGTACTTTTGTGTTTTGTACTCATTTCACACTTATCTTTTGTACTTTTTGTACTCATTTTGTACTTAACTTTAAATATACCCACAAATCCCACTGAATCAAGTTTGTTTTGAATAGAAATAGATTCAAACTCAAGTTCGATATTTTCCTGAGGTGGTAGGTATATGTTTCCAAATATTTTCTGAACCTCATTGCTTTTATCTGTTTTATGGTTCAGTTTAATAGAAATGCTGACTGCTAAGGGCTAAGCAAATGCATGGTGCGTTGGATACAATTATTTGAAATTCCAGGCTGGGAAAAGCGGTGGCTGCTCCAGTGTGTCAACTAGAAGTGCCAAGGCTGCTCTGCTGGGATGGCTGCACTGTTACCACCAGGAATGTCCCATTCCTCAGGCTCTTTGGCTTTGTGTCTGCTCAGTTGTATTCAAGAATATACCTCCAGCCTTCACCGTGTTTGAAGAAACTGTCTATTTCCACTTTTACATGCTTCTGATTGACTGCTACCAAAGAGAAGCAAACAGGGCAGCTGTCACTCCATCCTGAATTTGAACTAATAATGTGTATTGTACAAAGAGACTGCAGTCGTTGTGAAGTTATACCCCACACAACCTTCCTCTTATTTTAATCTGTTTTCTCTTTCTGACCGAAATGCAAACTAGCCTTTTCAAGCTCATGTTTCCTGCAAAAAAATGTGGAAAATGTATATGTAATATTTTTCCTTGCACTTGAAAAATGTGTTCTAAAGGTTGGTTTCATCATGTAGATTTAATAATTCTGGTTAGAAGAGCATGCTCGTGACAGGTCTGTATTTTCTTGGACATATTGCATTTGATTCTCAGTGCAGTTTTCAGCTTTTTTTAAATGGAATTTTGTGGGGTTTGAGCGTTTGTTTTTCATTATGTTAAACATAGAGCATCCATATGTTGCTTTCCTTTGGAATCTTTAAGAAAACATACAGTCATTTAAATCTGCGCTATTTTATCCCTGCAGTCATAAAATTCCCGTAGAAGAAGACTTCTGCCTTATATATTTTCCTCCATCGGTTGTTGCAAATGTGTGTTCTAATTCCTTTTCTTCGTTATGCCTTGTATGACAGGGCTGCTGCAGGTAAGTAAATGTGCAGAGGATATGAAACAGAGTCTTAACTCCTATGGTGCGCTCTATAACTCAAAATCTTGACCAAGGTGCTCAAGTCGTATCCCTGGTTCATGACCTTCAGGTTAGTAGAGCACAATAGGAAGTATAATAGCTGGCTTCCATGGTGTAATCTTTATTGTAAGAATAATACATGAGATCTTACACGCCTCTATCAGTTGCAAATGTTCTTGTAGCTCATTGTACAATATGTCAGATGAAATGGATTTCATGATCTTTTGTATAATGCATATGTTCCAATAGTAATTTCAAACCTAATTTATTTCCTTAGAAATTCATTCATCTTTTGGGTGCCATTTTTAACCATCTTAATTTTCTATTATACAAGCACAGGGGGCAAATTCTTTACTCACATATACATGTCCCACTCCCACTGGATTTTCTACAAGATTTACAGTATCTAAGGGGAAAATTTAGCTTAGAAGTATTTTTATTTTATCACTATCATACAAGCCCTTTCTCTGTTTAAAACCTAGTAGTTATTTGGCAGTTGTGTTTCATTTTGGTCTTGCTGCTGTAACTAGAAATGCTTTTAAAGATATCATTTTTTTCCAGATAATGTACCTCTGTAAATGCCAAAGTTGACTTCGTGTCTTTCAAAATACATGTATAAGTTATAAGTTATTGGGAGTTTTAACATTAGTTGCAAGTGTGTCACTGAAAATAGTTATTGCATTCTTCCCTTTTTTTTTTTTTTTTTTTTTTACTGTAGTGGTTGTTGTTGGATGATGGGTTTAGAAAGTGAGGAAAAAAGAACCTGTGACATTTCATTGGCTGCAAATTCCAAAGAGCTCCTAAAACCATGGGCACAGTTGTTCTTACACTTTTGCTTTTAATAGGAAGAATAAGAGAATAGGGGATTAAGGTAGCCAAAACAGCTTTTAAAAAGTATATTTCATTGCAAAGAGTGGCATCCTGGCAAGAACAAACATATTAAGCTGCAGGGCATTGTTAAGTAGAATAAGTTTTTGGGCCAAGGGCAATGTAGAAAATGACAGTGCTGGAAACTCCTTTTGTCCCTTGGAAGAGAGGTTTTTTTTTTTTCAGAGAGCAGTATAATTGGCAGGTTTAAATACCTCTTACATACAGTCGGATCAGTTTATCCATTTATTCTGGAAACGACACAGTAATATTTCAGTCTCAGTTCTCTCTCTTATTAGGGAAGCATGGGCTCAGTATGTCCCTAAGGTTTAACCGTTACAGTCTAGTCTCCTTTCCTGTAGACTATGAATTAGTGTCTGTAATTCATATCTACAGTTTTATGCTCTACATTCTGCTCCATAATATTCTAGTTCTTTTTCTTGTCAATATGGTATATGAAAGTCCATCTAAAAAATGGCATAATTACCTCTGGAAATCTGTTTGGGTAGTAAAGTGAAATGAAATAATTTCAAAATAGGCATGAAAAAAAATCTGATAAGAAATAAGATTTGCCCAGATCTCAAGTAGGAAAAAATTATATAAAGTATGAAAATAGAAGTCCAAATCACATCTAAAGAGCAGTATAGGCTGTAATAAATCATGAGTGATGCCTGTGAGCATCAGCTTGTGAAAGCATTGGTTCCCTAGTCCATTGGTTTCTCTTTCAAATAAATACACAAATAATTTATTTAATCTCAGACAAAATATTTTATACTTTAAAATATTGATTCATGTGTAGTTGATCCAATAGGATGGTGACATTGCTCAACAAGTGTTAGTACTGGTGCCTGAACCATAAATACCTGTCAGAAGGTTTACTGGCTGAAGCTGGCAAGTAATAAACACATAGACAGTCACATAGACACTGGTAGTCAGCCTGGAGGACGCACCAACTAGGACAGCCCTACCAATTGCTGCATCTGGTAGAGACAAATGAGGGAACCAATTTTTGAGATACACGTATGGCGAAATGGCCAGGAACACGGTGGAATAATTAAATATACAGAAGCAGATTTGTTTCCAGTGCAGTGCTTAAGTGTTTTGTAAATTTTAGTATTCCTGCCTTGATGGTATAATAATGGGCTACACTTCTTTTGGTAAACTGCACTAGCGTCTGTTCACACAGTTTCCTGGTAAAGAAATCAATGCAGTTTAAGATGGCTCGGAATTATTTTTCTTTTCCTTGTTTTAGCACTTGGGTATATCAGTGTTAATAATATCTAGAATCCTAGGAAACATAAGCAGTCTTGTATACATCATAATCATTTTCTTCAGCTTGTGAACTGAATACATTCTCGGCTATCCCCGTCTTTTCAATGTCTGAAGATGTGGAGGAGCGTATGATAGTACTATTCATTTGTTCATATTTTTCACAGTTTAGGCAAATTGAAACTATATCTGGAGTCATAGCATAGTCGATCAGAGAGTGAACTGTGACAGATTTTTTTCCCAACTGGACACTTTGTGCAGCTCTGCAGTCTTCTATTTTGTATTAGCACAGTCTGAAGAGATTATTTGGATGTATAACTACAGTTAACTCCTCCTTCCTTGAGTCTCTACTCTGTGATCAACGTTCTGTGTATTTGCGAGTGGACAGCTCTGCTACATGGATTCTTCTCATTTTTGACAAGTAGGCAGCTAAATTCAACGTCCTGCTGATGTGAATTTCTCTTTATCTCTCAGCAGTTACCAATGTCTCTTGAACCTTTGTAGCTTTTGGACTCAAAGGATACAGGAAAACATCCTGTTCAGTTTGCTTGAATTCTGCTCACATATGCACATTTATAAGAAGTGAAAAAGTAAGGACAACTTCCATTATATATACATGAAGCGTTTCAGTTTGCCAATATGTTTTGGAATATTTCCCAAACTGGAAATCTCAGTGTTCACCACGATCCTGAAATAAAATAAAGAATTATTTTGACAATTTCACTGCTGCCTAGTATAAGTGCCTGTCATTGGTGTTACTATTACAGATCACAGATTAAGCTGGTCTCTGCATATACCTAAATAAGAACAACAAACGGTCGCAAATGAAAATTGTGATGTCCCTCTATAAAAACACATGATACCCAAGGAAAAAAAAATTACCTACCCACCTGCCTCACACCCCCCAAACACCAACGCACATATTTAAAACTCAGAGTCCCATTTAGGCAGACAATTTAAAAAAAAAAAAAGCAAGATGTAATCTTAAACATTACATCTCTGGGGCTAAGTTTTTGAAAATGATCAGTGTAATTCAGTGATTCCTATACATGGTTACCTATATTGATAAGGTGAAACTGTCAGAATGTCGTGTTATAGACAATGAACGGGGCTTTCTCAAATTTATCTTTTTCCAACAAAGCTGTTCTGCTGGCTGTGTCTGCCCATGTATAAAATACTGCTACCGTCAAAGCCATGTCATTGGATTATATTCAATTTTTGTTTTACTTTTCAGTGCATCTGCATGGCATAATTGGGCAGCACTCTTTCGCTGTGCCTCACATTCCTCTTCCTGATGGCAATGGTTCATCACCAGCTGCTGCACAGCGACAATTGCCTTCCTCTCAGCACTGTTTACTTTTGATTCTTCCTGAATGTGGTACATTTTGTTTTATGTCGTGTCAGTGTTGTTATACTTACATAATGTACTTAAGTATTGTTTAGATTGACACAGTGTTAGTACTAAAATTGAAAATAAAATGTCATTATTGGCAAGAACAGCTGTTTTCATGCACATCATTTTCTGAGCTTCAGTTTATTAATCAGGCTAAGCGGGAGTTTTGTACAAATGGTAGTATTTTTTCTTGAAGTACTCTATGGACTTTAGATTTCCATCATAACAGAATTGAATAGTATAATGTAGCAGAAATGTTTGATGTGATTAAAAACTGTTTATTCTGGGTTTGTAATTGATTTAATTGTAACATCTAGAGGGCTGCAATTTTGAAAAGTTTCAGCCCTGATTGCCTATTATTCACATGACAACACTGAAATAAAATGACACTATAGTAAATGAAAACATAACAAATAACACCAGTGGTTCAATAACATTTTGAAAGAAAATCAGTAGATGTTCTGCAGAAATCACCTACAGGAACAGCAGGAAGAAAAGCCCATGTTTTAAATCAGCTTTTGTAAAAACCTGCTGAAAACTGACTATCGCAGAAAATATAATAATGTTACTCATCCAGTAAAATGGTTTTGATTGTCTTCTATAGTATTAAATAATACCTGTTGTGAAGTGCAGTCAAACATTAGGAAAAAAGACTTATTATCTACACTGAAACAAAAAGGCTGCATATACCTGCCTCTCCCCAACTTTTACTGCCCTCCATGTAAAATTCAAATGTAAAATTCATCAAATTCACTGGGAATCTAGGAGGGTTTAGATTCTGAACCTGCAAAAGTTTCATCTGTGCCTTGATCCCACACAAAGCCTGGGTGGTTTTAATTGGCTTTGCACAATATGTGGAAGCTCTTCTTAGAAACTGAATTATAGAATAGGAAAGCCCTGGAAACAGTATGTTTCAACACTGCTTCATTAATTGTATCATGGACAGTATTCCCCCATTAATTCCTGCAAAAAGAAAAACAAAAATAAGAATCAAATTATTAACTATCCTCTAAGAACAAAAAATTAATTTTACATATTTCATATATTACTATGAATATTCGTGTTGTGTTTTAAGTTATTGGGCAGACATATCTTGCAAGTATTTTTCTTTTCCTTGTTAGGCATTGGTTGTATACACTACATTATGTAATGAAATAATAGGAAAAAGTTATATTGGTTCATCTTTCATTGTTCTGTTTTATTATGTACATTTCTGTTTACACATGAAGGACGTAAATTTAAAGTCTGAAATTCAGACTTTCAAATTTAAGCCATTAGGCAATACCCATTCTTTCCTCTGTTGTTTCACCACTGTAATTGTAATAAGCTTTTCATATGTAATTGGGCTTTATGTAATTGCACTGTAATATATATATAAAGCCCAGTAAACTCCATTAGCACATTATGCTGGGACAGTTTCGTGGCGCTTTATCTGTACTTGTAAAGATCACATAAAAGCTTTATATACTTTGTTTATAGTAACCTTTTTTTTTTTTCCCACTGCTTTTATTGACTTACAATCAATTCTGCTTTTCAACAATGCTTATAATCAGATTAACATATTTTGGAGCTGTTTAGATGGCTATGACTGGATTTTTGAGAATGTGTGGGTTTCTTCAACATTACTGCATGTATCAACTTAATCTTCAAAGAGAAAATAGTTTTGCAAACTGCTTCTAAATGACATTAGGAGGTGGTGTGTTAGATTTTTTTTACCTGACTAATTCAGTTAAATATTTACTAGAAAAAAATTTAAAAGCTTCACAGATGACACAGATGATTCCACCTAAACATGAGAAGGAACTTCTTTACTTAGAGGGTGACAGAGCACTGGAACAGTGGACATGTACCTGGGCAACCTTGTTTAGGTGGACGTGCTTCGGCAGGGGGGTTGGACTAGATGATCTCCAGAGGTCCCTTCCAAACCCATATCATTCTGTGATTCTGTGATGACACTGGATTCAACATTTTCTGTTTCATCACTGTTAAATGATTTGTGTAGCTGTTTCATTGAGTGGGTCTAATTCTTTCTCTATTTGGAAGAAGCACTTAAACATTTAAAGCAGCGCTGTTCTTTCATTGAGAGGAATTTCATAATCTTTCTTGGCAAAAAATAAGTGATTACATTTCCATATCACTCAAAAAGGGGTCAAAATATATCTCTAAACAGACTTCCTGTGTAAATAAGAAATATAAATTTTAAAAATTTAGTATTTTTTTTTTAATATTTACTGATGTGCTTTAAAGTATTCAGGACTTAAAATGAAGGGCAGAGAATTGTAAAGAAAATTGAGACTAAAGCTGCCCTGTTTTATTTCTGTCCTGGTTATTCTGAAAGGAAAGTGGTGCTCGAATAGTAATATTACCAAGGGAAGGGCAACTGGTCCAAAAAATGGGACCATAAAAATATTCATTGAAGTGGAAGTGGCACATTTCTATATATACTCTGCAGTCTCAAATCACAAATGAAAGATTACAATATATAGGAAGAAATGTAACAGAATGTCAGATTTAAAAAAATCCTTTAAAAATATGACCTTTAGTACCAAAAAACATGTATGACTAATTTTGAACTAATCTTATTTTGCATTTGAGAACCTCTGAATTGTTTAAAACATAATATCCTGTTATGTCACTATGCATTCAGCTATGCATTGCCAAGAACATAAAACATATTTACTTTAGCATTCCGGAATAAAGGTTAAGTGGGTCTTACAGAGCTTTTGAACACTTGAAAATGTTCAGAAATAGAGGGATCCATTGTCGTATAGTATCAGAGAACAAGGGACAGCCTAGTCAAATATGTTCCTATCCTATGGATATTTCTTTGCACACTGTACAGAAAACTTACTACAGGTGACCTGTTATAAGTCTCTGATTATCATCTTACTTTTTTTTCTTTTTCTTCCATACCCTAGAGTAAGATCACTTGCTCATTTGGGCTGTTTATTAATTTATGTAATGAAGGACTCACATAATAAAGAAGAAAATATCCCCTCCTCCAGTAGAAGAGTGATAGGCCACCGGAATGCCTTGTTTTACAAAAAGTACCTGTCATGTGATATTTGTAACTACACTCTGAGCAATCCTTCTCAACTGGTCATTGCCTTCAACAGAATTTGACAATGAAGTTGGTATCTGGGCTGATGCTCACAGCACAGAAACTATAACGAACTGACATGGGAGGTGCTTCTCCTGCAAGATCTGTGACCTTTCCTGGTAGCAGTAAGAGCCTGGCCAAAACCTGCATAAATAGTTTTAACTGCCTAAGCTGTTTCTTGAAGAACTGAGATTTTAGTGTGTCTGTGTAAAGCTTTCTGTGCCTTCTGACCATGACAGTTACTGTGGAATCCTTCAAATGTGACTGAAATATATTTTTTTTCTTATTAGAAACAAAAGGTTTGTGGCAGAAACAGAAGACAATCAAAATGGCCTAGAAGTATGAGCATCCTTTTCCTTCATAAAGTATATCACACTGTGCTTACCACTATACACAAAGAGAAAGTGAATTATTACACTGAGACTCAAGTAAGCTACCTAATCACAGATGTGGTCTACTGTAGCCTTTGGGGTGTCATTTACATTTTAGAAAATTCTACAATAATCTAAACAGGTGGTAACAGGTCTTCCTAAATGACATTTAGAGAGTGTTGTAAAAGAATAACATAGTGTTAAACTGGCCTTGCAGGTCTAAGATCCTACTTCCTAGCCTGTCTGCAGGATCAGAAAGTCAACTGGTCATCTTCAGAAAAAGGGATGGAAAGTAGCTGTTTTCTGGGAGACTATTTCAAGTGAGAGCTGTTGGTCTTTCTTGCTTGCTCTTTCTCAGTATGACAGGGTTTATTCCATATCAAGAGTTACTATTCTTTAAGTGATAGTGGGTGCAAGTGCTCTCTAGAGACTGTTAAAAAAAAAAAAAAGTCTTGAGATCTTCCTGGGTGATTGAGGAGAAGACACAGGTCTAAAGGAAATACAGAGCTAAAGGGACATTCAAAAATGTTAATGCATGTAAACTTTTATTTAAGATATGTCATAGGAGGGAGGAATCTTTTAGGACTCAGTGCTGCCTGAAGAGGCGTGGAACAGAAAGGTACCTTGCATTCCCTATACATTGCAACAAATAAATATTTAATTAATAATTAATCTCCAATTTATATTTTCCAGAGTGACTGGCAAGAAATTTTGGCTGAGATTAAAAGGAGAAACAATGAGGGAGTTATTTGATCATTTAAAATTGGCACAAATAGCATTTTGGATTTCATTTTGCCAGAAAGTTTACTTGTGTAACTAGAAATGCAGTACCACTGAAAAAAGGGCCAGTAATTGTTTCTTATCGGTGAAATAAGGGGAACATTTTAATCTTTATTAGTGTTTTTGTGTTCATATGAGTTGTAACAGTATGGGAATGACACTGGCACTGCTAACACTGAAATTTAGACTTGCAAAATTTCTTTACTATGGTTTATCCTCCACCTACACACTGAAGTTCAGACACTTGCTATTAAGTTCATTGTTCTACCTAAAAGATTAATTTCATACACTGCTAATGAGATGGCCCTCAGGAAAGATGGGGAACCTGAGCCTTGTTAAAATGTGCAAGTTCTGCCAAGGCTTGGGAAACTAACAAACATGAATTAAGTCAGCATTATTAGACACTACTTAAAATTAGTTGCATTTTGGACATGAGATAGGTTATTTGGCTTCAGGAAGTTATCCACTACCTATTGCATCAGAAATTAGAGAGCATCTTCAAAGTTGTCCTTTTACCCCGTCCAAATGACAAGGATTTAGAGTGACAGGATAGTTCAGTGATTTGGGAGTACAAGATTTGAGTTACTGTCTCCTTTATAGAGGTGCTCTCTTCTGTCTCTGGAAAGCTGGTATATAATATTTCTCCCTTTCACATGAAATAAGCACTTTTTGTATTGTGGAATGTTATGGCAATGGTTGCTATAAATACATGTGCACGTACACATTAGAGATGCTATAATCAGAGTAACTAACATTTCCTGATTTTTCTGAGCAAGATTCTTAAGCTGGAGACTGAGTGAACTGAACATTTCAGTGTATAAACACTAAAGGGAACTGGGAGAAATTCTAGGGTCATTGATTAGGGACAAAATAGGAGAACACTTGGACAGGTGCAGACTGGTCAAAGACAACCGGGACATTTATAAAGGGGAAGCCATGCTTGTCAAATGCTATTAACTTGTTTGAGGAGGTGACAATGAGAGCTGACAGGGGTGAAGCAACAAACATAATCTGCTTGGACATCAAGATGGCTTTTGATACTGGTACACTGAAGACCAGATACAGGGTTAGTAAGCATCCGATGATAAAGTGAGTGATAGAATGTCTCTAAAACCTCTTAGTCCCAATTTCGTTGACATACCACAGCAAAACGTGTGAGAAGGTGTACAAAAGTAATAGATATAAATGAATTTGGTAGGGATTTTCCACACTAAGGGGGATGAATGAATCAGAAAGATTGTGAAGGCAGGAGACAGAAAAAGCAGAGGAGTGGGAGAGGAAAAGAACTGACCTTTTCATGTATTTTGGAAGAGAAAAGGCTATGAAGATTAGTTTATGGAAGATCACTGTAGAAGAGATGAGCATAGAGACACCTGATGTATCCCTCTATATCTGTCTATATCTATCCTTAACTTTGTTGCAGACAGGAAGTCATTGCTGGAGGGAACAGATGATTTTAAGCATATGCTGGATTTCTGCTGGGAACAAGAGTTCTAAGACCTTCTTGTTGAAAAGGGCAAAATTTAGGATTTATTCCTACCTAAGCCAAATTTAATTATTAAATATTAAGCAGTCCTTTGCTCAATACCTACTTGTTTTTCCTTTTAATGCAGAATAGAAATAGAAATGTAAAGGACTCTTGACTTCAGCTTTCTGTACAGTCATTTCTCTGGACATGTTCATATTCTATTTTGCACAGCAGCATTTGCCTTTCATCACTTTCCATTTGCTAAAGGAAGTAGCTAGAGTATTTAACAAACAGGTAACAACTATAATAGGTCTCAGCTGCAAGAAAATCCAATGAAGCTGGTTTTGAGGCAAAATTTGTAGTTGGGGGGGTTAGCTCTATGGAAAACCTGAGGTAATAATTGAACAATATACGCCATGAGATCTTTCCATTCAATTATATATTTTTCATTTCCAGAATACTGCATGAAGTTGCAATATGCCTTTTAGATTTTAGATAATTGGTGCACAGACAAAAATACTGCATTGTGAAAAGTGAAAGCTTAGATTACTGATGTGGAATAGCCATACCTCCTCCTCCCTGCCCCCCCCCCCCCCCCCAAAAAAAAAGGCATCTAACGAGAAGACCTAAATCTTAACTGATAAGATATTTTGGGGGCGGGTTTGCTAGGCATTTTGGAATAATTATAGAAATTTTTGACAAAATTTGTTTCACATCCTGTTTTAAAATTCAAAAAGAAAAAGAAAAGGTTTTGATATATATCCTTCAAGTAAATTCATTCTTTTTATTGTTTTTACTTTTAAAAGCTTGTTTTCTAGCTCAAAATGGTGGTCTGATTGTTATCATTTAATTCAGTAAACAGGAGGCAGAGAATACTGATCAGAAAGCTGGACCCTAAGTAAGAAACAGGAACAGTCCTTTGCAGCTGAAGAAACAGTACTACAGGTGCAGTTCCTGTTTTAAACAGAAATACAGTGGATCAAGAATGCAGAAACACTGTGAAGCTCAGATGCATGATGATGGTGTACCACTCTCCAAGAGAAGGCTGAGCTAATTTGTGATCTACTTACTGAGATGCAAAATTTGGATATCCTCTAGTTCTAAGCAGCTCTGCAACTACTCCTCATCTTGACTGAATATCCTTATTTGCATTTAACCTTTGTGAGTAGAATAAAAAACAGCTCTAAGTTTAGAAAGAAATTTGCTTTTGAGGGTTTTCTGTTAGTTAAGAGACAAAGTTGTGTCATGATGATGGCTTAAGTGGCCAAATATGCAAGAAAAAGAACATGGCTGGAAAAGAGAGGGTTATGGTCTTATTGCCACTTATTTAATATTTTTGATTTTCTCAGACTCAGCCTGTGTTCAGAGCGGTTCCAATATGAAATTTGAATAGGGGAAGGGTCATCACGAGAAATAGGCTAATATTTTGGGACAACAGGAAAACGTAACTCCAAATTTATTGTTTTATTTGTTTGTTTGTTTAGTCCTTTCATCATCACATCTTTCGTGTGTGTTTTGGTTTATGTCATTTGAAACAGTTGAAGTATAAATACCACACTATATCAAATACAATATGGGCATATTTTTGAATAAGGAAACTAATGCACACTGGAATGAAACAGGAAAACAAAGAGGTAAACTTGTGAAATAGGGAATATTGTGCATTTATGTATTTCTAGGCATTTTTGTAACAAACTGACTATTTTAAAGCTACTTGGATGCTAGGAAAAGACAAGCAAATTAATATTTTTGTAATATAGATGTCATTTTATATTTCATGCCTGATTCATTTGAAAATGTAGATTAATTTGCAAACAGTTTAGAGAGGTGAACTATTGAATTGAGTCCTATAAGATTTAGGATTTGTCATCTTTTAAAGTTGACACCCAGTGAGAGCTTGTCAATTACAAAGAAGTGAAATGAAGTGAAAATAAGCCTCGTCTTCATCTTCTTGTTATATGCTTGGTTGGTTATAGAGAGACACCATTTACAAGCTGAGAATAATTACTTGCAAAGTATTTTTCACTTTAAACCAAAATTATTTATTATTTTATCTCACTCCATTATGATATAGCAGTTACTGTAATTTCCTAATCTCACAACCAAAATCGACTTTCAGTAGTGATGTGGCCACCTGAAATGTAAATTTGTTTGGGTTAAAAATGAAAAATGCTGTTTAGAGTGGGATTTTTTTTCAAACATTACTAATCCTTCTGTGATGTGTTATTCAGAATTTCTTCACTTTACGAAAGTAAAGCAGCATGTAATTTAGTGAATACACATATGATATAGAGAGAGTGTCAACAGTATAAACCATTTTTTTATTTACACACAAATACATCAACACTCTCTTCCAGCTTAAATGTATATTATATTATCAGTCTCTTGCTAGATATTTGATTTTTGTATAGCTCCTTCTTTTAAAAGTTTCCATAGGCTGTAATACAGCCTTTCTGATGTAGTTTTCTCAGACAGAAGTGAGTTAGCACTTTTCCTTTTATCAGTTTTATTCAGCACAATGAATGCTTAGAGCAGTTCTGTGAGCATGTAACTTGTGTCATCCTGCCTTCTTTGCATCCACCATTCCTGCACTTCATAAATTTCTGTACTAAATGCTATTTTATCAAAATCCATGAGCTGTTTTAGAAGAAAGTACACTTTAATTGGATTATAAACTAAACTAAAGATAAAATATACGTATTCAGCAACTCTTTGCTCAAGTGTTATCTTTGATTTTTAACTGGAGCTCTGAGCTAATTAGCTTTCTTGCTTTTCACAATACTCCATCATGACCAACTGAAAAACAGAGAGGCCAGGTGATTTGACTATGGTACTGAGCAAACCAATAGCTCAGCCTGAACTAGAAGGAGTCATCTCCTAGCTTGGAGGCTTGTGCCAAGCCCGCCACGCTCCCTAATACAAAACACTGCAGAATGAGTGCTCAGGAAAACGTAGCAATCTCTTCCTGAATGGGAACTGGTACTTGATGCCAGTCTTTTTATTCATAAATGTGTGCAGAACTTAGTGAACACATATGCAAAATATTAGATGTCAGTTATTACTTAATGTTTTTAGATTATATCTAGGGATTTTTTTGCCATAATGTTAATTTTCTTTATTAGTTGAGCTGGATAACTGCATTTGTGCATCATGCTTATACTAGTTGATGCAGAAGGCAAGCTTATAACACCTCTTGTATTACTTCGATTTTGTCTTATAGTAGTGATGCTATTTCCTAGTACAGTTCAGTTATGCTATTTAAATATACAGTAGAATATTTCCTTTTTATTGCAGAAGAATGCTTTGATCTATCAAAAAGTTTAATTTAATTTCATGCAATAGATCCTATTTCTAATTAGGTATATATGTGGCAGTTGCTAAGTTTTTCTTTCATGTCCTTCCATTCATTTTTAAAGCAAATTTTCTGTTACACCGTCATATATTGAACAGTAGGTGCTTTGCTCAGATTCTGGAACTGCACAGGTATATCTGATTTCCCCAGTAGTCCATAAGGTGTTTTGACAACTTGGCCTTTCCTTATTTTAATTATTCCCTTCCTGTATGTGATAGACTAATGCATGGTTTTATTTAACATTGTTATATCTCTGACTCTGAATAGGGAAACAAAGATCGGTGTAACTGGTAGCTGGTAGCAATAATATAGTGCAGGCTGTATCATCCTTTTCACTTTTTTTTTTTTTTTTGAGTAAAACACGAGGAAGGAAGATCAGTTAGTATAGAAGAATTATTAGAGAATGCAAAACAAAGAAACAATAGATAATTTGGAGATTAACCCTCAGGTTGACATTGTAACATTCCTACCCTAGTGAGTAGCATGCCAACTGAGTAGTCCTATAGAAGTAGAATCGCTTGAGGAACGACAAGAAGTAAAAGATTGCAAAACAGTGCTTTGGCAGTCTAGGGATTAATGACATTACTAAGAATATAGAAGGACTTTCTGCAAAACATAAAAGATTACAGAGCTTCAAGTGGGCACTGAAATGCTTTTTGTTGAATTGAGACTTTATTCTGTAATATCACACTCCTGTTCATATTTATCATCCTTTCTCTCCTGCTGGAGAGTGTTATTGATCTCTCGTTTGCAGATTGCAGGTGTGGCAAACTGAAGTATATTTGAATGCCTAGATAAATGGCATTTATTTAAATGTCATTTAAATGACAAAATAAAGTTAAAATTACTGATTGGTCACACTTAATCATTGCTTCCTTTTTTAAAATTATTTATTTTGCTGGTACGTGTGATATGACTTTTTTTTTCTTCTTCTAGCTTTTTACTCAGCTTTTCTTGCAGCACTTTCTTATTTTCTTTTCTTCTTCTGTTCATTTATGTTGATACTTTCCTTTTGCCAGTATATTTTCTTACTCCCATGTTTCAGCTACTGTGTCAAAAATGTACTTTCTAAATCAAAGTCCTTTCTCAGTGTTCTCTGTTCTGCAACCTTCATGCCTCTTTGTGGCTGCTCAGCCATGATTTCAAACAAAGTTGTAAGTTGTATAAGGTGTGAAAGAAAAGTAGAATGAAAAAAAAATCCACCACAGGACCACACTCAACTATCCATGAATCAAAAAGCAAAACTGGCATAGCTGGCACATGGGGATGATGAATCCCAGGGCTTAATAATCAGTGCCTTGTCGTACATGGAGGTATGTGAAGGTATTTCATGGAGGCCTGTCTTGGTATTTTTTAAAAAATATAACCTCTGCAGGTATAAAGCATTACGTAAATCAGCAGGACTACACTAACCTCCCTTATCAGCTGTACTGGGGCTACCTCAAATGAAGGAAGGAAGTTGTTCCAAAGTGCAGCTTGATTGATAAAAACTGGTTTACCAATGCCATTGGTGTTCCCCTTCAGTTAAAGTATTTAGGTTAAGCTTTGATCCAAATCAGAGAACCATCTGTTTCAGGGCAGTTGAGTATACAACTATCTTCAGAGCACAGCTGGAGAAACTGGCTTCTCAACATGGCTCTAAGAAGTAGGATCAGGATGAACTGTGGTGAAGTCAGTAGTTAACCAACTGATCAGCCAGCTCATTTATTTGCTAACATGCTAATGTGCTCAGAATTGCTTCTTAGTATCAGGACAGAGAGGTGGGTTGGAATGTCAGCAGAAGGTACACAATATGTAGACCAACAAAATAAATGGCGTATTACAAACGTCACTGCTTTAGTGGTTTTTGTGTTGGACAAAATAAAAAATAGAAAAATCTGCAGTTTTATTTTGAACAGAATGTTTTCCTTAGAGTGTTGACACTGAAAAAGAAGAAATTTTTGCAGGTTTCTGGACAAAATTTATGGCAAAGCCAAGGAGTCCAAGGAAAGTGATTAGAAATTTCTCAACAAAAAGGGCCTTTGCAAAAGCAGCAGAACCTTTTGTTGCCAAGGCAAATAGAAAAAAAATGACTGTAGTTGTAGAGAACATAAAGTTATTTTCAGTATCATTAAACCTCTATATAACTTCTTTAATTTGTTAAAAAAACAACATGTTTCAAGCATTTTCTGTATTTTTCCTTTTGCAAACCTGCCAGTCATTTCTGAGCAGTCAGTCAAACATTTTACCACAGGAACTGAAACTAGTATCTTTGTCAGCAATGCATCACATGCTGTTGGTGAACTAAAGGCACTAAAGTTTCTCCCCCAAATCCTGGTTCAAGATAATAAAAACTAGCAGCAGTCAAGAGAATCTCGAGTTCTCCGAGTAGAAATGGAAGCAATTCCGAGACCAATATTTTTTTTTTGCATCTGACTGAATGTTTCTCATCTTAGATTTTTACATAGAAAATTGAATCAAATAACCTAAATGAAGCACAATAGAAATGAGAAAGTTCTAACAGTGTGTTGTGAGTACATAATGTAGTTCCCATGGACCAGTGATAAGGATAAAGAGGACTGAAACTCTTTACTGTTTCTATTTCTGAAGTGAGCTAGCTAAAGACTGTGTAAAATGGTTTATCTATTCTGCAAGAATTTTGTTTCAACTTGTTAAAATTTGTTTCATATATGAGCAAGTATTCATAATTTGGTTTTCAGCCCCCTTCAATTTTCCTTTCCAAAATTGCAGATTAGGCTGTTCAAATAGCTATATATTCATGCAAGTATTATTTACTTCTTGATTGAAAAACACAAAGTCATTTCTATTTATGAACATTTTCTTGTAATGCGACCTGGCATTTCTCATCACTACTGCTTGCAGTCTAGTCTTATAAAATTTAATGGATGTCAAAAATGAGCACAGTATGAAAAATAAATAGACAAAAGAGAAATCCTTTACATGTTAACAAATGTCACAGAAAGATCTCTTAAAGTTAAAGTCCCTGTGGAGAAAAATAGTTTGGTCTCGACAAAAAGAAGTACCTCTTTAAGATATATGGCTGAGGGAAATCTTGGAATTTTCTGTCTTTTGAAAAGAGTAGACTTAATTTGTATGTCCTCCCAGACTATGCTTCATCTTTATTAGAGAAATCCTTCCTTTCCAATGGTTTTAGGCAGATTAACTGGCCTAATTGGACCTAAGCTGCTGTGAAGAGAGAGGAAAAAAAGGTGGAGGCACAGGCTCTCCAAGTCCTCAAGTCACATCCTCCTGGTTGACTGGTCTGCTTAGCCAAGCTGAAACTGGTCTTATTGTCATGTTGGGTGCATTAATTGGAGTGCAGACTAATTTGCAAGAATGCTTTAGTGCCCTTTAAAAGGTGATTTAAAATTCAAAGTGATGGAAATTGTATAAAAGCATGCTGATCTGATCATTACCCAGAATTCAGTTTGACATTTCCTCTATTTATCTGTTTTTATTGTTTAGACTTTAAGTTTACTGTGAAAGACTTAAGAGACTGCAACAATTCATGATATTCTCTGGATTGGTTGATAACCTGTCCTTTTCTTAAACCCAGGGAATGCAGTGAAACTGAACTGGTTAAGCTCAAATATGTCTAGTTTGGGGATGATAAATTAAATATTTTTAGATAATACAATGTAATAATAATTATAGCCATAGCTTTCCCTTGTTCCTATCAAATACATGAAAATACACTCCCTGGAACATACTTACCAACTAGAGACATTAGCACCTCATTAACATAGACATGAATACAATGGTAATGAGGGTAGCGAATTTACATTTTCCACCCAAAAGGACACAAAAACAAAATAAGGCACTGCTTTTGCAAATTCTATAGGTATAGCTATATCCATTGCTGAAGTTCAACTATGTTCACGGATGAAGAATGTTGTCTGCCAGCACTACAAAACAGCTCTCCACAACACTTAACAGTATTAGTCATATGAAATTACAGAAGAAGCCTTAAGAGGATTCATAATAAAAATATGCAATTTAGACTCTCGTGTAAGCAATGCAATAAACACGAAAAATTTCCAGGGATATTTGAGTGATGGATTTAAGAAACTGCAATTGGGACCTTTGTTCTGCATTTTACTCAAAGTCAGCAAATAGGTTGTTGTCCTGACACAAAGAAAACGATGCTTTCCTGAAGTGAAAGCAATTGATGCTACCCCTGGTGTACTGCACTTGCCTGTGCCAGAAGCTGGTAATACTGGCTAATACTAAATTCCTTAGCCAGTGCTATTTGCTGAAACATTTAGATGCAATGCTCTGAAAACATACTTTTATTTGGAAGTCATCTCCTGTTACCTCTTCGATAAAGAGAGATTGTGTTGGCAAGAATCTTGTGCAGTAATTAACACACTTGAGTTGCAGGCTACCCTCTACCCCATCAATGTCTCCAATGACATTGTCTTCAGTGAAATTGTAAGGAACAGCCCCATCTGGGCAGAAAAGAATTGTGAGCATAGAATGGCTTCTTTTTGCACATATCTCAGCTCCTTGCTTTACTGGAAATGAATGAGGTAGGCAGCATTTATCTCTTAGTCTTCACAGAAGAGAAAGATAAAAGGTTCTACCTTCCAGCGCACTGGTCAACCCTTTCAAACTTTGGCTTGAGAAACAGATGCATGACAGCGTGGGCTTAAACAGTGTAACTCTTCTTTAAATAAAAGAGTTGCCTTTTTGTGGAGTTGTAATTTGTTCAGGCTGAATCGTGAGATTAATATCCAGTTCTCTGAGACTGCATTTATGTTAAGTTTGTGGCATTACCTTCAGGTGCCATAGCAAGGCAAAGGTTGACATACAGATTCATTCTTGCCAGTATCAACTCATCGGCAAGGAATAAAACGAGGATGTACAGATCCTAAATTGAGTTCCTCACCTGGCTGTGAATGTCAGTAGTAAGAGTGGTAAGTGTGAATATTGAAAGGAAATGCATGGAACCCCAGGACACTACTTGGCAATTTTCATTTTAAAGGATGAACAAGAACTTCTGCCTTCTGTGTTAGCTGAATCGAGCTAATGCTTGTACGATGTGTTATATGCTCTCTTCTGTGCTGCTTGCACAGCTGTCTTTTGGCCATTTCAACTACATTGCACTTCAGGATTTTGCGCATTTGAGGCAAGCTATCGGATTTTTTTTTTGTTTTGGTTCAATGGAATGAAGTATTAGGGTTTATTTACTGAAAAACTTTGAAACTGCTTAAGATAGCGTTACTTAACATAGTGTTGCTTTCCTAAAAAACAAGTTTTACATGTGTTCTTTTCCCTATTTCATTTTATACTCTATTAAAGAAGAAAGTATTTACCATGGTAACCTGGACTACATAAAATACGTATAATTTTTTCAGAGAGTCATGGTGATGTGTAATGAAATCTGTCCCTGAGATGTTCTTAAGAATGTTTTCATATTGTGCAATGGGGTCTCATTGCTAGTTGCACAAGATTACCTGTGGGCAAAAAGCAAAATATTAGAGGAAGCCTAAACACTTGATTAGTTGTAATATCATCATCACTGAAGATGGACAGTCTGTATGACAGGTTGTCTTGTATGAAAGAATTGGTTCCTTAACACACTCTACTTCCATTATCACATTCCATAACAAAAAGAATACATGCAGAGCACATCTCAATGAATGTCTCAGCTTCTGTTATGCAAACAGCACACACTTACTACCTTTTCAGCACTATAAAATTTTAGGAGAGGAGGGACCAAGGACAGATAAACAACAGTAATGCAACTTAGGAACAGAGCATGTTCCACTAGTAAGAAATTAATGGAAAGAAAAATGTGATAAATAGATGCACTTAAAAGCACAGAATACAGACCTCTGAAAAGATGACTTAAGTAATTCAGTCAGATATTCACTGAATTCTCTCTGTGAAAGGTATATATTAGCTATCCATGTGATCTTGAATATGAATTCAGCTTTATGTTCCAACAGAGGCACAGCTAAAGGGCCTAATGTATAACAAGTCAATGAGCAATTTTGGCACCTTAGAAGATTTGCTGTGGACCTCAGTAGGGTCAGAAATTTGCCCAGTATGTCTTCCATTTGTATGAAGGCCTAACATAAATTATCTTTTCACTCACATAGTATTAAACTCTGGAATTTTTTACAGCTGATTGACCTGGTGGTAAGTAACACTACCTCTGCATTTTCACCTGAGCAGATTGAAAACTGTGGAGTACAATATATTGATGTTTTCCACACTGCTGAAGACAACCTAGAGAAGAAAAGCAGTAATGCCCGTAAGTCATGGGAATGTGGCCATGATTGAAAGAATGGGCTTTCTTCAGCCAGGAAGGAAACTAGCTACAGGCACCTAGAAGGTCACTGCAGTAGTAGAACTGTCTATTCACAATGTCCTTTGTAGAAAGGATAAGAAGTAAAGGGCTTAAATTCAAGGAAAAAAATATTCTGATTAGGCTTTGGGGAAAACTTTCCAATAGTGGAGACAATGAAGGTTTAGAGAAGATTGCCTGGGGAGTTTTCAAGAATTTCTATCAATGATAGTTTTTAAGAATGGGTTCAACAAACAACCGTCAGGAATAAAACAGGTATATTGGATCTTGTTTTAGGCAGTGGATGAACTAGATGACTTCTTGAAGTCCCTTCCAGCCCTCCTTTTCTAATGTTCTGTGATTTTAAAAGATGGTCAGTAGATAAAAAGATAGATATTATTTAATGCACAAATAGAATCTATTTACTGAACACAATGTAATGTGGTATTTCAGAATATGGGAAGCAAACCAACTTGTGTGTTTAGTGACAAAGATCAGTTAGTGAAGTACAATTCATGGTAAGTTACTTGGAAATTAAATAAAGTATTCAGGACACCCATCATTTGAAATGCTTGATCTTTTACAAAGAAAACATTCTAGAAAAGAAACAGTATCCAATACTCAGGGATTTGAGGTTGTCTTCTACAAAACCTACTCTAACAGCCTGTGTTTCCTAAGAACAACTTTTCCTATGAAATTGCACAGTTCTTGGTTTAAGCTTTAAAGTAAATTGTTATGAAGCTACTACAATATTGATCACTTACTAGAAAAAGAATGAATATGATTAAAAAGTACATTATCTCACACCATGTAGTCTACTATTTCTAGACATATTAATCACACATATTAAAATACTTAAGAAAATAGCAACTATAATTTAAAAAATGGTGAAATGTGTTAACATCATTTTACTGACAAAACCACATACATAGTAGGAGATCACAACATCAGAAATAATATTCTGAAATTCATCCTTGATTTCTCTTACTACACTACTTATTTCCAGGCACAGGCAGGACTTCACAGCACAGTATGAAAGATAGATGCTAAGTGTATCAGGTACAGGACTGTATAAGATGAAAAAATAGAGATGAATACAGGTAGGAGAGTATTAAGATGCAATGTCAGAAGCTAATGTAATGTGACTACACAAGAAAACAATTAATATTCAGTATTTTCTTTCTTATAGAAATGGAAATCTAATAACTAGTTCACTGCAAAAAAACAAAGAACAGAGGACAGCACTTTTCAGCAATATTATTATTATCCCTTTATGAGATTAAAATCAGTAGAATCTGTAAAGAGTAGCATGAAAATTTACTGGAAATCTATTAAAAAATTTACATACCATGACAGATTTCCAATAGCGGCAACATTTTGGAAAACCTATCTGTGTGGGATATTTCAGGTTATCTGCTGCTACTACATGAATGATGTTATATCATTCATTCTAAAAGCACTTGGAAAATGAAGTTTTGTAAATGTTTGACATATTATGTCAGTTCTGGCCATGGAAGATCTCAAGGCTTGACAAGTGATGTAATGGTAGGAGATGAAAGTTGTGTGCCAAAAATTAGCAAGTGCTGTTTTCATCTTGAAGGAATGTAATGCCTCCCCCACTAGCATTTTTTTAACAACAACAAAAAAAGTCCTAAATATATCTTTTTACCCACATGAGTGTATAGAATTCAGGCATAGCAACCAAACTAACAATACTGGGAAGCACTCTTAAAATATACCTGGGTGTCCTCACTAAAATATTTAAACCCCAGCACAAAAGGCTAGATTCAAACTGAAGCATGCTTTAACATCAGCAGTGCAAAGGTTAAAGTAAGCAGCCACTACAAAGTTATAACACTGCTACTAAAATATGGCTTTTGCTGTTAGGGCAACTACTGCAGTTTTTGGGGTTTTACCACTGAAAATAATGGTGATTTCAATTAAAGAAAAATCTGTGGAAGAATAAAAATTAAATAAATTTGTTCTTCCCACGTTTTGAGTTGCCTTCGTGAATTCAAAATATTTTCAATTTTATATACTAATGCAGATAAGATAAAAATGCAGAGATAAAGATGGTGAAAAAACAATTTTTCAGTTAAAATCTTTCAAGAATTTCTAAATCGATTCCATATTTGGACAAACTATTACTTTTAGGAGAAGAGGTTCTTCCTCTGCAAAGGAATGACTAGTGTAAGATTAATCAGATTTGGCACAGAATAGCAAACAGTCAGTTGGTTATATTGTTCCCATCAGAAGGGGCTGAATTTCAAAATCTGGCAGGACAGAAACATGAATGTCTGTTTATGCACCACCATTAAATGTTCTGAGGATGGGGTAATTGGCTGTACTAATTGGCTGTAGTATGGAGACAGGTACAGCTGAATGTAAAGGCATTCAAGTGGATTGTGTCCACAAGCATGTCAGTAAATCTTGGCAACCATGAGGTTACATTTACCACACAGAAGAATTCCAGAGTGTAAAACATCAGAAACAGGTTCCAATCCTGTATATGCAAGGTGCAGTTAAACTGTTAATTTTGCATTGGTTGTTTGTTTAGGGTAATCAAAAAGTCACCTTGAGCTACCTCTCTCACCAAGTAGTCTGTCTCCTGAAAATGTCAAACTACAGGGTATTATTTGGTGGTGTTAATAAAGAAGGTGAATTTTCCTTAATGCCCTGTAATCAGTGGCCTCTTTTGAGATCAGATTCTGCCTCTAATTTTGTTCAGAACTTTCATCTTGCTGCAAAACCTCCTACCAAAGGTCTTAGTTTTGGCAAAACCTGGTTAGAATCTGTCTTGTCAGAAAATGTCTGACTAGCACCACTATTCATTTCTTAGGGTACATTGAAGGGAAATTGCTAGTTGCTGAATATTCCCATCGTATTCCTCAGTGTCAGATGCTTAAAATTTGCCAAAATGTAATTTGAAATTTCTTATGTTCTACAGGTAAAAATGTATCTGAAGAAATTTCCCGCTAAAATATTAGGTATTTCCAAACAAATGGATGTTTTCATTGCTTTTCTTTATCTGATTTTGTATATAAAAAATTGTAGCTGACAAAACTAATGCTGAGGTTTGATTTAATTTCAGTTTTCATGGACCCATCTCTTAAACGATTCCTTGAAGCTGATCATCTTTTTATGGTAAAGAACCTGAATACCTACAACATTCTTAGATGTGATAGGAAGCCATAAACATAGGAGGCTGAAAAGAGCTGCAAATGAGCCAGGCATCCTCATCCAAGCAAAAGTTATTCATTGGTCTTGGCATAGTCTGCAGCAGCCTACGCGCTGCTTTAATATATGCTAAATGGCTGTTGACCCACAGTGTCATTTGGCAACTAGCTACAGTTGCAGCATTGTGCATTCTGCCTCAGTCTTTTCTGTCTCCAACTCCTCTTTCAAGGGTGAGTTGACTAGTTTGTCCTCATTGCCCAAAAGAGGGACAGAAGGCCTAAGAATCCATTCTCGATAGTTTAAAATATTATTTTAAATAGTAATTTTAAATATTAAAACATATATTTTAATGCAAGAAGAAAAGATGTTTAACATGAATAATATTTAGGATAGGAAATGATTAATTGAAATAAATTATCTTTTTCATCTCCATAAATTCAGTACAGTAGCCTGCAGTAAAAATAAGCTCTGAGTTGATTTGTAATGTATGGAAGCAATTAAGTGGATTTCTTCATTTAGTAGGTATTGAAAGAAGATTTTTTTCTTTGTGTATGTAAATATACATATCAGAACTGGCAGATATTACCAAAAGTTTGCACAAAAGTGAAAGTTGCAGCTGTGTACTAAAAAGTATAAGCAGAAGTAGGGTATGCTATATAGTCCAGTTACAGAAACACCTTGAAAGAAACCTCTCGTAGCCCACAGAATTATTTTTGTCTGCCTGTTTGCAGGAGAATTAATCAGTTTTTGTCTTCATGTAAACGTGACGTAAACATAAAACACAGGCTACCATTCTGTGTATCTTGGTCACAGATCTAGTCCAGGTAAACTTCTTGAGATTGGGAATAATAAGGGATAAGAATATTTTGCTCTCACTTGTTCTTTCATTTTCTTCCAAGTCATCTGTTTTTCTTCCAAAGTCCAGCTGTAAATCAAATTTTTAAATCCAAACATTATACACCATACTATCAAACCATTTTCAAGAAATTCTATTTTTAAGGCCTGCTTAAGAAAATTGGGTTAAACAAGCAAGATAAACCATGCCCAGTTCTGCAGACACTCTAGCATTGACTGCTCACATGAACAGTCACTGGGCAAAGGTATGGACATGAATAAGTGTTTATAGGGAGAAGGGAGCCAAGCATACCATAAAGTTCCATTAAGACAGTAGGGTGGATTAATTTGTTTGAGAATTACTTCATTGCATCCGTACAACTTTTTAGAAAAGAAACATTGAAAATGCAGTCTTGATATGAAATATAATTAGAAGACTATATTTGTAATCCTTTAGCACATAGACATTTAGCCTGCTGTTTGCTGTTAAGGATAATTAAGTGTAACAGAATATATAGCTACCAACATGAGATAATAATGACCTTGTAGCATCTAGGCACAACCTTTAACCTTGAATCCCAATGGTAAATGAGATCATGATAACCACTTTGCCTGAAACTGCTTTGCTGCTCTTATAGCAATGTTACTCTAGGGGGAAAATGTCTTACCTAATGGAAAGATGAACTTGGCAAACTGAAATGTTAAATGATAACGTCAGCACTTTCATCAGCGTTGTGTGGTTTGTGTTAATAATTGTGTTTACCAGCCAGTCTGAATTTTGCCTCTAGTCTAAACAGTTTAATGATTTTATTCTCTGAACTTAATTCTGCACTAATTTTAAAACTAGCTTCAAAGGATGCTCTCTGATTTTTGTGATAGTTTTAGTAAAGTGGACTTATTTCTCATTTAACAGCCAGTCAGATTAAGTCATCAATAAGATGCAGAAAAACTAAGGACATTAATAACCTGGAATTACCAAAAATAACAATGCTAACAACCTAGTCATTAATGAGAATTACTAGTCTTGTTACTATAGAAACAGGACTGAAGCAAATAGAAATTATGTGTAATTTCTTGTTCCCAAAAGTGACACATATTATGTCATTACCATAGTAATGATATTATTACCCCAAACGTAAGAAACTTAAAAGCTACTTACCATGAGAGGACACCTCCACACCTGAAAAAGCTGACATGTACATTCTGCTGCTGATCTTCCTTGAAGCTCCACAAATAAATAAATGAAACTGAACTGACAAATTTACGAATCAGTGGAGATGGTGGAGTCATCTCAGGACACTTGCCAATAGTTTGGTCTTTTTACTTATGACAAACCCAAATTAAGCTGTCAACCCCTGTAGATGATAAGAGGACAAAGGTAAAAGTCAGTCTAGTCTGCTGTCCTATTTTGGTATGATCAGTAGCAATTGCTGGCTCAGACTGGGAAACAAGACAAAACTTCACTCGCCATTGCCACTACAGACAGGCTTAGGTGAAAGGAATGTCTCTTTGCTTGCTTACTTTTGTTCTAGCTATACTGGAAAGCCAAAGTGAGTGTTTCTGTAGGAAGGAAAATATATATGTTGGATGTGATGTATTAGATAAACGTATAGAGTAATTGTGGATGACTTGTCATTGAGTCAGTCATCGGGTGCTTGTGACTTCAGGCAATGGGTTTTCTGGTATTCCATTATTAATTTTTATTAAGGATTTTTCATTGCTCTAGGACTTGACACACTTCTGTTATCATAAAAATGAAAGCTAAACTTTATAGCGTCTCACTGTGGAAATTGTAAAGAAAGGATCACAAAGAACCTGGGAGTTATCAATCCTAGCTTCTGCTTCTCCTCATCACCACTTAATCACTCTTATTTTTCCTAAAGGAAAAACTTTTTTTACTGAGAAGGTGACTGAGCACTGGCATAGATGATAGGTTGAGTAGTATCCATCCTTGGAGATACTCGAAAGATGTCTGGACCTAGTCCTACAAAACCTGTTTTTGGTGACCATGTTTGAGCAGGAAGTTGCTGGACCAGATAACATCCAGAGGTTCCTTCTGACCTCAGCCATTGCCATTCTGTGATTTTGGAGATTTCTAGAAAATCTGGCATAGTAGTTGGTTAAGTACCTAGTTTTGCCTTTTAGGCGTCTCAAAACATTGTGGTAGCTTATGTCTCTTATTTATTCAAGTTTGGAGCTCTTATTATTACTTTTGGTAAATCAGGTTGACTGTGAATTCATGAACTCCTATCTTGACACAGAGAGCTAAAGATGTCTTTGCCCAGAAACTGAGTTATTTGAGGATAAGGACATGAAGGTCAGCAAGCATCCAGAGCTGCTTGAAGGTAAAGGTATATAAGCATTTTATGTCTTTTTAAAGACTGACAAAGTTGTGTGAAAGCATGTTTACAGAGGCCGGTGATAAGGAATAAATATAATATCAATAGAATGTCATACTGATGAATTCCTGAAGATCTTTTAACAGTGCCCAAATAAGTTGACAGTGTCATTGCTTCTGTTGACATTGTAGAGCCGTTACAAAAAGGGACAGAAACCCAGGTGTCATTCTTGTTTTCCATTGCAAGTTTGCTTGTTGTAGCCATACAACTTAAGAAAATCTGCACTAAAAAGCCCCAATATGCTTCAAGAAATTCTATGCAATACAATTCCAAATGAAGATTCTGTTTAAAATGGTAGAGAACAATTCCACAAAGCTTTCAGGTGTTTTCTGTTACAATTTTGTGTCTTAAAATGCCAGAAGATTTAAACACAACTACACATAGCTCTTTTTTTTATATGCCTCTATTTGAACTGAAAAATACACGCCTTCTACTTTTACCGAATGCAACAAATGTTTATTTAGCAAATGCATGCGTTTCTACCTTTGGCACAAATATTGCTCAGTTTCTAAGGCAATGCAGATGATTACCTATAAACTTTATGTACACAGAAGTCTGGTTGCTTTCCTCAAGCTGTACACTCAAAATTCATGCAAGACAGCTTTTGCTTGCAGAGCTGTGTTGATCTATCTTGTGGTTTGATGTGCTACCAAAACTGCAAATCATCTGCAGTGATAGCTCTGCCCCTGAAAAGCAAAGGAGTAGAATGAATGAGAAAAATGTTGATTTTGCTCAGAGCACTGTAAGGGAAGGAGCCAACAATACAAGCCTCGAACAAGCAATCGTTATTTAGAACTCACTGTGCATTGCTGAGTTACAAAAACAAGAAGAGGCATGATGAGTATATAAGCATGAACAGAACTTGGAAAAAAGCCCTAATGACTGACAACAAGCGTTATTTTAATGGTAATACTCCAGCTCTGGCGTAAGTTGCATGAAGACATGTGCACACGATATTTTTCTGTCACCATTCTTGGACATAGCGGCTAGTTAATAATTAATGAAACAGCAGTTCATGTCTAATGGTATAAACAGTTGGTTATTCCTTTGAACAAAAGGCCACTACATCTATTTATGAATCATAGGATAATGACCCATTATTTAATAATTCTCCTTTTCCGTGGACAAAATTTTGAGAAGATACCACTGAAATTGCAGGAAGCACCCAGAATACTTGGGTTTTCTGCTAACATGGGTGTTTTACTAACCAACTTTTGGGGCACCCTTGCAACCTTTTGATTTTTCTGGTCATGTGGAAGAGGGTCTGACTAGAACCGCGTTCTGATATTTTACCCTTTTTGAGACTTTTCTAAAAGATTGTTAGTATATATGTATGTAAACCAGCTGATTTCCTGCCTGAGAGTTTAGATAATTTACTACCTTCTGCAGCTTTTAAAGATTAATTTAGCTAGCAACTTCTTTCATCAAATAAATGAATTTAAGTATGAATAACACTGCCATCTATATCAGCATCTTGCTGATGCCAAGACACTGTAGCAAATGAACCAGGAAGACTCACCTGTACGCAAGAAGGCATGTAAATACTTGGTTTTTATTGATAAATCAATCATCCGCAAGCTGATTCTATAGCTCAGAGAGGGCCAGTTTACTCTTCTTTTATGGGCATGTTCATTTCTGCTCCACAAAGATATTTAATGCAGAGTGGAGTATATTTCCTCCTTGGGGCAGAAAGTACAGTAGACTCAAAGTAAGCAGTTGCAGGCCAGGAGAAATAAAAAGAGTATGTGTTGAAAAGGTATCGCTATATTAGTCTTATCCATGTTATGTCAGTCTTGCAAAACTATTACAAAATTTTAACAATGCAAGGCACAAACTTGACTTGCTCCATCAGAGTTTCGAATGAAGAGTAGAAAAATAATATCATTGTGCTAATCAAAGGAAAAACAAACCAACAACGCTTTCTGGGGAGAATGCCTTTTACATCTTCTGTACTTTCAAGATTTTCAAGTCAGTGCTACAATTACTGAGATTGCAGAGTCTATTATTCTGGTGTTAGGAAATACCAGTTGTACAGCTGCACACTGAATGTGAATTATATTCCATGGTGTAATGCATTATTATGCAGGGTTTAATTATAGGATAATTGACTGGTCTTTTCCACAAAATATTGACCTCATTTATTTTGATTCTAAATATTTGCAAAACTGGCTTTGACATAATCATGAAATATCTATGACACTTTTAAGTGTATGACCTGGAGAAGGACTTGCATGACTGAAAAGGTTTACATTCTCTGGTTGTCCTACTGGGGCTAATGCATTATTATACCTTTTTTTTTAACAAACCTGCTCCTGCCTATACACTTAGAATATGTTGGTAACAAAGAAACACCCTCTTGCTAGAATAATTGTTTTATCTTTGGTATGTGAAACATCTTCTGAGTTTGCTTAGTGTTTCATGCTATTCCCAATGCCCCAGTTTATGACTGAGGCATACAGGCACTGTCTTAAACAAGTAGTGCCTTTAAATGTCAGTTTTATATTTGTTCTCTAAATAAATTAAGCCACTTTGTTATCTGGCTTTTAAATTGGTTCTTTCCTTGATATTGTTTTCAGACTATAAGAGAAATGGCTATATACTTTAAAGATTTGTTCCAAGGTTTTTGAGTTCTTGAATTTTCTTTTCTTTGTTGGTTTTGGTTAGGTTAAATATTTCTTTGCTGCAAATATAATATTTTCATATTGCTGAGTAGATCAAAACATATCTTATCTGTAATAATAGTCCTTAAGTCAGCAATATTAAAAGTTTGTTCATACTGGTAGTCAGCACTGTTTTACTCTTAAAATATCTTCCTTTTATTAAAGGCACCCACTCTAATCTAGAAGAAGCCAAATACTATCAGACAATGTGGCAGATTAAGGCTTTTTTTTTCAAAGTTAGAACTCAGAATGACAAAATGGCTTGGAGAGAAAGGAGATTAAACAAATCCTATTCCTTACATGGAGTCAGGAAAGCAAGTAACCACAATGACATTAATAAAAAGTCCTATTTGAAATATAGTTGAAGGACCATATAGTATAGACTGGTCGCTCTTAAAAGCAAAATAAAACACTTATTTGAAAGCTAGGTGGAATCTCTACAGTTACACTCCACTTTGAGTATATTGAAATTTCATTCCAGGTTTATTGGAAACAGAACATTTATCTAAGTAATATCTGTTCGCACAAAACTTCATATTGTAAGAGTGGCAAGAGCCTAGATGGATTTTTGGGTCACAGCTAGAAAGAGATTGACTCCAGAAACTTGTGTGTTGCTTTCCCATATTCCTCTGACCATTATGTTTCATGTCATTGTCACATTCTTTTCTTCTCTTTTTCAAAAACTTCACCTTCTCTTAATTAGAGCAGGCTCAGGGCTCCTCAGCAGAAGAGATAGTGGAAATTTGCTTTTTTTCTGAGGATGAGGACAAAATGGTTTGCATCATTCTCATTCTTGGATTCAGAAAATTCAAAATTGCTGTACCAAAAGACACGTTCCCAGGTACTTAGGAGCATGGACTGAGGTTCAGCAAAGGTGTTTTGGTGGAAAGTAAAGTGAGGAGGAAATGGATAATAAGTCTTGGAAGGTCAGGAAGATTTTGGAGGGCTATTGGAAATGAGGGGGAGATGGAAAGACCACATGCTTCATGTACCAGTCTGTGTCTGCCTGCCTTCCATTCCCAAACTCCTGTGTGCACAAACAGGAGGGAGAGTGACACAGAAGTGGGACGAAGGAGACCACCTGTGCAAGCCTGGCACAAGGTGAGGCTCAAGAGCAGGCTGGGCTCTGACAATGGTATGAGACACTTCCATCCCCACTGCTTCCTTTAGCAAGAGCTACCACCTTCTACACCCCTGCTGTTCCCTCGTGAGGCTCTCTGTGTCTAGTTGTTGAGAAATGAAATGAGTATAAACTGTTTGGTGGTGCATACTACTTCAGTGTAGTGACCGCTTGGGAAAGTGGTCATCAGGGCTATGGGCACCTGTTAGCAGAATTAGTTTGCTGTCCCAAGGGGCCAGGAGGCTGCCTAGTTTGCACAGAACTAAAATTAGCCCTAACCCTAGAGCACAAAAAGGAACGAAAAGTATCTGAAAAAATGTTTCTCAGGTTCGGAAGAGAGTTTCCTCGTTGGCTCTTTTAAACTATGATGTGACAACTCAGCAAATCCTAAGCTTTTAAAATACTTTAACCAATAAATAATATGTTCATATGGCCAGTGATCTAAACTGTTTAAATGGTTTATGGTTATAGCAGATCTCTACAAATGGATTACTCAGTGGAAAGCTATGTAAGCACTCTGTCTAATCATTTTCGTAAGAATTATATTTTTAATCTATTAAAGAGCACATGCATGCAGATTAATAGAACTTAGGGACAGAGCTGATGAATGAGCATTTTCCTACAAAAGAAAATGCATACAAATATGACCTTATTGCTCTGTGGGGGGTGAGTTGCAGTTCAGTGTGAAAATCTGAGAAAGTCTCTTTAAGTTTTAAATAGCATTCTCTTGGTTCACTGAAACCATGAAATGGAATTGAGGATATTTTTTTAATGCTGTGATCTCCTGGACAACTATCATCTCCTCCCACTTGTATCTGTTATGACCTACGGGAAGCTCAGCAGTGGCATACGTGGAAAACATTCATCACTGACTCACAAGAAAAATCATATTCATTTTCTTCCTGCCAACAGAAAAATCACCACAAAAGACTATTTTCATGTAGTGTTCTCTTTCCTAGTTGGTGAATGCTTTTAGAAATAGCCTTGCCACATCTCAATGGGAAAACATTCTGCCCATAGTTTTCAAGAGACACTATACTATTGTCTTAGCAATCCTCTTGACTTTTCCCAGCTGTTTTTATTTGTTTAAAATATTGCTACCATAGATTTCATAATCGCTCTTTCCTCCTGGCAATCAGACATTAACTTGTAATCTGCACAAAAAGTGGATCTAGGTAGAGAGCAAATGCAGGCAGTGTGTGAGGGAAATATATGCGAGTTTTGAGTAAGAACCCTTAATATATATTATATAACAAATTGCATTAAGTTAAAATTCAGATAAACAGAAATACAGTGAAACCTCACCTTCCCCCAAGTCTTCTGAGATCCTCAGTTATAACTTGGATTAAACGGATATAGGAGCTTGGCTACGACTGTGCACATTGCCTAGGGCTGGGCCTAGAGGTGGTTCAGTCCTGCCTTTCCATTCTAATCTATCTTTACTTAAGGATTACATATGTTTCTGTAGACCTTCAGATAGACATGATAGTGTTTTAGTAGGTTTTAGATAATTGCCCTTACTAAGGCCAGAACTGGACTGAACCAGAAAATTCAACGTGCCTGATTTGTGCACTCACATTTTCCAATATAAAACTGCCTTCAAAGTAAAAGAAAACTATCTAAATGTCTTATTTACTTTTGTGTTTGGGACTAAAGATACGTGACTTTGTCATCAAAGGAACTTGTGATGTTGAAGTGAAATTAAATTTGTGCCTAAAATGCCTAGACAGTATACAAGATTTTCAAAAACAACCTGAAAAGTTTTCATTTCTTTCTTCTTTACTTGTGCTAAGGACAAGTGACTTAGCTATCAATGATGCTTATTAGAATCCTGTAATATAATGAAAATGGAATGCATTGTGCCCAATATGCCTTAGTTTTCATAATAATGACAACACATATGCTGTATTTCTTTCTTTGTTTTCTTTGTGTCAAGGATATAAACTGTCTTTCTGCCATCACAAACTGTGAATAATGTATGAAATAAATAAAAAAAAAAAAAGTGAAATATGAATAGAAATAGGCTTTGCAGGAGACCCATATGTTCTACTCAGGGATGGGCTTGATTCACAGCCTATCAAAGTCAATGCCAAGACTCCTGTGGAAATTAATGAGCTTTGATCAGGCCCTATAGTCACATATTTTGGGCCCTGGATTCTTAAGTAATGAGAAAAGAAACAACTTGTCAATGAACAGTATTCTTTTCCTTTGTGTTGCTCTTCAGGCTCCAAGAGCTTGACACCTGAAGTCTGACTTTGCTGCAGCTTCTCACACTCAGCCTTGCTACCTGTGGAAGGTCTGGGTTTAAGGAAATTGTGTACGATACTTAGATACGAGGTAGGATAATTGAGCAGCTGATACCAGACTGGCTGCTGAGTTCAGAGGGTTCTTGGTGGTTAAATGAGGTACATCACAGTCTAACTCCACATTTAGAGGACAGGTGCCTCTGTTTTGAGCTCTGATTTGTTAGTCTCTTGAGTCATCGCTTAATACATAGTTGGCATTTAAAAATAATACTTCTTGCACAAGGGGCCAGCTTGTGTACACCGGGCCTGGAGAGCAACATGTCTGCTTTGAGCTCCCACCCACAGTTGTAACAAAGCTAATGAGTAACACGTAGTAATGCCAGCTCCCATGAATTAGTGATGAGTAATGGGTTTTTGGCTGAGATTGCGTGATGACATGGGAACCTCCAGGCCTCTGAAAAATTCTGGCTCTGTCACAAGGAAAGCCTTTCATATTGCCTGCCTCCCAAGCTCGCCGGCTTCCTGAGGGAAAGAGCCAGAGAAGCCTGCTGTGGGAGGGCTTTCTCGTCTCTTAGCAAACTGATGCTTCCCAGAAGTAAGGAGAAGAGAGTTGAAAAATGCATATTGGGATAAAGTCCATTCAGTTCTTTCCCCACCTTCCACATGCAGCAGGAAGGGTCATTTGCTTCTCTTGCTATTTCTATGCTTGCTATATGTCTACTTGCTGGAAAAGAGAAAAAAAGGATCATTCTGTGATGCTCATGCCCAGTCCACAAGAGCTGATAAAAGAAAAGGAAAAAAAGGAGTCCACAAGGAGCAAAGTAGGGCTGGTATGCTGACAAGAACTGACAGGAGGTTGGGAATGGGAGATTGAGAGAAAATTTGAGAGAAATGTGAGCTGAGGACAGAGCTTGAGATGAGAACTTGTGATCCGTATGGCTGTGTGCTTGGCATATGGGGGTGCTGTGTCATCTTATTGTTGGTCTCAAGCCCTTTTTTTGTTAGAGACAAGCACTCTTACAGAAACTGATATTCCTGGCATCCCAGACAACAAATTAAAGCAGTACAAACATTTTATTTAGGATATTGAATCTAATGAAGAAGTCAGCTTACCTTCAAATGGTACTATACATAAAATCCTCCTACATAGTCTAATTTATAGGTGAAATATGGCTTTTATTTTTAATGGAAAAGTGGAGGTGAAAAATGCCAGTGTGAATTTGTGCTATATACATAAGAAAAACTAAGATTTTTTGTCATCTTAAGTATTCAAAAATAACTGCTTCTGTCCCACATTTGCAGAGTTTCTAACTAGCAGCAATAAAAATAGAGGATTTTTTTTTCATGGAAGTTAAAGAATAAAAACCTAACGAACTTTGCACTTTTTGTACCTGATTTATTGCTTTTTAAGCAGAAAGGTACCATGTAGTAACTAATAAAACTGAATTTTCTTTCCATCTGAGTAATTTACTGACAATTACAACAAAATATGCCTGGGTAGGCAGTAAAAAAAATAAAAGACCTTAAAACAAAAAGGACGTTCCCCAGGTATTTGGCAGGAGAGAACCATTCTTGTTCATTTGAAGACTGTGTACCAAAGAATTGCTCAAATGGAAAGTAAATAAAACACATCAAATTAAATAAACTACATCTAATAAAAGTTGTTACTTAAAATCTCCAGGAATCTAGATAGAAAAGCTTTTTATACCATTCTTCCTCTATCCAAACCAACCTCTAGTCAGACATATGCCCAGTTGTGTTCTAAAGTCAGTGGCCTGCTGAAGCTACTTGTAGGAGCTTTTGGATCAAATCTTGTATTTACATGATAATGTAGTAAAATGGATGTAAAATAACGTTGTGGTTTGAGCATGATCAGACAACACCTATAAGTGAAGGCACTGGCAAAATAATGGTACTCATATTGCCGATTTGGCACTAATTATGTGAGTAAATGACTATAACAAAAGGATAGAGAAAGTGCACAGAAGGAGAGACGATCAGAAAGACATCTGATAAACACACTTTCAACTTTAATCTTCTTTAAGTTATAGACTGTCTGGTAGAATAAAAATAAAAGTGGACCATATTTTTCTTTAGTTTTTTTTTTTTTTTTTTCAATTGTGGAAAACCTTCAGCTGTATTTAACCATGCACAAATGATTGATTGCATACTAATACACAGTCGCACACGCAAATAACATTGGCATGCAGAACCGACAAATTTATGAAAAGAAATATTGTACAAATATTTATTACTCAGTTGGTGCCAGAGAAGAGGTATAAAATAATAAATACAGACTATTTTAACCCTTTACAGTCTGAGTTAGACCTACTAAGGTGTTAAAATCCATTAATGCTGATGGAAGTTGACAGTCATATGAAATATAGCTAACCAGCCTATTATAAGCATTTTAATTACTGTCCTTAGTTTAAATAAACAAAGGCTATGAGTTCAACTTTCATACAGGGCAGGTATCTCAATATTTAGGTTTAATACACAACATTCAGGCATGCGATGTAATTAGTAACTTTCTACTGTGAATCTTAACCAGTTCCATATAGCAAATATTGGTTATATGTAATGTTTTTAAATTGTTGTTGATTGATTCCATATTTGAAATGGAGTATAACCCAATTGCTCCATATGCACGAGTGGCATGGGTGTTGACATACAGTTGAATCTTATTTGACGAGTTTTGCACTTTTTGGTGGGCTGTATGTTTCTCATTTACAGTTATAAATGTGAGCTTGAAATGCAAGCATTTGAAACCGTGCTGCAAAATGTCGACATTCTTTATTGTCCCTTATTACAAGTGCAGTGAATATATATCTATTATGGATATTTTATATAAATACATAGAGAGATAAAATAAAGACTTAGCAATTTATAAAAAATGAGACTAATATGCAAAAAAGTCTTACTATTTTATTGGGGATTGTAAACACTAGATCTAATTTACAGAAGGCAGCTTCTAAGTCATAACGGAAGTGGTGCGTTGTTAAAAATAACCGATAACCCATCTATAACAGCATTTTTATTTTTATTTCAAAATGAAAACTGTAAATTGTTTCTACTTAGCAAGCAAATATATACCCCATCTCCTGGTCCCCAGGTCACAAAAGAGGGTTATCCTGTCACCACCACTGATTTCTTAAAAGTGTGACATGTATTTAGTTGTCAGTTCCTATCAGCAGCATTCACGAATCAACATTACATCAGCAGCAAAGCACACCATTTTATGCTCTTTTTGAAGATAATTAGAGTTCCCTTTTGTTGCAAATAAGATGTAAAACAGCTATAACTGCTGGTGAACGTGATTAAAGTAACCTCTATAGAACCCCATTATTCTAGACAGATTCCTTCAGATGCATAATTTCCCCATTTTAAGAAAACATAATGCATGCATATAAAATTCAAATTGTCGAGACACCTCTAACAAAAATTAGTTCTCTATTAAGGCATTCTTAGTAGCTGGTTAACATGTAAAACTCTTTAAGTGTATTTTAAAATAATCATGAAATAATAGTACATGTCATTAAAGGTAAACATTTTACAGTGAGAGGTTTGTTCAGACAAGAGCTGTGTATTAAACTTTTTCTTACAAAACTCCCATTAGAAGGGTATGAAGAATATACCACACTCTCATCTCTCTATCAGGTATGTGCTGGAACATCCCCCTTCCCCCCGGCTTCATAATCATGCATCACTATACACAGACAAATTAGAGAACGTCCTCTTTTTTCAGCCCATAAATTATAGCTGAAATATCCTCATTAGTCCTCGTATAATATTGTAAAAATTTTGTTCATAGAAAAAAGTATTAATCTACTGTTAGAAAACACACATAACTTATTTATTTGGCACATATGGTCTGATCATCTACAGAGATAGCTGAATAGTGGAAAGACTGCCTGTGAAAAATTTTTTTTAGAAAAGTGATAGAAAAATTTACTCAAATAAAGTAGGGAATATTAGTCTGTAGGTTAACGCTATAATCCCACTTACTAGTTTTAGAAGGTATTTTAGAAAAAACTAAATATCTGGCTTTTAAATAATTAATTGTGATTTTATAGCCCAGAAAGGGAAATGCCAACAAATGCTTTTAAAGCTTTTGGATGCTGCTGATAAATCTCCAATATATCATTGTTCTTTAGCAGAAAATGTTACATTTCTCCTGAATGCACCTTGTGCATCGTGTGCTCTGTGGTGTGGTGATCAGTAAGTGTTGGGGTGTGTTCCACATGGCGCAGGACACCTCGAAGCAGCTGTTGAGCTCTGATTTCAGAAATGGATGGATAGGGTCTGACTCTAACTACATAAGGACTATATGTGGTATGGTTCCCAGAATTAGGTCCTTGATGACAGTTTACCTTTGAATTATGTAACAGATAATAGTTTATTTGAAATTTTCAAAAGATAATAAACTACATTGAACAAATTAGGCAAAGATTGCCAATAGAGTGACCATTGCTTTTGCTGAATAGTTATAATTATAAAATCAAATCCTGATTTGCTCTGTTGGGTACCTCAACATCTAAAGGAAATGTTATTAAAGAAGCTTACAAATGAATAATCATTCCCAACAACTCACAGCAGCACTCACAGCATGAAAGTGTAAGAAATAGGGAAAGTTTTCAGGGAGGGAACTGATTAGGATGAAGATGATTCTCCGTCAGAAGAATGTATTGTGCAAGCGTCCTCTAGAGAAAAAATTTTCACCTGAAAAGAAACAGCATTATGAACACTACAGAACTGTAGATTGCAGGACAGTGATCTTATTAAGAACCAATGCTAATTTGCACACTGTCTCCTGCTGAACTAGAAGCAAGTTTACCACTGGGTTTGTTAATTTACGCAGGACACCATTATCTTTGGTTGGACTTAATGTATCAGAGTAGAGGTCATTAACTGCTGGGTTCATGATTATCTAGCATGAATTACAGACAGTATCACAAAAATACATTTGTTCTGAAGGTTCATTTCTCCTCATGTGATTTTTTTTCCCTATTGGTGTTTAATTCCATTTTCAAAACTGTAGGCATTGTGCCTTACACATACCCACACATACTGCCAGTCTTTTTTTGTTTGTTTGTTTTTTCTTCATTAACTATTCAGAAAAGTAATGCAATTTTAAATATAAATAAAGTGCAATAGTATGTGCTTTGCATTTAATAGAAGTAATACACAGTCAGCTTGACTTTTCCAATTCACAATAGCAGGCATAATTACAATGTAAGCTCTAAGCTCCCCGTTATAAGTAAATCAATGATTTAGGTAGCTAAGTACTGGGGAAATAAGTGGATAAAACTCTGCCTTGGGTGCTATACCATGGATTTATCTAAGCTATCCACTGGACTTCTGGAGCTTTTACTGTACCCTAAAATGTTGTTGAGGAAAGAGACTACAGTCTGTCATTGGAACACTGTTTTTAGTACAGCTCCATAAAAATTTACATCCACGAGAAATCAGGAATTTGAAAGCATATTTAATAGAAATATTTGTGTTTTCTGGTTAAGTAAACACATTTTCATAAAGACCTATGCTCAGTCTATTTTACTTAAATGGAACCAACCATCTACAAATTCATTTACAATTTTTAGATCTGTACATGCACATTCCTAATAGCAGGGAACACTTTTGTGTCTCTGCATGATATCTTTAGAAAGAGATGAATTTTCATTTATTTAATGCAAATATTCATACAAGGTAAACTGCTTAGGCATATATGGAACATGCTTTCATGGAAGCTTTGTGGCAACTGGAAAATAATATAACATAATTGTACAATAAATGGAATGCTGCAGTTTCAAAATTACTCATGCTATGGTGCAGTGCCTGAAAAAGAATATCGGAAGATTGAGATATTATTTGCTGTTTTTTGAGCTGCTTTGCTTACAAGTGTGTATTTTAGAAATATCTCTTTTGTACTAGACAAATGTCAACGGGGAAGATATGCCTCATCTTTTCTGAATACTTTTAGAGCTCTGGATACTGAAAGTTGTTTGCATTGTTATTAGAGCTAGGTGAACTACTTCATCTATGTAAACTACTTGCATCAGCTCTGTTTTTTTAAACAAATTTAACCCCATTTCAGTTCACAAATTTTATATAAATAGGGATTTTGTGGTTTTGAAATGATTTTCATTCCAAGTTGTTTCTCTTTTTTTATGAAAACAATTTAAGTCTTACGGTTTGTCATGAATTGCCTACTATGACTATAGTTTTGATTATTTCTGCCTGTTGTTATTCACTTCATGTTACTGCTTACGTGAATAACATAGTGTTTTTCCTTCTGTCTGCAGGGTTGAAATATTCATGAGGAAGAGAAGGACTTGAAAAGTTAAGTGTGATAAAGTACATGTGTGCAGGTGTTCCTGTACCCATAAACATTCTGAGAAACAAAGGGTATTTTGTAAGAGTAGTTGTGAAAAGTAAACAAAGAGTTTATATCCATATCAAATTGAATTAGCCTTCTGTGATAGAATGGTAGGCTGGGTGAATGAGGGGAGAACAATGGATGTTGTCCACCTTGACTTCAGCAAGTCTTTTCACACTGTCTCCGGTAACGTCCTCATGGATAAGCTTAACTCAGTCAGTATCACTCAGGAGGAGTGGCTGACACACCAGAAGACTGTGCTGCCATTCAGAGAGATCTGGACAGGCTTGAGAGTTGGGTGGAGAGGAACCTGATGAAATTCAACAAGGGCTACTGTAGGGTCCTGCACCTGGGGAGGAATAACCCCATACATCAGTACAGGTTAAGGGCTGACCTGCTGCAAAGCAGTTCTGGAGAGAGAGACCTGGGAGTCCTGGTGAACAACAAGTTGACCATGAGCCAGCAATGTACCCTTGTGGCCAGGAAGGCCAATGGTTTTCTGGGGTGCATTAAAAAAAGAGTGGCCAGCAGGTGAAGGGAGGTCATCCTCCCCCTCTATTCTGCCCTGATGAGGCCACCTCTGGAGTACTGTATCCAGTTCCGGGTCCCCCAAGTTCAAGAAGGACAGGGAACTACTGGACAGAGTCCAGCGGAGGGCTACAAAGATGATGAAGGGAATGGAGCACCTCTCTTCTGAGGAAAGGCTGAGAGACCTGGGTCTGTTTAGCCTGGAGAAGAGAAGACCGAGAGGGAATCTCATCAATGCTTATAGCTGTCTAAAGCTTGGATGTCAAGAGAATGGGGTCAGGCTCTTCTCAGTGATACCCAGTGACAGGACAAGTGACAATAGACGCAAGCTGGAACACAGGAAGTTCTAGCTGAACATGAGGAAAAACTTCTTTACTTGGAGGATTCTAGAGCACTGGAACAGGCTGCCCAGAGAGGCTGCAGAGACTCCTTCTCTGGAGATATTCAAAACCTGCCTGGATGTGTTCCTGTCTAGGCTGCTCTGGGTGAACCTGCCTCAGCAGGAGGGTTGGACTAGATAATCTCCAGTGGTCCCTTCCAACCCCTACAATTCTGTGATTCTGTGAATTTGTGGCTCAACTTATTGAAGCCATAGAATTCTTTGTTTAACTGGTGTAACTTTGATGTACATAGTACTTCAGTTCCATTCTATTAGGAACTGCTTTTTTGTTAGGGTATGAACACAGCAAGCAATGGCATTTAGGAAGATATTATTCCTGCTGCTCTATAATCTCTATACCGTTGTGACCACGTATAGTATTTGCAAAGTTCTTTAAGTGGAGAACTAGATCAGGAGGACTTCTGCTTCCTGAGACCACTCTAATACTTGAATTTTTCAGCATAGGGATCAGAGCATATGTACAAACTCCTAGAGTATTTTTAAAATTTTTAAAAACACTGCTGAGGTCAAAAAAAAATTTGCTGATGTCCTGATAACTCCCTACATAATAGACATTATGGACATATTAAAAAGGGATTAATAACTTTAAAGTTAGTTGACTGCTAGCTGGAGAAAATGTCTTCTTTTATTGGTATGAATGAGGGTGGAAAAAAGAGAAAATAAAAGGAGTCATTGTATACTTTATTTCATAACTTTTTTACCAGATCTTTTCAAACAATCTATGCTAATATGCCGGTTTTTATGTACCGTTTCAAGACCAATATCCTCCATATAAGATAAACAAAGATAAACCCAGTCAATTTCGTGTTTACAGTATTTCCAGTGTTATGTCATATGTAGTTTTGAATAACTCCTTACTACAAACTTATGCTCCAAGTTAAATTAAAAAAATCCATCACCATCAACTATCAAAATATAACCTTAGCGGAGATAAAGACATTTTGCCTGCACACAGTGCTTAGTTAGGATTTCATTTGCCTTAATCCCTTTGGGATATGTCATCCCCGCACTTTGGTTATTCCCTAGACCTTACAAGAAAGTTCCCCTGCAGCTGGCTTCTGTTCAGCTAACCTTAATAACCACCACCCTATATTGCCTCTCTCCTCTTAGAGATCCCTCCCTATCACCTTTACCTTCTATACCAAATCATATCCATTCTTCTATGGACCTCTCGGCCTTTAACATTAAACATCTTTATATGAGACACCACTGAAGAAAGCGGCTGAGGGAACTGGGGTTGTTCAGCCCTGGAGAAAAGGAGGTTGAGGGGAGACCATATTACTCTCTATAACTACCTGAAAGGAGGTTGTAGTGAGATGGGAGTCGGTATCTTCTCCCAGGCAACAAGGGACAGGAGAAGAGGAAACGGCTTCAAGTTGCACCAGCGGAAGTTTAGATTTGATATTAGGAGAACTTTGTTCACCAAAAGGGTTGTAAAGCATTGGAACAGGCTGCTCAGGGAAGTGGTGAAGTCACTATCTCTGAAGGTATTTAAAGACTTGTAGATGTGGTGCCTAAGGATGTGAATTAGTGGTGGACTTGGCAGTGATGTGTTAACAGTTGGACTCAATGATCTTAAAGGTCCTTTCCAACCTAAATAATTCTATGTTTCTATGAAGAATATAAGGCAGACTGCTGTATTTGTGATAGTTGTCTAGCTTACGATTGGGGAATACTAGCTATTAACAAGACTGCCAACAAAAGACAAGCAGTGAATGGAGGTACCAGTGTACCAGACATGATGGCCCATTGATAAAGATGAAACTGAACAGGAAAAATTCAAGCCTAAGCGCTTTTGTTTATATTGAAAATTGTTATGTGGACTTCTCTGTTACTTTTACAACAGTTCAGGAGGAGGAAGAAGAAAGAGAAGGGCTTTCATACCCTCAGAGCTCAGATGCTTAGTATTCACACATACCCATTGGCTTAAGAATTCTCTGTCTTTTTTATAATGAAAATAAATTTTCTACTATTGAAAAATAACTTCAGAAGGCCCAGATATGTGCTTTTCTAGAGAGAAAGGCAATCCTTAGACTATATTGCTTATGTTGAACTGGCCCTAAATATTCTAGTGACCCCAATTACTAGGATACAGAAACGTGTCCCAAGAAACTCATTTACAGAAATCATCTACCTCAGGAGAAACAATGTCAAACTGAATTAGGAGAGCTTCTCCTGCAAAACAACAGGAAACTCATTGATGAGACCTATTAGCAGAATTGCATGATATAGCACCTAAAATTGCTCTGCTAAAACTAGCTTGGTAGAAATAGATTCCATAGATTCCAATATATCCATGGTTATTTAGTACCACAAAGCATAAAATAGAGTGCTGAATTCTTTTCCATTTATGAGCACACCATATTTGCTTTGCTGTAGATACCTAAACCAATAAAAATGCTTACTGTGTTGTAATCCAAAAATGATTGCCAGGAACAATTTATCTACCCTGTGTTTGGAGTTTTAAATAAGACTAGAAGGTTATCAAAAATCATAGCGAATAAATTTGAGGAAGGGCTTATAAACATCATGGAGTTTGCACACAAGTTTTGTACTATTGTACAAGGACATAAAAAAAGGAGAAGTCTTCTGGCATAAGAACTGACAGATTGTGTTACTGTCTGCAATTGCAAAATTAAAAGGACTGAAGCCAAATGATACAGCACATGTAGATGACGGCATTCTTCGTATCCAGGAGGAGGTCAGTCTACCTGTGGAGGAAGTGCTGACAGGATGTTTATGTGGGATTGAAGTCAGATATAATTCAGGCATATGAGGGTGGGAAGAGGGTGTGTAAATAGGAAGTCCCTTCATTTTGTTTCATTTCCTTCATTCCTTTTTTATCATACCTTCTTTCATACCTGAAAAATTAACTCTTTTTCATGCAAGAACAATAAAGCATAAAACAAATGAATTGTCTTCAGACACTTCTGCCATTTATATAAACAGTCACTTTATTCATAGAATCATATCTTTTCCTTCTTGTTTATTTACATTATTTAGGAAAGCATAAGGATAAATGCTGCTGTCCTTTGGCTGTATTTATTTATTCCAAGACATAGTGTAAGTTCACCAAATCTTTAATTGTGAGCTGATTAGTTTTTTTAAAAGTATAAAAGATGACATTTTATACAGCATTATTAACATCGCTGTTAAAAGATTCAATAGAAGATTTACTGAGAATGATTTTAACTCTAGTCACTTAGAAACTGATGCTTAGTGACATATTGCCCTCGAGTAGTTACAGTATAAAACATGCAAATGTAATGATAGCTTTGTTATAAATGATAAGTTAGAGGGAAAAAGAGTTTTGTAATAATTGCAATACCTATAATGAAACTATAATGTTAGTTTACTCCCCGTTTCTCTCTCCATTTCATTTATTTATTTGAAATATACCAAAGAAAAATACTGAAAGCAAGATGAGAATTTTAATGAATGTTTTCTTCTGCTTCCAGACAGATATATGGAAAGGCAATGTGCATAATTTGCTGAGTTACATTATGATAGAGCACAACACAGAATAAAAGTGTTATTGTATGACCACTAATGGAGTTCTTTGACATACCACTAGATTTGGCCAAATTATGCCTTACAGATACATTATCCAGCATATTTCACCTTTTTTAATGTTCTTCAACCAAACTTGACTTTTGTAATTGTCCATATTTGAAAGTATTCACAAACATGCAACAACATTATACACAGCTACTTATCAGAGTCCACAAGCCTGAAGCAGACACTTGGGCTTCTGACCTGTTATATGCCAATACATATCCCTCATCAGTGAGGGCAGTTTTTCTGAAGATCGGCCCCTTTTTCAATCAATATTTTGGTGCCTTACGAGGAAGTATGTATCTTCCACAGAAGAGGCTCACCTTGACATATGTACCTCAAAGTAGATTTGTAACCCCTTTCTTTAAAAGAGTAAGGCTAGGAGGTGAAGAGAAATTATTCCCCACAATAAAAATACACCCACCTGAAGAAGTGTCAATGATGGCATCTCACTTCTACCAAAAACAATAGTTTTATAGTTTGTGCAGTCAGCCAGTGCAGACAACTGTTTTCAGTGCCCCTCACTTCAACAGGTGCCTTATACCCCAAACTGTATATTCTTCTGGAGGTGGGGGTTTCAGTCCAGCTGAATCTTTTCTACTTTTCATGCAATACTTGTTGTCCAGACACTTAATTTCATTCTTTAGCCTTGTGACTGAGCACTCACCTGGCAGTGGGGAGACTGGAATTCAGTTCTTTTGCTAATTAGTTTGACTGGTTTCCTCAGTGGAAGCTTTCAACCTGTGGGTTAGTCTTGCTTTCACGTTGTCTCTCTCTGGCCTAGTGAATAGTTCTTACCAACTGCAACTCATCATGCTAGGTACTTTTTAGGTACTGAGAGTTGTCTTCTTCAGCTGCCTGGGTGGCATACGCTCTGTGTGTTATGGTGGGTCCAGGTGGGTTTGGCCAGGTCGGATGCAAAGCTGTGCAGTGTTATTGCATTGCTGTATGGCACTGCCCTGCATCTGGTGTCGTAGTCACACGTAGTGAGGAGAAGGCATAAGAAGGAAAAATAATTAGCTCAACATGAAGTAACCAGTCTGTAACTCAAAAGCTACCTAAAAAAGCTTCAGTGGTATTTACACCAGTGACCTGAAATTCCTGGCAAAAAAAAAAAAAAAAGGTTGGTATGCATCATGTATTACCCAGGCTAGGACAAATTATTAATTAATTCTTTTTCAAAGGTGTGTTCATCTTTATATATGTGCTTGAAGGCTCTATTTGACCCAGCATACTAGGATTAAAAACACAGTGCTGCTGGGCTCCTTGCTAGTATCAAGGATTAATCAATTATTGCTATACTATTACAATAAAGCTTTATAATAAAGAGAGTGAATCTGTTTGATGAATTTCAGACTACAAGAGAAATGTAGGTGTATTTGTTTTGTCATTATTTATGAAATTTGACCTATAATGAAATGTTGCCTTTTGTTAGTTTCTACTGATGACTGCATTTTGTACTACTGAAACAAATAGAATTCCCCATAACTTCACTGCAGAATTAACCTCAAATCTATAAAAAAAAAAAAGTTTCAATAAGGCATTTTCCTTGAGCTGGATTATAGAAAAAATATCCTGCATCAACCCCTGCTCCATTTATCCATGCATTTACGTTTCTATTTAAAATAATGGTGATATACTTGAATGAACAGGACCTGTCCGTGCCAGAGGATTTGGTTATTAAAAACGAGCTCAGAGGAACAAGATTGGCAACATTAGAAGTACACCAGAAGTAACCAAAATCAGTGGAACTAAACATATAAATAAGAGCTTTCAAAATCAGGTGCTTTGTCTTTGAGAAAAAAATACAGAAAAGAGAAGCAAAAGAATAGAATATTTACCACTCCCTCAGTGAGAATAAATATGCTTTGGAAAGAAAGCAGTTTCCCTAGATCCGATTTATCCGGGGTGGCAGGAGGATTTACACAACAAAAGACAAAACCATTTTATAAAATTGGATGCAATGTGTGTTTACAAAGTGGACATTTCCTCTTGTCCCAGTGAATAACATAAGGGTCTTATATGCCATTTTAGTTCACAACACCTGTGATGAATTATTTGTAAATGCAATGAATAACATTACTAGGGACATGTCAAATTATACGTTGATAATGAATTTTTGGATGCATCTGCTATGTAATTGTTCCCAGCGGATGTGTATTCATCTTCACCTGGCATTATTTTCCTGATTTTGGGGTTTGGTTTTTATTACGCATTTTCATTTCTATCATAATTGTTACAGTGATCCCTGTTCCTTTGTTCTAATCAGGTCCCTTTAATGGTGTTGCACATTCTGAACAAAAGAGGAGGGGAAAACACACCAGGCTATTGGCAAAACAAAACACTGGTCTTTATTTGTGACTTTCTAAGTGCCTGCTTGGCCTCAGAAGGTTGGGTGGTGTTGACAGGGACCAGTTGTTTCCCTGAATGTGTCTGCCAGCTGCTCCAGGCATGTGTTCTGCAGAATAGTAGGTGAATAAACGCGGAAGGCTGCTCTGCTGACAGACAGGTACATGCTGCTTTTACTAAGTGCATCTGAGATTTTTTTTAAAAGGTAAATATAACAAATTAGTAGCATTAGACGGTATGTTTTTTTCACAACACTCTGATATACAGAAACGCTCACAATGAAAATATCTGTCATCAGTTATGGTTTTAGTAAGCAATCCTACGTTAATTGTGTTTACACAAACTTTCTGTATAACGTACTGTTTATTATCCAGAGGTCATTTTTACTTTAAGTATACTTGTCTCTCAATACAAGTAATTTCAAAAGGCTGCCAAAATCAACTCATCAAATACTGGATCTATATGTGCAGAACTTAGGCTTTTATTAAAATTTTACTTTTTTTTCTAATTCAGTAAATCATTTACAGCATGTGACTGAAACTGTTTTCCACTTGGAAATATTTGCCTTACACTTTACACCCCTTTGACTTCTATATCAGCACATGCAGCAGCTGCCACTTCTCTTGCTGGGTGGTGGAGTGAACTACATGAACAATGTTAGCTGTAGTCAAAAGAACAGTCTGTTTCTGGTCTTTTCCAGAGGTTCAGGGTTTCTGCTCCAGGGCTACTTTTGAGAGAGAGGAAATCACTGAACTTTATATTTAGATTTGATTTTTTCCCCCCCCTGAATTAAGAAGGATGGGTTTGGCCCCGCATATGAAAAATGACAGGTGGAAATTTTTAAACAAACCTTAATAAAAAACCCCACTCCAAAGTCTGAAATAACATACTCTCTTCCTTCCTTCCTTCCTTCCTTCCTTCCTTCCTTCCTTCCTTCCTTCCTTCCTTCCTTCCTTCCTTCCTTCCTCCCTCCCTCCCTCCCTCCCTCCCAGTACTAATTAAATGGTTTATGGCTGTTATTCACCAAATTTACTAAATTGGATGTACTCTCAGCTGAGCTCCCTGATTTTGAAGCACTCATTGGCGTTTTAGATTTTTTTATGTTTCTTTTAAACATTTGTAGATTGCTACATTGAGCCTGACAGTTCCATGTGATCTCATTCTAATCACTTATAAGATGCTGTTATTAAAAAAAAAACAACAACAAAACAACAAAAAAATCTAAATATTTGGCTTTCTGAAAGGGGATATAATATGAAGGCAAAATAAAACTGGTCTCTTTGATCAACTGTGTGTGCATTCAAAATAATTCTAAACTATTTTTCCCCCAGTATTTTGAGATCAGTGCCCCTGCACGCAGCACAGAATGCAGCTACACAGTATGCACCTAATTTCCTTTTCTTTAATTGTGAATGTGAAGAATAAACTTAGTGTTACATCACAAACATTAGTTTGCAGTAATTTTCACAGGGCTACGGAACACACCTTCAAAAAGAGCACTGCATGAATGCAGATTATATTGTATTTCTTCACATTAAATAATTAGAAAGTGAACATTAAATTGACAGTAATGTAGAAAAATGTTTATTTATAAGGCTTAGTAGCTACAACGCCATACCGATAGTTTGTCCATGGACAACACCTCTTAACAAGGAGTATTTAAAAAAACATTAATGAGCTAAATGTTAGGGACACAGGGAACGAAATTTTTCTATTTATTATGCTGGCCTGAGCTAAGAAGATAGATGTATTTAACCTCATAGGTACTTCAAGAAAATTGAGAACAGAATCCAGTCAAACACGAGCTGTTCAATATCAATGCTTTGTAGATATGTTGCAGTAGAATTTGGTTTATACTTATAGAATATATTTACAATTCACATGCAGATATAATTGTTTTTCTCTTTACTATCACTTTGTGTCAGGACGTCTAATATAATATCTATTCACAGTGATATAATAATTTACAGCATTTTTTCCTGTTGAAATCTAGCCTTTGAGTTTCTTCAAAAAAAGATATACAGCTCCTTTATGATGCATATTTGGGAGTTAGCCAGAATTGCAACAATAGTCATACATAGCAAAATATTTAATTTAATCATTCATTAGTCTAATATATCTGTTTCTGCTCTGATCCTGCAAATTTCTAACAAGGCAATTGAATATCCTCAGGTTTTTTTCCTCTGGGATTTTTTCATCTGTCAAGAGAATTTTGCCCAACTATTTCCAAAAAATGATAAAAATGAAAACCAAGTGGCTCAGTTTACAAAAGCTATAATAAAATAAATGCCACTTTCTTCATTATACTAAACCAATTAAATCTAATTTCTCCTCTGTTTCCATACAGGAGTAACAGCTGTACATGCCATCCATGGGTAATTAATTGCTTCCAACTGCCTGCCAATGAAAGGGGTATTTCTTTAAATGAGTGACACTGCACAACACGGGCCTTGAAGTACATCAGAGCACATCAGATCACGCAACGAGGGACGTAGTACAAGGCACATATTTCTGCACATACAGCTGAAGAACAGCACAAGCCCCTGTGGTCCATGCCCTACAGCTGGGCTTGCTTTAGCTGTAGAATGACCATGGGGGCTCAGCACACAGACTGCCTATGGGGCACCCCACAGAGATGGACAGCAGAGATCATGGTTTGCACCACAAAGCTGAGCAGGTAAGATGTACAGCAGCCTTCCATGGTGTCCCCGCTGCCAAATACAGCCACCTTCAAGCAGCAGGGAACCATTGCTTCAGAAAAGGGACGCGCCGTTGGAGAAGGACCAAAACAGATCTCACCAACTTTTAGCAGTAGTTGAAGTTCCATAAAAAAATGAGGTGGATTGTGAAAGGGAGACTGGAATTAGTGTCCCAAATGTGCCTTATCAACCTCTTGCCCCTCAATGGATAAGGTAAATGATTTTCTTTTGGAAGAGGACGTACAATCAGAGAGCCTACTACTATAACTGGATTGTGTCTGGTCTGGCTTGTTATAGAAATGAGTTTATATGATCCAGAGACAGCAAGGTAGCCATGTGGCTCATAGTTAATAATAAATTACATTTTTTCTTCTTTTTTTTTTCTGTTTGAAAAATTCATTATAAAGATTTCATGTAACAAGAGATTTTTTCCAACTCCATTAGGGAAAAAAATGAAAGATGTTCGAGTTGAGCAGGGGGGTGGGAGGGGTAGGGTGGCACACGGAAACAGCTTTTATTGTTTACCCTTGAAGTTCAAAAGAAGTGGTGTGTGTGCCAAGCCTTTGTAAAAGCAGAGAATAAACAAACATTTTTCAGTGAAAAATGAAAGAAATTGCACAGGTTTTTAAAAAGGTACATTGTTTTTTCAGGCTTAAGCCATTGAGTTAAAGCTTTTAGTGTCTTTATTCTGACATGTTTTTCTTTATTTGGATTTTCAGGTTCTGTTCTCTGTATGCATGGATATGAGTACAACTTTTAAAACTGTGTGTATATGAAAGGAGAGGAGACTTGATCCACCTGTTATATACACTGATATGATGTAGTAGAGAAAACACGGAAGTCTTTAAAATGACACGAATGTGAAACTGGAGTAAATGAGAAGAAATTTTGATGTGTGGAACAAAATTATGACACTAATAGCATTCGAAGAGCCCTACTGGTTCAGACCCATGGTCAACATAGCCCAGTACTCTGTCTGACAGTAGCGTGGGAGACACTGTTAGGCACAACACACACGCTCACAACTTCCTACAGTCAATTCCCCTTGTGTTCCCCCACTGCTGCACTAGGGATATTAGAATCCCTGCCTAGTCTTTGTAAGAGCCATTTGTGGAGCTGTTGCTTTCTGAACCTGTTTACGCTGCCTGTCCTCCACAGCCTTCTGTGGAAGCAAGCTTCTGAAGTTATTTGCTCTTAAAATATTATTTCTTTTTAGATGGCTCCTTATAGGTTTTAGTGAGTAGTGCTTGTTCCTGTATTGTGTGGAACTTGTTGAACAGTTCTATATTCAAACCATCTACTTGCTGATAAACCTTGATCACAATTGTCCTCAGCTATCTTTTCAATCCAACTTAGCTTCTCTGTATGCAGCTGATCCCTCTTCTTGATTACTTTAATTGCCTCTTCCGTTCCCCCTCCAATTTCACAGCACCTCTCTCAAGACATAGAGACCAGAACTGCACCTAGTACTAAAAATGTGGGCATGTAGACACACCTACATTTTTATATGGCAGCAAAAGTATATCTTCTGTCTTGTTCTAAAAACCTTTTCTGATGATGTCCTACATTTTGTTGGCTTTGACTGCTACTGCCCAGTGAGCTCATAACCTCAGAGACTTCAGCATTATGTGGTATGGCTCAGATTATTCTTCCCTGATGCATTACCTTAAATTTATCTGCACAGAAGCTCATTTGCCATCTTCTTTCTCTGATCAGCTTTGCCACCTTCTTCTCAGCTCTGAAGTTCCTTCAGCCAGTTGACAATGACTCTTGACCACACAGAATTGCTTTGTATTGTCCTCAGACTTGGAGATTTCACTACACACTCTCTTCTACAGGTCATTGATGAAAATATTTAATAAGACCATTGTCAATTTCTATCCCTTATGAACCTTGCTGCTGAAAATAATCTATCCATCCTGTAAAAATACCCAAAAGCTCTACCCTTTCCTTCTTACTCTTTGACCAGTTTGCAATCCATAAAAGGCATTTTCTCAACATCTTTGATAACAGGGTTTCTTTACTACCCCTGTCAAAGGCCTGTTGAAAATCCAAATATATTGTGTCCTCTGTATCCTATGTGCTTACTGAATCCTTCACAGGACTCCAGCAGGTTAGAGAGGCAGAATTTCCTATTGTAGAAGTCATGCTGATTCTAGACAGTTTCTATCTGTGTATTCAGTGATCTTACTCTTTATTGCAGTCTACCCCCTTACCAGGAATTGAAGGATACGAGAACAGCTTGTGATTCCTGAAAGGCTTAATGAAAGATCTGTACAATTTTTCTGTAAATCATGTCATGCACATGCTCTTTGTAATATGTCTTTGGAATACAGCTTTTTTAATATCATAAGCATTATTTATTATTACAAATTCATTAGGAATGGAAGTTTTCTACTTGCCAGTTTTCATACCCTGCTGCAGAATTATCAATTATTCAATAACTCTGAAGGAAGAAGTTGGAATAAAAAGGTGTGGACATGGAAAGAGTGCGGTTGTGCATTATGCTTTTTCCGAGCACTCCAGGTCTTCTCTAGAACCCAGTCTTGCACTCTGTCCAGCTATGGGAAGTTTGCCCCGTGTCAGGAGGCCAAGCTCTGGCACCCCTCACTCATTTCACAGAAAAGCATAGTAGCATATGAACTTTAGCCTGGGCAATTTTATCGTAGCTTTCCTATAATAAGAACCTGTCTAAAGAATTTCTAGAAAAATTAAACTTACAAACCAGTGTTCCTGGTTAAGCTTATCATTAGAACCTACAGAGTTTTTACCTGGACATGTCAAACACCAAGCTCAGTGTTTCTCCTTGAATACAAGCAATAAAACAAATGCCTCAGCTTCACTACTCAATGGTCTGAAATATTGGTCTTCTTTAACCCAAAGAACATGATCAATATTTTGGTAGTTTGCATATGTCTATTATGGATATATTAAATACACTGCATATGCACAATAAAAATACAGTCACTTCCTATAAATTCTATTCTGTGTACACATATAAACCACTGCAATTTAGTTATTTACTGGTTACTACAAGAGCTATGAAATGCCACTTTCTAAGAATACAACTGAGGCTTAAGTCAGCATTTTTATGATATCATCTGTACTGGGAAAACATTAAAGGCTCAATATTTAATAAACATAATAAACATCCCCATGAAACAAATTGTTCATAAACTACCTGTTTAATTTTTCAGGGTTCCTGAACCACATATTTTCTTATTAGTTGTGAGCCTGCTGGGTTGCAGGATAGATAGGGCCTGTCAGGGATAGAATATAATGTAGCGGTTTTATGAATTATTTCTGTGAGGAAAAGCCTATTACAGCTGACAAGAGGATGATGATATTAGCCCATCATCATTCAGATGGCACCACCCTTCCCCCTTTCATCCATCAGACCTCTTGTATGGAGGCTGAAAGCCATACAGTCTTTGCATAGCCAACACAAAGACAAATACTGCTCTTTTTCTGCATCCATGAAACATTTAGTATTTCATTTTGAATCATGGCAGATGACAGTAACAAATGGCCTAATGAATCTCCCTTATTGTCCCTTGTGAATCTGAAGATGAGCTAAAAGTAAAATCTCTGTTTCTTTTTTTGGACATGCTCATTTGGGATTGAAAGGTTTTTGCTGCATTCTATGTAGCGTTCCTCTGTTACTGAAAATTAGACCAATAAACAAACAAGTAACTTCCAAACCACACAGCTATACTGCTGTGGGCCATTTTTCACTCTGTACCTGACAGTATTTTGGGGAAGTGCTACAGTCAACTTTGGCACAATTATTTAAAACAATGCACATATGTGAAAAAAAGGTATGTAAAACCAGTAATAAAACTATGTAATGAAGTTCTGCATTAGAAAAACTAGTAATACGTCAGTGGGCATCATGAATTATAGAGCCATTTTTAACTCCTTTTTGTTTTATTTAAAAGAGAACACACTGATGGTGTCCACTCTTTATTGCAAGAATATGGCATTGCCTTTACTAATACTTTATAAGATCTACTTACTTTACAAGATCTGACCATCTAAACATGTGTTTAAAGAGGGCCATCACTAAAAAATCATTACATATGATCATTCCCTTCTTACTGCCATTGCCTCCCAGCCTCCAAACTGAACAGCATTACACAGCCATCTTGCCTTCATTTGCCCATGCAAGAAATTTTACAGGCAGAAATTAATAATGGGGTTAAAAATACTTTAGTAAGCACTGTGTGATGAAATGCTCCTACCACAAGACACCTCGCTCTCATTGATCCAGGTGTTATATCAGCTTTCCTTTCAGCTGCATCTGTATCTCACCCACTGCTCTGACTGTCTCGGGCACAAGCTGAGCCACGGCTCGGGTCTCACTGGGCTGCATCTGGCTCCTGTTGCACGCTTGGCATTCACTCCTGCACAACTGGATCCAAAATCTCAAGTTGACCATGTTTGCTGGACAGGTATGCTTGGAGTGGGCCATATGGTTTTAGTTCCCTGTCTCCATCATCCATTCTGACCTGATTTCAGGTCAGAAATAGAAATGCAAGTGCAGTCCCTCAGCATGCTTTAGTCTCCTTTCAGTGGACACCTAGACAGAGAAGTACAGAGGGAGCTGCAGTGCTCTGCAGTAAGGTCCACCTATTTGGATGATAAGGAAACTAAGACTATGAACTGTAGCATAGACACAGGAAACCTTATTCATGGTGGCCCCATTTATACTTCACTCTGGTTCCAAGATGTTCTGCTGTTCTGTACAGACATCTAAAGCATGACTAAAGTTGTTGGGATGTAATCTATTAGCTCATTTTTACCAGAAAGCTATCATATCTCTTTCATGGATGTATACAATGATAGCAAGCTCACTTTTTGCTTGCTTTTACTTGAAAAAGTATTCCCTTCCATTTATTTCACTTTTTTTCTTCCTTTTAACTGGTTTAATCTGTCCCCAAAATATTGTGATTCATTGAGCTTTGCTCTTCAGTAATGTCTCCCCTGATTCCCTCTCATGCAATGCACACACTGTCCTTTAGCAAAGCGCAAGGCAGAGGAATGGCAGGAACTCCTTTTCATTTATTATGAAAAGTTGTGAAAGTACTTCAGTAGAAACTGCTTGTTTTCTTTTGTCAGGGAAGCTAACAAAAATGGCTTGCTTTATGTATGAAACTTTTTGCACAGCTCTGTTTGTATCTACTGTAGGCACATGTGCATTTTTGACATGACAGATCATAATGGCTCTTTCAGAGCCATTACAGTTACCAAGTAAATCCTTCTTAGTTCAAGTACATATAATTGATTCCCATAGACCGTAATAGCTCCAAAACCAAGGCAATACCCTTACCAAACATAAAAGCAGTGGCAGGACTAATACATAATAGCAGTCAGTTTTTACCACCATGGTACTAGAAAATGATGCAGTGCTAACAACATGGCTTTTTTATTTGCTGATTTTTTGGCACAATAGAAGGGCAATAATTCCATGGTATTACAGTGGTATCATTCCTGCATAGTCCTGGTAAAACTGTAAATCCTCAAGTATCGCAGTAGTCATCTGAGTCTCCAGATGGAACGTAAATTAAGGCCTTGTCCATTCAATTTCTATGCATACAAATATTCTGGTACAGTTTACTGGGGCAAGTGCATGAACAAGCTTTTTTTTTTTCTTGTAAATTAGGGATGCAAAATAAAAGCAAAAAAATAACTTTAAGAATGGTACCACAAATTATAAAGCAACAGTAATTTTGGCAGCATTCAGTACACATTAAACTATAGAAAAAAGAAGGACCTCAGTTATGTCTATAGTCCTCTCGTGTACTCAGAATGCTGCATATTTGTACTGCTCACAGAGGAATTGTGCAAAACCCTTTCCCAAGCAGCTTGGTGAGCAGTGGTAATACAGAGCAGGCACTACATTTTTTAATGTAATAGTCTGCTCCTCCTCAGCATGTCTGAGAGATTCAAGAAACAGCTTGGCAACATATATCCCTGCCTTCCTACTGCATAGGGGTATGCAAAAGGACAATCTCTGTGCTCACAAACATAGATGACCAACGACCCTAAAAGGAAGGAGAGCACCAAATGATATATTGACAAGAAGGGCCATTTTCTTTCACACACAGAAAATAGGTAGAGGGCAATAAGAACCTCCTCCCTGTCTTTCTTTTTTTTTTTTTTTTTTAAATCGCTTTTGAAGAAAAGACAAGTTTTTAACATTTTTTTTCATTCTGAAAGAGTTTATATTACAATAGAAAAAGGTGTTGTAAACTTCAAGGAGCTAATGTACCTTCTGTAAAGAAGTCTCAGTGGAGATCATAGAAATTTCACATGACTCCCATATGTTAATAATGTCTTTGAATATAAAATCCAAATTAAAAACTAGAGCTGAATAAAATACTTTTGTTAAAAGTAACATTTTGAAATGCTGTCAGTAACTATCATAAATATTTGAGAAGTTAATATTTTAATCTTCAACTATAGCTCTGAAAACATTTTTAGTGACAGACAGTGCTTCATTAATAGAGTTCTGTATGTCTAATTGCTTTAGGCAAAGTGGGTTGCATTATTTTGACACATGACATGCAATTAGTACATGGTCACACGGCTAAAGGAAGATTTTACACCTTTTTTCCTTCTACATTCAGAGCGGATAATTAGCATATTTTTTCTCCTTAGAATAATCATCAGAGCCTTAGATCAGAAATTGCCTAATGAGGTAAAATTCCAGTTGTTGACATTAATACATGTGACATTTTTTTCAGTTGTAAAAGTAAACCTACTGCTGCCATTTCATTTACTCTTTCTAGCGTGTTCTTAAGATTTAGCTATAGTTTTTTTAGCATCAAGCCATTGAATAATCATATCTTTTCAGCAGAAAGAGATGAATGATGTTTTTTATATTTTAGCATATTGGCTTGATAGTGATATTTTAAGAAGATTAAATTTGGCTGTAACCTGCAGTCACCCTACGTAGATTGCAGTTCTCTTAACACAAAAGGTAAACCATGATTACAATATACATACTCCTTGCTTATGAACTTTTTTCATACACTATACAAAAAATAGAAACTCATTTTGTTCAGTCTGTAGGCTGTGCGTAACACTCCTATAATGAAAGTCTGTCTTTTTGCATAAAAACATATTTTGATTACCTTCTGTTGAAGAAATAATGAAGATTTATTATAGATAAACTGATGTAACAAAATACTCTTTGGCTACAGAAATAAGTGTTTTCCTAGAGAACAGATTTTGAAAATTTTAAAAAAGGATTATATTAGGTCTTTTTAAGTAGATGTTTTTTCCTTGCATTTAGCACAATTGCATATAATCGCCTTTATGTTTAATTTCTAAAGAGCATATTCATTTGGGGCAAAGGAATTGGTTTGGGTTCTTATTCCTTCACTCCTTATTCAGGCAAAGTCTTCCCTGAAAAATTTGCATGAGGTGTGGGATCTGCAATTGAGCTACATTTTCTGGATATGAGTTCTGCTACTACTTCTGAGCACAGAATATACAGAGAGATTCTTCAGAACTACTTCAGTAGCTTAGTGCTACCTATAACAAAGGTCTGACTTACGCATGAGGTGGGCAGATTTTTTTTTTCCTTCTAATATCCCACTTTTTATTTAAATACATGGGAGAGAGGAATCACAGAGCACATTCCTGCCTTATTTCAGATATTTGATATTTACCAGGATTGAAACAGCAGTAGGGTTATTGCTTAACATTTACAGAGAACAAAAATGGTACAGACATTTACCTTTTTTTTCATAAATTGGGATGTAAAGGTATTAAAAACAAGCTTGTTAACTCCACCGGAAGGATGAGTTTATAGAGTGACCTGACTACTTCACAGACATCACAGGAGACCAGGATGACTATCCTGCTTCAAGTATGGTCAAAATGTATTTTTTCCTTATGGGTTTTATTATTAAGTTAATTCCAAAAGAGCAGTATTAAGGAAATCATAATGTTTTTCTTCAGCATAGGTGTCCCTGGCATTCTTTTCCTATTAGTATTTATTTTGAGAGCAGTAATTTATGTAATATTATTTCCTTTATTACAATTTTCAACAATTTTCAGCAGATTGATTGTACATCTTAGATGATGAACAGCTGCTGTTTTAAATATTCCTGACAATGTTACCCCATGTTATCCCACCTTGTAAGATCTCTAAAAAAAACCCAAAAAGTTAAAAAAAAAAGAATTACAAAGATTGCAAAAACCTTTTAAAGATCCAAGAGATTCTATTGAACGGAACATAACACCAAAGCAATAAGCCATAATATATGCTAGCAGCTGACAGGGAGCAAAGTAAAGAAAGTCTCTTTTGTCATCAGCTTCACTTCCCCTTCTTAACTCATTTCCCACAAATAATGTGGAGGTCAAAACAGGATAGAAGACGACAAGATTGTGCTAGACCAAAGCCCATTGGTGACTGCTGAATGTAACGGTAAAGTTGAAACATCCACCTTGGACTCAGAAGCCCCCCTGCTCCTATACCAGCCAGATGCTTGGAAGATGTGCTCCCAGAAGATAAACTTCATACACACGCTTACTTTCACTCTTCCCCTATCTTCTGGTCATTTATCAGGCTCGATGGGCTACATATTCTAATTCAGTCTGAGTACTCTTCTATAAGATCCATATAACAGTGTATTGAAATTTTCTGAAGATAAATTTTAATGTATCTTAAGGGCTGATGAGTTATTACATACGGCCATTTTGATTTTGAACACGTAGGATTATTATATTAACATATTTTCTGCTGTGCCTTATGCAGTCATGCATCCCTGGTACTACAGGTAGGAGACTATGGAGCTCAGAGAGCTCCTGTTACTCATGGGTATATATAGTACTAGCTAATCCATGCATCTTCCACTGCATTTTGGAATTACATTGTGCTGCTGTCTAAAAACGTGCAGCTTCTGATAAGAAATAGAAAGCTTTCCTAAACCACGTTTGCAGTTGCAATGAGACTGTGATAGTGGAGGTTAGTGACAAGATGCAGTCGTTCAGCAGCCAGTCAACAAGAAACCAAATGTCCACAGATTATATTACGCTGCCACAATCTACCACATCACAGTAAATCAATGAAGACCAAATTGGCAACCAGCGGTATGCAGGATATCAGAAACACCAAAGAGGGGGGTCTTAGACATTTTTATTTAAGCACTGGTCTTATTCATTTTGTAAAAGCTAGAGAGACTGAATAAAACAGATTGGAAATTCACAGACTAAACCTAGATGTTCAAAGATCCTCATAACTAAAGAAATATTGCTACAAATTCTCAGAATTGCCTGAAACCAAACTGAACACATGATTCATTTCAGCCAGGCCTACGTGTAAAAAAAAATTATCTGCTCAACATGTTTAAGGTGGTATTCATCTAGGATCATGATATAAATAGTTAGATTTTTTTGTAGTGTTGATCCCAATCCATTATTTCTTCATTTTCCTATTATTATCACTGGTACCAGCTGGTAGATATTTGAAATTAGAGCTGAGCAAATAATTGGATGTTTTGGTTCACTGACACGACTGAAAAACTGGAAGTGGGGGGAGGAAATGATCATTTAAGATTGACTAGGGAGCATTGTTTGTTGGTTTTGGTTCTCCTTACCCTCAGGAAAATCAGGAAAAAAACCTGCTTCTGGTAACATGACATGATTATTTCATTTTCAGGTTGCGTGTTTTATTGTAAACTTATGAATATTAACTTAAATGAAAATATGAAATATTTCTCTAAAGAAGCCTTAAACGAAGAGAATTTTTTTTTCTATTTTTCTGTCTTGTTGCTGGCTGAAACTGTCCACCAAATTTGGCATTATTTTTGCAAGCACTGTTATCGACATAATTTTTTTTTCATGTATTGGATACAATGTATAATCACAAATGTTTGCCTAGCTCTTCTTGAAATATCACTGGATTAATGACTTCCAGATGATTAAATTGGAATCACACAGGAATCATTTTGTACCTCTCTTATTCTTAGGCTCTTTAGGAGAGTCAAGTCCCTGGGACACATTAGGGCAGCCCTGGGAACTGCCGTAGTATCTACTTCCTACTCCCTGCCACAGTTCCAGAAGGCATGTAACAGTGAAGAATCATAGAGACACATGGAAGACATTATACCTACACTGTGACCCTTTTGGCCAGCTATATCTGGCACAAAGAGCAGTAGGGCAATGCTGAATCTTAGTTTTTCGTAATCACATATAAACACTTCTCAGAAATATGATAGGTTGCACTAGGCAATGTTTAATGTACTTGCATATTTTAGACTTTTGAGTGCAAAATTAGGTGTGTGTGGAAATAGTGCAGATGCTTTTCTGATTTTCTAGCTTTGATGAGTTTTTTTCTTTGACATCATCCATTTTTGGGTCACCACATGAATTCCTGTACTCCCAGATTAATGCACAGGCAATCACTCCATTACTGGCTTGACTAAACTTCTCTCAGTACTAGCTACAAAATTTAATTTCAGGAAATTTTTTTAGAGGATTCTGAGATTAAAAGTAATCAGATTGCCTTAATATATATTGTTTTCTATATATCTAGTCTTTTAAAACATGCAGGTATAATTGAAGTGGTATGATCCTTAGGAGACAAATACAAAAAAGAGTGCCTTCCAGTGTTTGTTTGTATTCTTTCTCTGAAAACTTTCTATGTATGCTTGGTAGAGAGAAAATTAAATATCCATCTTGCAGAATACACTGAGTTATACTGCTTGTTTTACTCTCAGTTATGTGGCTGATTAACCTGTTCAGCAGAAAGATTCCCATAGTATCTAATATAACATGCACATGTCATTTTATTGCTTTCAGGCTGGTATAATAGTTTCCCCCAGATTATGATCTTGGTTTCCATCTTCTATAGCTGGAGCTCTTTTTGAATATAACTTTCCCTTATCTTTCATGATAAGAATGCACTTTCCTCCACAGTCCCTTCTTTGCAACCTGGACAACCCTATTTTACAATGCCAGATTGTAAATTTTGACTGAAAACTATTCTTATGAAACAAGGTCAGCTTCTGTGTATTCATGCACTAGATATTATGTGCCTCAGAATATGCCTACATCTTATTATATAGCCACACAACAGAAAAGGATGCAAGGATACTAACTGGGCAGGGGCTCAGAAAAACAGTAGATTGTATACAATTTTGCCAAAGTTACAGTCTCATAGATGGGTCAAAACTAAAGATTTTTTTCAGTTGGAAATTTATCAGTGAACGCCATTTCCAACCCTGTTTTTGGCTTGGTAACACTGACTAGGGAGTTGAATTGCAGAAAATAAAACCTCTTTTATTTGTAATTTCAGAATATCTTCTTCACTCCCTTTATTCTGCAATTCTGCCAGAAATTTATGTGAAACAAATTTTAAGTACATGTGCACACACAGACCGCACTTCAAAGGAAATTAATCCTGTAGAAAACACAAGCATCTAAATTCAAAAGTTAACTCTATAAGAAGAAATATTTTGGAGGTCTTTTCAAATTTCATAGGTCAAGCTTCTAATGAGAACTGGAAGATGGGAATTGGAACACTCTCATAAAATTTTGTAAAAGCCACAATATTTAAATTATATTATATTCAAATTATTTTGCTATATAAATAGATGCACTAAATGTAAATAGGCGCCTACCATTAGCCTCCACTTGCATTCAACAGAGATCAACTACATTCCAAAAAAGACAAGTGCTTAATATGGGGAACACAGAGACAAAAACCCCCTATCCCAGCATAGCAGTATTCATAATGTTTATTTTAGTTCAATCTTTCAGTTATATCATACTTATAATGTTAAAAAATCGATCAACAACACATTCATAATTTTAATGTTTCTCATTCCATGCTTTGATTCTGATCTGCCACAATCATTAAATGAAATTAGATTGCAGTTACCTCAACCAGAAACACAAAAAGGTTATGACTTTTTTGTTTCGAAAGTCAGAACTTATAGCTAAGGGGCCTATTTTTCTCTCAAAGATCATCTATAACACTAATTAAGGGCAATGGGAATGACATGTCTCTACTAAGAAGAAAATGTAAAATTTCATTAAAATATTTGTTAGTAATAATACCTATTATTAAGGATTATAAACTCAATGAGAAAGAACTAGGTCATTTTGAGAACTTTTTGTATGCTACTTTTTCACATAAATTAAAAAAATAAATAAATCTGTGAACCATTTTAATAGTAGTGAGAAGGTAGGATGGGAAAAAGTACATTTAGCCTACAAATAAATGTTAAAAAAGAGCTTTACAGCTATTTCTGCTTAGAAAAATTATTTTTACAAGGTAAAAGATATCTTAGTATGCTTCTTATTGATACGGATGTATTGCTGTAGCATATTTGGTCCCAGTATCTGGGATTTCACAATTTACTATTTTTCTTCTTTGTATGAATCAATATTCATTTATATAATTAATTAGTAAGATTAAAATCATAAAAATATTTTTAATAATACATTTTGTGTTAAATGATTAACTTCTTGCTTGAAATTTTCTGCATTCAGTTTTTAAATTTAATTCACGTCACTTGGAGAAATAAAAAAGCTTGAAGCAACAAGATTTCAGTTAGTTCAGTTTTAGCATTTATTTTGTAATGCATAACATTTAAAGGATGGATTTTAAATATTTTGTAATTAGGTACTTGGAATTTTTTTGAAATACAGTATTTCAGTCAGTAAAAACTTCTCTTTTAACCCATATATAAATTATTTACTTCGATCATTTGAGAAACTAACCATAATTATGATGACTATTTAATTAAGGCTTCTGCAGAACTTGACAACAATGCTAATAAAGCAATTGAGGAGATACAAGTAGTTGATCTTAATTGGAAGAGATGACACTATTTACAAGAATAAATGACGGTAGCTAATCTCACATTCGTAATTATCAGTGATGGGCCTACTTCAAAAGACGTTGTGGGTCTTGTCTGCTTTAGCTGAGTCCCCCAAATATATGTGTTTATTCAAAGTTTACATGTCTATCTGAATTGTAAATGTAGCAATTCTTCTTACAGGAGGCAGCTGAGCTGCGTCCTGGACCTGAATGCTTCAGTGACAGAACAAGAAAAATCTTTTACATTTGCCACCCAAACAATCACTATTCCCCTTTTCATCTTTTGGAGTTGTAAGCTCCAGCCTTGCAGTTTCCCAATGAAGAATGCATTTCATTATCTGGAGCAAATGACGCCTGGCTGCTCTATAGGAATGCACTGAGCATCCATATCCTTTGATACCATATGTCTGCACCTTGCCAGGTGGAGCTCCATGTGTCCTCTGGCTCTGGAGTACTGATGATTCTCTCTTTCCCTTTCACAGACCTGGCTGACAAGCCTAGCACATCAAGAATAGTGCTTTAGAGTTCCTGACATCCAGTCATTCCCCCTATAGCAACTGCAAACCTGAACAGAGGTCCATGAGATGATGCCACTGGGTCAGCATTTTCAAAATTATTTATTTTATTTATACTGTCAGAGTCAAGGGAATGGAATCTTATGTGGATATTTTTTCATCACATAAGTAGAAACTTTATGCCGTGGGTTTAAAAATTGAAAAGACACATAAAATAGCGAACAGTTCTCAAATCTAGGCACTGGCTGAAACAGTGATGCACAGTGAGCGGTATGCATCTTGGTATACATCATGTTTCTCTCCCTTTCCCAATGAAGAGTTTGTGAGATCCTGTGGATGTTGACTGCTCATTGTTGGGCATTTTGGGGTAATTAAGATTTTAATTATCATAATTTACTGTTACATTCTGGCACAGATAGGCAGACTGCTTTGTGCTAGGGTTTGTGGCAGCAGGGTAAAAGATACTCTACAACCCGTAACTTCAACTATTGCTTTTTGTGAACCACCTCAGTGTATTCCAGGACAAGTGAATGAAGCAATTTGAATTTTCACATTTTGGAGTGGATACTGTGCTTTCTACACTCTTTCTCTGAGAGCAGGATATACATTGATCAGCAGGTACTGTAAATGAAGTCCAAAAAGAACATTGGGAACATATTTTCTGCTTGGAAAGGATATGACTCTTCTCTTTTGCTTGATTATATTCTCTGCAATGAAATATGGCAGCAGATCAAGAGCAAACACTTTTACTCTTCTTTAGCCTCACTGGTGACTTTGGTGATATTTAAGTTGTTTTTGAAAACCTCTGGTGATTTTCTCATTGAAATCTCTCATATTAGGGTAACCCAGTCACTTTGTCTTCATTCAGTAGCAGTTGTTCACCTCCTGCTTGATGGCACACAAAGGCCTGTAGGAGTAAGTGCTGGTGTTTGATAGCTAGTGACACAGTAGCAGTGAACTGTGACAAGTCTATTGCAAAGCACAAAGTACCACTGCTTTCTCTGTACTAATTTTTCAGTCGTCTTTCACGTTATACATTGCATATACACAATTTTAATTTGCATTAAGGATATCTCCTATATCTAACAAAAATTCACCATCTATGATCATAATGTATCTGCTAGGAGACGACATTGCACCTGCAATTAAGGTTCATTTCCTACCTTTACTAAATTAAAATTGGTTTACAACACCTTTTAAGAAAAAATCTTGAAAAAAATTCTCCATGCAAGGAAATACGAAAAGAAAGCAAAAAAGAATGCACTGCAGTCTAAATCATCCTAAAAGCATTTTCTTAGACTCAGGTCCCCAGTAAATAGCACGTGGAATGCTTTATGAACAATGGTCAAGCAAATAATTTTTAATCCTAACAAATATGCCTATCGAGCAAGATCATTTTTAAAAGAATGATGGATCCACAGACATGGCTGTTTTCCTTCTGGCTTATTAGACTACCTTTTTGGTTCTTAGGAGTTGATTGCTTTCCATCCAAGGAATTTGTATGCCTCCTTTCTGTATATTTTTCTGTGGCTTGCATTATTGTTTTCTAAACAGCTTATCACATGCTATTTATCATGGGAATGACTTTGATACCTTTGTGTGGGCTCCACAGACCCCCTTTTCTGATGATTGAATCATGGCGCCTATTCCATTACATCATATTCATAATGAATTACTTCATCCATCAATTATAGCAGAACTATTCTCATATCGTGTGATAATGATATGGACTTTCCACGCCATTCAAAGCAGAATGTATAGCAAACAACCCTGCCATCAACTAAGTATGAAAATGAAATTGAAACAGCAGAGCAGTCAGCAGCTCTGACATCTGGGAATGCACTGCCAATAGTTACATCATTGTGAGAAATGACACACATTCTTCCGCCAACACAAGTACTGAGTAGCGTATTATACAGGAACATGACAAATCAAAAAGGTGCAGCATGCAACAGTACAGGATTCTACAGGTATTTGCCTCTTCGAATCAAATCCTTCTAAATCTTGTATTTCTAGTAGTTATTTCATTGCTTTAGATACAGTAAATAGTCTTTTAATAGAAGATCAATTGGCAAAACTACTTTTCCAGTGCTCTGGTTCTTTTTGCCCTTCAAGTGTTTTTGTTTAACAGTTCTGAGTTAGAAGAAATTCAGGGATGTTTTCACAGAATCATAGAAATGCTGGGTTGACGCAGACCTTTAACAATATATAAGCCTTTCCTCTACTGTGAGCAAGTGTATGTATACAAATGTTTGTCTGCATTATTTTCCAAAATTTCTAGTTGACCTATACTAATTAAATTATCCTTTATGCAAACACAGTTTTGCATACGTATTTACCCTATAAGTCTGCAGTTGCACATTAGCTCTTTTTTGGCTCATGCAACCTCTCTTTACAGGCCTTATGCTCCAGAAGGTGTCCCATGATTTTTCTTGCTGTTTTCTAGAGTTTCTACAGAATTTTGAATTCATGCCCTATCCTCAACCCTGTGCTACTTGAAACTGGACACAGAATTCCAGTTGCAAACTCTCCAATGTTTAGCAGAGAATAATAATTACCTCTGGTCTTACATGCAACAGTCTTACGGGTACATTACAGAATGACATTTGCCTTTTTTTTTTTTTTTTCAATAGCACTATTTTTTTTTCAGCTTGGATTCAGTTTCATTATTCCTTCCAGTTTTCTTCCCATTTTTATTTATGCAGCCATGCGGGGGTAGATCTCTTTGCTTTTTAACCATGTTCTCCAGAATACTCAACATCCTCCTTGGCTTGATGTAATTTTCAAATTTTACAAGTAAAGTTTCCATTGTCACCCAAGTTGTTAATGAAAATACAAACACCTGGATAATGGCATAGATGGTCCCCTTTTTCTATACATTAACTTTATTAAATGGAATACAATAAAGAATCACACCATGGTGTAGATCGGATTTCTATTTTGCTTTAACATCTTTTTAAAAGGTATTTAACATTTACATATTCTGTGGTGAGTTACACGGTCTTGATTGTCGCAGCACCCTAGAATGAGTAGCCCTTGTCCAGGAGCCCTGTGAGTGTGCTTCATGCCTAAGGGGTTAAGCTTAATAGCACAACGATGTTGAGTCTAGCACTACTGCATCCATTAAAAACAGTATCTATATTTTAGTAGGTGATAGCAACAGTCATAATACTTGTCATTGATTTTATAGGTTGAGTTTGTATCATAATATATTGACATTGTACTTTTATACAAGACTTGCTTCAGGGTGTAGCTGCATTCAGCACTGAATAACAGGCTAATAAAAACTGGTGCAGAAACAGCTTTACGACCCTCCATTGACTTGTGTTTTACATTGTATTATCTTATTGCAGACATCTGAATTAAAGGTTAACAAACACTATTTAATGGGTTGTCGGAATGAATGTACAGTGCATGAATACATGCCTAGCAATGTCTATCAGTTATCATACTGTACATGCATTGTGATTTGGGTGAAGACAAGACTGTAAATGGGTGATGGCTCCTGACTGACTCTTTTTAGTAGTATGAAATAGCACATTTTGTTATACTTCCTCCAATTAAGTGCATATCTACCATTAAAGCAATCTGTCATCATTTTAACAATGTCATTAACTTCTACAGTGTCTCACAGACGCCTTGTTCTTCCTTCAAAATTAACAGCACATACATTTATATAGAAACTTCGAAATGCAAAATAGGGAAAACAAGTTTAAGAAGCCATCATCTGTAAATTATATAAATAATAAAAAAGTGGTTACTGAGGAAATGTGACTGCTTTAAAAAGAAAAAGTACAAAGTACTTAATCTGCAGAAATTGTATAGTAATAAAAATGTACTAACCTATAAAAATATAAATTATTTTTCTCTCTCTCGTAATTATAAGGAAATATGGCTTACCATACTATAAAAATGTACTAACCCTATAAAAATATACTAAATTATTTGTCTATCTATAGTAATTATCAGGAAATATGGTTTACAATAGAACAAAATGTACTAAGCCTGTAAAAATACACTAAATTATGTTTCTATCTATAGTAATTATTAGGAAATATGGTTTACAACTCATAAAAGTAGCCTTTTAAATATCATAAGGTTGGCTACAGAACTACAGAATCAAAAATTAGACTGATCCTTTCCAATTTTATGTTCAGACAATCTAAACTTACTTTAGATGGCTCCAGTAAACACAGGAAGAGCTATTAAATGCCCTGCTCAACAATGGGTATTTAAAACAATTGATGGATAAAACACGAACACATAAAAAAAATAAAAAATTAATGGGTTATTTATTTCCTGAAAGTTTCACATATAAATTAATAGTGTATGTCATGCTGATGAAGTATCACCTCTAGAGGCAAGCTTTGTTAACACTGCACTATATTTTTCTATATATATAGTTAAGCTGTTATCCTTTTAAATTTGATTTCAAACAATATAAATCAAGCATCTTATTTAGTTAAAAACTAAACCACAATAAATTCATCTGCATTGCAATTTTTAATTCCTTTCAACTGAAATGGGGCACAGATACCAAAGAGTATGTAAAATTTATTGCGCTGTGCCCATAATGTGTATAACCTATAGGGAATATCAAGGGGATATTTTTCAAAAGCATTCAAATCACTTAGGAACCTAAGTTCTGATTTCTTAGGACTGGATCTTTACAAGTTTGAAGCAAATAAGTACTTCATTGTAGGTGTTTAAATGCTTTAAAAACCCTGTAATATAGATAAGTGCATAAATTTACTAGCTTTCTGCCACTCACTGTTGTCACTTCAAACAATGGCACACAGTTTCAAGTCACTTTGGGGCACTTCTGAAATATTACCCTTAGTTCCAATAGTAGCCAGTCTTTTGGCTCAGGTGCCATTTTGCGTTGTTATCAGCTTTAAGTTCTCTTGTCAAACGAACTACGATTCTTTCCACAGAATCACAGAATTGTAGGGGTTGGAAGGGACCACTGGAGATTATCTAGTCCAACCCTCCTGCTGAGGCAGGTTCACCCAGAGCAGCCTAGACAGGAACACATCCAGGCAGGTTTTGAATATCTCCAGAGAAGGAGTCTCTACAGTCTCGCTGGGCAGCCTGTTCCAGTGCTCTGGAATCCTCCAAGTAAAGAAGTTTTTCCTCATGTTCAGATAGAACGTCCTGTGTTCCAGCTTGCGTCTATTGCCACTTGTCCTGTCACTGGGTATCACTGAGAAGAGCCTGACCCCATTCTCTTGACATCCAAGATTTAGACAGCTATAAGCATTGATGAGATTCCCTCTCAGTCTTCTCTTCTCCAGGCTAAACAGACCCAGGTCTCTCAGCCTTTCCTCAGAAGAGAGGTGCTCCATTCCCTTCATCATCTTTGTAGCCCTCCGCTGGACTCTGTCCAGTAGATCCCTGTCCTTCTTGAACTTGGGGGACCCAGAACTGGATACAGTACTCCAGATGTGGCCTCATCAGGGCAGAATAGAGGGGGAGGATGACCTCCCTTCACCTGCTGGCCACTCTTTTTTTAATGCACCCCAGAAAACCATTGGCCTTCCTGGCCACAAGGGTACATTGCTGGCTCATGGTCAACTTGTTGTTCACCAGGACTCCCAGGTCCAGCTTTCTGGTGTGTCAGTCACCCCTCCCAGTTTTGTATCATCAGCAAAGTTGGTACACTCTGTCCCCTCACCTAAGTAATTGATGAACGTATTGAACAAGAACAGACCCAGTACTGACTCCTGGGGAACATCACTAGTTACAGGCCTACAGCTGGACTCTGCACCACTGATCGCAAGCCTCTGAACTCTGCCATTCAGTCCATTCTCAATCCACATCACTGTCCAGTCATCTAACCCACACTTCCTACGCTTGCCTATGAGGATGTTATGGGAGACAGTGTCAAAAGCCTTGCTGAACTCAAGGTAGGAAATGTCCACTGCTCTCCTCTCATCCACCAGCCATTCATTCCATTGTAAATGGCTATCTGATTGGTCAAGCATGATTTCCCCTGGTGACTCCACGCTGACCGCTCCCAATGACCTTCTTTTCTTCTACATGTTTAGAGATGACATCCTGTATGAGCTGTTCCGTCACCTTTCCAGGGATGGAATTGAGGCTGACTGGCCTGTAATTTCACAGGTCCTCCTTCTTGCCATTTTTGGAGGCTAGCATGATGTTAGCTTTCCTCTTGTCCTCTGACATGTCTTCTGTTTTCCATGACCTTTCAAAGATGATGAAGAGTGGCTTTGGAATAACATCTGCCAGTTTCCTCAGTACTCGTGAGTGCATCCCATCAGGGCCCATGGATTTGTGGGTGTCATGTTTGCCCAAATGGTCTCTAATCATAACTTTTTTATTCCTCAATACAATTTAATGTTGGACTCATTGCTGTCAGGAAACTGGCATTGTTGCATCACTTCAAATGATGTTTTGTAATATACATATTTGTCACTCTCTATATTCAGTCTTTCATAGCCTAAAATAATATCCTTCTCAAAAGTTCAGAAGAACTCAAAATAATATTCTTCTGTTACATAAAAAGCTTATAATAGCCTTCTCTTTCCATGTAATGATGATCTGCTGTGATAAGAACATTGTGTTTTCTTAATTACAACCTACAGATTTCACAGGACATGGAGAGGGGTTTATATTAAACAAAATTTTCATAGGGCACATGTTCGACAGGGATAGATTTCTCATTATAACTCTGAGAAGAATAATTACCTCCATCTCATTTTAATAGCTTGGGAGGGGCTTCCTTTCTTTACTTGTGAGTGTAACTGTAGTTACTTCCTATCATTTCATTTCAAGGAGTGGAAATGAGAAACTCATCTGGTAGAAGGAGCAATTAAAGAAGGTCTCAAATAGAGGGGATGTGAGCATCCTGATCTCACTCTCCTTCCATGCTAACAAGTAACAGATCAGTCCTCGGTACAAGGAGAGTTACCCAGGTCAATACTGAAAATTCACTGCCTGTTCCACTTTCTGCCTTGTGTGAGATCCTCTGGAGAGGAGAAAAAGAGTAAGAATATTTTGCTCACAGTGTTTCAATTTCTGCATAATAAAATGGATACTCTACTACATACTCTCCTCCACAGAAGCTAAGGGAAACAGAATGGCCTTGTCAGTATCTTGACATAAACCCAGAAAATTCAAGGGGATGTGCCAGTAATTCTACAAGAGCCTATTCCTTGGCTTTCATCCAGCTTGATCCTACAGAAGTTTTGACACCAGTCCAGCAAGACAGAAGGCCTGAGTCAGTTCTCCAGAGAGGCCTGTGCTTTGACATCACTGCGCTATTCAATATACCGATGAGCTGGTGACTTCAAGGACGCATGACAAAGTCTACCACTTCTAGAGGAACTAGGCTGTAGACCTCGGAGAAACTTATGCTTTCAAATCAACAGGGCAAGCGAATGTTTCTGACCCAGTCACTTCATTGTTACTTACTGCTTGGCAGCAGATCAGAAAGTTACAGATAATAAGCCAGAGACTTCATAGTGGTTCTGCCTCATTTCAGACTGTTACTGGTTCTTCTGCGTCAATATTACTTCAGGGAGTTGCTGAAAAGGCTCTGCCTTGTCTACCCTCCAAAGTTGTATGTTCTAACACTGTGGCCTCTCAAGTGCTTTTTCTTTCCCAGCAAACTGAATGAGACACAGCATGCGAATCTATGCCTTCATAAAAGGATAGTAAAATGAATCTGGAAACCACAATTTCACTGAGAAGAGTAACTCTGTTTCACATAGGAATTCAATATTTAGCATCCCTGGGATATTATCCCAGGTACCCATATGTGCTGAATCGCTGACTCTATATTAAACAAGACAAAGGTCCACAGAATGATCTTTACAGAAGGGCAGGAACCCCATATGATCTGATGACTTGATATGAATATGGCATAAAGCTTCTCAACGTTTCTATTTATATTCTTGCAAAAATTCCATGTCCTTGCTTTCAGCTATTTTTTTTCCTTGATTTTCCACTTTTGAGGTAAAGTAGATTAGCAAAAACTGAGAGGGTATGTCTTCCCTAATGTTGAAGGGGAAAAGGACATGGGGGAAGAAGGAAGCAGCTAAGTGTGGAAGCTGCTGAGAATGATTCAATGTATGTCGATAGTAAGAGGTGGCAGGGAGGATGGAGTAGCATAAAAGGGCGTCAGTCTGTTGGGTAGACAGCAGGATTTGAGTGAGTCAGAAAATATCATAAAAAGTCTCTCAGCATCGTGACGGTCTTCCATCCTGGTGCCTATCCAAGAGGACGACAATATGACTGCCAGTTAGCAAGGGCTCCCTCTTTTCCTGTTCTCTAACAAGCTGAAGCTTTCTCAGAGCTGTAGCTTTTGTTGATTGCGTTTTTAACCAAGTTACGTCCTTCTGACTGTATGCATTACTTTCAGTTGCACTTAGAGATACATTTCATGGTTGGTATGTCCCCAGCTTGAGAATCTTTGCATTCATAGTTCTCACATTACAGAAAGTAGGTACAATGTGAACTCCCAAGGGAGTAGGGAACAACTTTCACCCCATTTCCCCTCCCTCCCTGCCCCAAACTGTTAATTTAGGATAATGCAGTATCCTGTTTGGCTCTTGAGCTAACAGCTTTCATCACTGGAAACGACAGGTCTCCTACAATGGTCGTTAATTTAGGAAAACAAGTGCAAGCATACTGTGGTATTTCCTCCATGTACACCTCTAACTTCCAGACATTTGACTCTAACATAATGTCACTTATCTAGATGTACCAGAAACTGAATTTAAAAGAATGATAGACCTGTATCCTTACTTGGCTACTGTTCCTCCTGGACTTGCCTCTAATGGATCTGTGGCATTGTCTCAGTAGCATTGTGGTGGTAGCTTTCGAGAAGTTAGATCAGGGAACTAAGATGTATCTTCTAGAAAGATTCACATTTTATCTTTGTTTATTGGCAGCAACTCACTTGTGACAATTGAAAAAATGAGCTGTTTTCTAAATGAGTGAATAAAATGACATAATTACAGGAAAATGTATGGGGTGCAGTATATTTTATTCTAATTATTCATTATGCTATTAATTATATGCACATGGCACTATGAAGGAATAGTTTTCTATCCATTTTCCTAGCCATATGACTGAATTCACCTATAATACATTGCCCTGTTGAGGATATGGTATGACAGTCAGTACTAAATGATATATGATGAACTTCAAATAACTAGACATCATGTCCTATTGATTGACATGCCAAGAACATGGCAGCTTAAGAAATTATAGACAATGTAAATTGCCATCTTCCTACAACTGCAGTTAAGTATCTTTCTGTTGATGTAATTAAACTGCAGTGGCATCTGAAATTTATCAAACAAATCATGGACTTAAAAGAAATGTCCTATAAAGATTGTAAAAGATTTTTGAAGTTACATTTTGTAGCTTTTTATGTCCAAATGTTGGTGAGTTCAGTGAATCAGAGGTAGTTTTTATTTTATGGACTTTTATTGTCCTCTGTTGCTAAGTATTTTTAATATTGATTAAATTTTAAGTGATAATATTGGAGTTTTCCCTCAGTGGATTGCTAAATGTTTTTCTGGTATGTGAGTCAAACATCTGCTCTTATAAGATCCTTTTGCAGATAACGGGTGTGACTGATTACATGCAGAGGGCAGAAAGGCACAAAGGGAGTACAAAGCCCTTTAACTCTTATTTTTGCTGAAGGTATTAAAGGAGTTTCTGGAATAGGGGCATGCCAAGGCCAGGAAATGCGGTGTGTAACAAGTTGGGAAGATGTGAAGCTTTACTAGACGGTTCTGCGCCATGTGTTTTCGCCAGGCAGCTGGTGACAAGCTCTTATAGCTAAACCATTCAGCCCCTAAAGCTGACAAAAAAAAGAGAGAACTCAAGTATTTCAGCACAACTGTAATACTGTTTCCCTGGGGTCTAAGTTTAGTGCTGCACCTCTTCCCACACAGCAACTTACTCAAGCTTATAATTGTTATCCACATTCATATCTAAAAGCCACAATATTGCTGTTGGAAGGAATAAGAGAACAACTTTTTTTTTTTTTTTTTTTTTAATAGAAACAATGAATATCATACAGACAACACATTATCACTTTATGAAAAAACCTGATAAGTCAGAATCTTACCTGCTGCCTCTTACTTGCAACTGCAAATATTTGTCTTGGTTGCTTTGGAGTTATCAGATAAGCAGTTTTCCAAGTTCTGTCTGCTTAATGTATGTTCTTTACTCATGACAAGATGTGAAAGGAGTTATCAGGAACATGATTTCACTTATTGTATGGAAGATTACAAAAAAGAAATAGAACTTCACTCACTTTTGCTTTTTACATTCTAGGCAATCCCATGAGCTGGGACCAACTAACCAAAGCAGCAAAGGCAGATATGAAAACTCTTGAAGACAAGGAAAAATTCATTTCAAAATTTTATATACTTGAATCCTGCTACCCCAAAATCACCTGTGGTCAATGGTATTGGCTGTAATCTAGATAAGAAAAAGAAAAATAAAACAGTGAGAGAATGAAGTGAGTCAGAAATAACCCTAGTTAAAGGAGTAGTTCCAGCTACCACTGGAAGTTCATGTGTAAGGGCAGGTAAGTTTCTTAGTTGTCAATCATCATGTCACCTAGGGGGACATACAGGAAAAACACTTTGCTGGGATGTGATGTCACATTCTGGATCATATTATGTCATCAAAAAAAATCTCTGTGGCTACCCAACTACTACTACTATGCAAGAAGGAGGAAATGAGAAAGGAAAAAAAAAAAAAGAATCAATTCTTCCAAATGTAAAAAAAAATCTTAATTTAGGAAATATATCTACAAAAATGTTTTGTATGTTAATTTCAGGTTTTGTATTCCACAGTATACAAATCATGCTGTAATTTCAGTCTGTTAAGCTGCTTTACCAACCACAGAGTTTAACTGGCTACAGTAGCACATCACAGTATTATCTAGAAGAGTATAGTAAAACCTGTCGTCTTCTTTCCACCAGGCCATATATTAATTTACTGTTTGTATTGGGTGCTGATGTAATGCCCTTCAAAGTCACCAGTGTGTCTTTCAACTCATTTTGGTGGGTTTTGCTTCAAGGGCTTTGCTTATACTTTTATAGAGTCTCCAGTAAATGTAAGACAAATATGTTGTTTGCCTTACCTCACAATTAGACTTTAAAGCTTCCTCATTCATCAATTTGTCTTAAGATTATTCATATTATTACTCAACTGTCCTTCCTCTGTCAACAAGAAGAATGACTATGATAAGTAGCAATATCTCCTCTGAGAAAGAGTTAATTTTAATTAATCAAGAGATCCATCTGACCTTTAATAGGAAAAATGGGGATTGTCGTAGGGATGACTTCTTTTAAAACTCCTTGCTCATAGTCATGAAAAGAATCCAAGCTTAGTGCAGTATCAGGAAGGCTTAGGAGGAAACAGGGTGAGCAGAAATGGAACCGAATGGATCAAAAATGGGGACTGAGGATGGGGTCAAATCTTCAAGGCTTAATTTTGCTATAGTATAGTGGTAAACAGAAGAAGAGACTGTTCAAAATGCCATGGAGTTAATATTAAACTATTTCCTTGAACTGTTGGGTGAAAGAGTGAGTATGTAGCTGACAGAAGAGTTGAGGATCTCATTTATGTCAATATATACTGTAATTTTACAGGTTTTGTGCAAGTGTTTTTAAAAACACAAATTTGAATGCCTATGCATAACTGTGCCGATGCTCTTTTTATAAATTGAGAAAAACATGATAAACATAAAGCTGATGTTATAAATTTTCAGCTTCTCTTGTAAGAGTCTCCATAAATTGCATTTAAGACTGGTAGCAATAACTATCTTTTTAATTCACATTCACTCCCATAAGACTGTGTGACTCTGTACAACAATAATTTTGTGTTTGGTTCTGGTATAGGAATGGTCCTTTTGAACCACAGCATCCTTAGCAGACAATTTAGTGCAGCAATTTTTAAAGCAAAGGAACTAGCTGAAATGATGCTGAGGTAATTCTCCAAGACTATGCTACTAAACCAGCCACTTTCTCCATTTCCTGTAAAGTGATGCCAACTGCTTCTTGCTGAATATAGTAAAAGGTATTCAGTTACTTAAGACATGTTATTCCATTACATGGTAGAGAAAAATGAAGAGGGAAACTATATCAATCCTTGTTTAAAAATCCCTCCTCAAATATGTGGTCAGTGAAAACCTGCCCAAATGTTAATTTATACACAAGCATTTTGAATGCTCTTTCAGTTGAATGGCATCTAGCCAGCACACCTGCCCCATGGGGAAAATACACATGCGTAACTCAGTTAATTAAGGGAAAAGTATGTAAACGGTGTCAAAGAGGGAAAAAGGCAATCTATCTAGCCTAGAGCAGTCTGACCCTGAAAGGCATCCCAAGGATTGATTAACGAAGAGGCCATCAAGCTGCTGTATGAACGAATATGCACTTTCCATCATTTTATCTACTATGCTACTGATCAGTTGATTCAGCAGCAAGAAACAGTCATTTCTGGCACTGAATAGTCCTGGAGTGCAAGACTAAGGAAGCAGTATTTTTGGAACAGTAATAGCAAAGCCAGTATCTGCCAAGCCGGCAGAGTGTACTCTTGACTGTAAAATGGCTGCCCTACTCCCAGGCAAAGTTAAAGGCAGTTTATCTGATGGATGATTTACTATGAAATGGATTTTCACAGCAAATTTAACTTGTATTCACTGAATGTGTTGGAATACAAAAAAACTGTTCTGCAAGATATTCAGAGGGAAGGTACAAACTTCTATCACTGTCCTCAGCCAGGGTGGCACATGCACTCTCCTTAGATGCAGGGGCACCATTGTTTTCATGCCTCTAATTGCCCCCTTTTCTCATGTGTAGGTTAGTCCCCACTCGCAGTGCTGTGCAAGTTACTTTCAAGTCTTTCTGACGTGTTTTGGACACACAAAACATTCTCAGGCCTAGAGTTTCAGGAGCGCTTTCCCGCCTCGTGGCCAGCAGGTAACTGAGGGCAGGCTGGTGAAACCCCTTCCTGACAGGGCCCCAGCCCCAGGGGCGGCCCCGCCTTGGGGGCGGGCAGAAGCTGAGGAGACAGAGGGCATTGCAGGAGCCTAAGGGACTTCTGCAAGCTAGGGTGAAGTTCAAGTTTCGCTTGGCCTCAGTGCAGCCATACCCATACTGCTGTGGGTTTTCCACACATGGCCTAGAGGTGCTTTCAAGCAAGGGCGGCAACTTTTAGCAAGGGCACGGTGGCAGAGGAAGACACACAATGGCAGAGGGAGAGCCATACTACTGTGGACTGGGCTGGCAGCGTGTCCCTCCACCTGGTGGAAGGAGGAGGAAGAGGAGGAAGAGGAGGAAGAGAAGGAAGAGAAGGAAGAGAAAGAGAAGTGCCTTGTCCCATGAGTGTAAGCCTTGCAGCAGGAAGGGAAGACAGGTGGCCACTTGGTCCATCTCTGGTGGCTTCTGTGGATTTTTCCCTTCACTTTTGGGTTGGACTGAAACTTTTTTAACTCAAAATTTATTTTTCATTTTGGTGAGAAAACCTAATTATTGAATTTTATTTTTTCTTTTTGTTTCAGTCCCTCCACACTTCTCCATGGACTGGTTAAATACTGGTAGATTACACATGATGAGGCAGATACACTACTAATACCAACTGTTGTCGGTCTGCTGAATTCAGTCAGGCCGTTATAATTTACAATCCTAGAGGATGTGATCGAGTATCACTAGTTGTATCACTAGTCCCAGAGAAATTAATAATTTTTTAACCTCAAAAAATAACAACGTAAAATTATTTTAATCTGAAACCTTTATTTCATGTGTTGCTGCACTTTGCTGAGGACAAGTTCAGAAACTGAACTGGGGAATGAAAAAACCCACAGTTTCCTGTGCTTTATAATGGCCCACATTGAAAGCCTTGATTAAAGCATTGCTCGTGGTTTATTTGAGAGGTGAGAAGCAAATGTCGCAGCTGGTGGTTATCTCCCTTTTTAAAACAAAGCAAATTTAATAAGAGACAAGTTGTTAGCAAGATTACTGAATTTTGTGCCAGTCTAAAAATAACTGATAAAACTGGCCTATAGATTTCTGAAAGAATAACATAAATTAAAGGGTTTTTTGCAAAATGTACCCATTGGCAAAGCATTCTCAGTTTAATTTTAAAGTATATTTATTTGGTCTACCTAGATGTTACTAGTTGCCAGCTCTCTTTCAGCTGTATGACAACATTCCACCTCATCCCAGCAGGTATGATGCTGTGCTGTCAGAGCTGCCATGGAAATTGCCGGCGCCTAGGGGGACAGCTAAATAAGCACTGCTTTTTTAGTCTATAACAGTTTTCCCAAGTGGTGTATCCCAGCAAAGTGGGAGACAGTAAGCCACAATACTGAAGGAATCTGAAGAGTGTACACTCAGAAAACCTAGTTAACATCACTTTATGTTCTGAACACTTTCCTCAAGATGGAAGAAGAATGAGGTCTATTATATCTTTTCCAATTAATAATTCTTCTCCAATACTAAGTTATTAAGTATCATATGCCTTGTGTATAACAACCAGCAACACCCCAAAGACTGAAACAATAACGATGTGCATGCAGTATCTGAAAAATCTGGAATGCAATTTCCAAGTATTGCATTTCCACTGTAGCAATTTCAGTTACCTTAGCTAGAATTAGTAGTATTGGTATAGCCATAATGTTACAAAGAGGAGAGTAATGATTATATAGAAAAGTAAAATATTTAATAAACATAGTTGGGAAAAAATAGCTTAAAATGGAGGAGAGTCTGAAGAATGACTTGTGCAGTTGAAGGTTCATTTGCTTTCTATGGCTATATTCAGTGATTTTGGTAGAAGAAGTTACCCCTCCCCATAAATTATACCTATTTAGATTTCAAGTTCGTCAGGAGCTTTTAGCTGCCTTTAAATCCACATTGTTATGTTATCCTAAAAATATTGTGTTCTAAACATGTCCTAACAATTCTGTCTTTCAGATTGTGATATCAAAGAGAAATCAGCAGAGCAAATATTTAATCAAGAGCGAATGGTGAGTTTACGTAAATGAGTAATGGCTGTGTGCAGAAAAAGAGTAAAGAAATTCTTCAAAGTTAAAGCAAACAGGGAAGTGTTTCTAATGTTTTAATCTTTGCAATACTAAGGAATCTTATTTTTTTAAACATATTTTCTGTGTAAGAAAAATTGTATTCATTTTTTAAAAGCAAAAATTTTCACCTGCCTTTGCTTGTGTGTTGAACCTGACTGATACTAAGAAGGTAGGTTACTCTTGTTTTTATGTGTTTGTGAAAACAGTCTGTAATACAAAGAAAATTTAAATGAACCAACTATACTAGTTTGAAAACGAAGTGAAGCTTTCAACTTCCTGTGGAATTTGACTGGAGAAACTGTGACTGAAGAGAAGCGTTGATGAGCAAGGAGCTGGGATAGAGTGTTTTGGAGATATAGCTGGTGCTAAGGTATATATCTATACACAAGGGTCCCCCTTGAAAATTGTTCAATGATCCTGTACATTTGGTTGCATATGACAAGCAAGATAATCTTTATGGAGGGAAAGCAAAACAATTTCATTGTGAAGCTGCCTGACTTTTTCTGTTGTAACACTGCTTACAAAAGGCTGGTGATAGGATTTTAATAGATTGTAAGGCAATGAACATTCTTTGGAAAATAACAGTGAGGATCATCTGTGCTGCTTCTTGTCTTATATCTTTAGACTAACATGAGCTACTAACATGACTGGTGTTGTAAAACTCAGCACTGCTCCACAGTTTAGTTATTTTCTAATCTCTGCAAATACAGTTAGGCCTTACGAAAAGTTTAGCAAGAACCAGCTCCTAAAGAGAATAACACGGGAAAAAGCCTCAATTCAGTGAGCACACACTAAAGGAATTAATTTTAATTAGTTTAATACCAAAATTACTTTCTTGAAAAGACTGAAACTTAATTTTTCTTTAGAGTTTCTGTGCTGTATATTTGAGCATGATAAACTGTATTTTCAAGCAAACAAAGAGAATGCATTCTCCCTGTTTGAAAGTCTCCCTGTTCAAGCCCTGTATTTAGAGTTCCTGTGAAAATTTGACATCAGTTGTGATGAGTTATGAGTCAAGTGACCTTGCTGTTGGGATATTTTCTTTCGGTACTGTTGGGCCTTTGGCATGTTTGAATTAGGCCTATGACATTTAACTTAATAGAAGCTTATTGCAGAAACTGTAAGGCAATGCAATGCTAAATATAGCAGGAATTAGTAAAAATCTGTGCCCTACTAAGGTGCTATTTTGAGGATCAGATCAGAGTTACACAACTTCTTTCGTCAGTGCTAAATACCACAAGATCAAAATGAGCATGTAAATGTTAAAAAGTCGTGCTTTTGGGACTGGGAGGCTGTTGCCATGCAAAGAAAATGAACACAAATTGGTGCTGCCGCAGGGACAGAAGAAACAAACCTGCTCTTCAAACCAGTTTTTCTGAAACTCCAGTTTCTTTTATGTCTGTCTCTGTTTTCAGTGTTAACATCACACTATATTTTCTGTTAAAAATCTGTCTCGTTGGGGGACAGGAACTCCCTAGAAAAGATTTGGAAGTGCAAGACCTGGAAATCGTGGCCAGTGTCTTATGGAGGGTGAGCTGGCATGACTGGTGGCACAAACCGGACAGTTGCTTATGGTGGAAGATGGCACCGGCTCCTCGGCAGTGGCCAAGGAGCTGTGCCAGCCCCTGCCTGCTCCCTTCAACAGCATGGAGCTGCTTCCCAGGCACACTGCTGTGCTGCTGGAGCTCTGCTTTGTATTTTCTTCTCCTGCCCTTCCCTCCTAAGTGCTGGGGACGTTGAGGGTGGCTTCACAAATCGGGAGGGAGGGAGGCAAGGACAGGATTTGAGCTTCTTGTGTTCCCTGTTATTTCCCCTCGCCCTGCAAAGTTGTCTCAGTGAGAACCTATTTGTTAATGGCTCTGCTCTAATAATTTGTTAAGGGCTCTAATAATTGTTAAGGGCATTGCTCTGACAGGCCTTCTGGTAGCAATACTGCATCACGTCCAACACGCCAGCTCAGTGGTTTAAAAGTTTTTACAGTCCTCTACCTTGCACAATTTCTTTTATTCTGAGAAAGAAACAATTCAGAAGGTATTGACTGAGTCCACCACTTAAGGTGACATGCTATGGAAAGTTGCCACCACCAGCTGATGTAGATTTTATAGCAAACCCCTGTTTCTCAAATGCTGTGTTGTTGTTTAAACTCCAGTGACAGTGACTGAAACTGGTGGATTGCCTTCTGGTAATATTTCTATTGGACAAGATGACAAGTTGAATTACTGCTGTATAACAAATTCTACATACTACTACAGCTTTTAGAAAATTGTTTTTGTCAGCTAAGAAATTATTGATTGAGTAAAAAATATATATTTAAAGTCAGGCAGTGAGACAGACTGGTGAAAAGGTTAGGTATAGTGTACTTTCCTAGAAATCGCCCTTTAAATTCCTCAGTGATCAACACTAAAACCATGATAACCTAAACTTCCAGGTAATCATCTCTAGTTAGAGAATATATGCTTTAGGATACTCAATTTTGGTTGTACAGAAGAGAAACCAATAAATAGAACTTCTTACTGAATTGAAATAACGTGAAACTTGTTTATATCTTTCTAAGCTAAAGCTTTCTTTTAAGCTAAATCTTTCTAAGCCAAAGACAGCTAATTCATTTACAGGTAAAATGCAAGACATTTTATTTTAGGTCAGCAAAGTTAAAAGAAAAAAGCCTACTTAACCAAGTTAGTAAATACTGGGCTTACAGACACATAATTGTAACTTCATAAACACCCAGAATAATATTCCTAACAAAAGCCTTACATAAAACACAACAAAACAAATCAAATAGATAGCGCATTTATGGAAAGCTTTAAACTTCTGTTAACTTTCATGGGAGCAGCGAGTATGCAAGTACTGCTGTGCTGATTCTTTACTGCTTTTTAAAGCTTTCCTTGTGTCTTCGCCCCTCCTCTAGGATTATCAGAGGTTTCTGAAACGGCATGTATACAGAACGTGTGAGCAATGTGAGCAGTTTGAGTGTAATGTCTCTTCTAGCTTCACTTGCTTTCACCAGCTAGAAATTTATTTAGTTGCATATTCTAGCTCCAGATTTTTTCTTTCTTTAACAATATGATAATATCAGGCTATCGGTGTAAATACACATGCAATTGTCAGTTAACCTTATGCTATTATTTTCAGAGTGCCTGCGGCACCGTATCAGTACTGTCAGAGGAAAAATACCACAGAACAAGGTATTTCCACATTCTTTTCCATGAGCCAAGACACAAAATGGGCTCGTTACCAACATGTGGTTGTCTGCAGTTCAATATTAATACGTCTGCAGCTATCCAAAAAGCGTAGTGTATTTGTGTAATTTAGCAAAATGTAAACATGTGTTCCTGAAGAGACCAGGTGCTGCCAAAAAAAGACATTTCATTTCTTTTTAATCAGGCATAAAGAGTTTTTGTGTGAAACTGTTCAGAAAGCCTTTGGACCAAATTCAGTATCAGTGTAAGCGGTTACAACTGTGCTGTATTCAGAAAAATTGCAGCCGCTGGTGTCAGCAGAAGTTGTGGCCCAGAATTGCTTAAAATCATCAGGTAACATGTTGGTGCACTGGGTCTGAGGAGGGGAGAGAGGAAACCCCAGGTTCCAGTTCCAGCTCCGCTGTGAACATGCGGAAAGGACTTGTTTAAAATTCTTTATGACACTTAACTAATCTGGCTAAATGTATCCCTGCTGTAGCTCGTGTACGAAGCTGGCCTTCTGTGTCAGCTTCACCACCTGTAAATGGTGATGATTATAGACACTTACCTCACAGGGATGTTGTCAGGATTCATTAGTTAATGTCTATGTGGTGCCTTGAAAATGTTAAATGCCACATGCTGCAATGCAAGGTATCATTAGAATGGTTTAAAAAGACCATTTTAGAGATCTTCTTTTCTCAATTTGTATACATACCTCTGTTGATAATAGGGACTTCTCATGTGCCCCAGGAAGGGAATAATACATAGCTTAAACACTGTAGAATCAATTCTCTTGTCATGGAAGAATGACCTAAAAATTTAGTCACAGGACACCTAGAATCTTGCCATTCAAAGTTCTTATGACATATTTTTGAAGTTTAAATGGATAGGTTAGATACAGATGACTATTATCTTATCATATCAATTACCATACATAATGCCTGTTTAAAATGTCATTATGAATCAGTAGTAACTTTTTTTCATTGCTGTAAGTTCTCACCCTATGGGTGGAGTTTGTGTACCCTTCTATGTGATGTATGTTGTAATCACCTCTGATAAAAGGTGCTTCTGTTGTAGGCATTGACAGAATCTCGTTGTTATGAGATGCATACGTTTTCATGCCGAGTAATAGTGGTCGTTACTTCTTAGCAATTACACAGTACTGTAGGCCTCATGATATTTTATGAAGACAAGTCTCCATTGTATTTGTGAGTTAGATGAGATAACAGAGGTCAGAAGTTCTACCTAAAAACAAAGTAGGTCTTCTGAATGTTGTCCAGTACTCCACTGGACACTGTTAATGAAGTCAGTAAAGTTACACTGACACAGGAAGTGTAGCCCTTTGTATTCTCATTTGTGTGGGATTTTTTTACAGTTGTATTATATAAAAGTCTGAATATCTTGTATTTTGTCGAAGTCTCTCTCTATATTTTTTTGTCAGATAAAAGTAGCCAGTAAGTGCACTTAGATCTGGACTGCAAGGGGAACATTCTAGCATATAAAAAGTAATGCAGTTTTTTCTGGGACCGAGTTGCTCTCACAAAGTTACAATTCCACATTGAGATTCAGATACTATTGCGGTTAATCTGCTGCACTAAGTGTTACCAGGCTTGTTCATACAGTTCATGGGAAGAGATAAGCATCCAGTTGTTCTGCCAGACATGGAACGATGACTTAATGAACTAAATTCTTCCCATTCACAGTCATTGCTCCAAAAACATTTCCAAGGTTGGAAAACCTGATCAATTCATTAATTGGCTCTCAAAGCATTGTAAGATTTACCTCAAAAGCAGAAAGGTCTTTAGTAGATTAAGAAAGTCAGAGCACAAATATAGCAGCAAGAACTTTTTCATCTGTCCAGCTTTAATTTGTCACTACTTCTCTGTAGAATCCTGACAGAACTGCACACAGAAGCTAATGAACTGAATAAGGATCCACCCTGCTAACGGGGAAAATATACCAAAGGAGACAAAGTGAGGTAGTTAACAGGTATCTGAGAGCCTGAGCTAGGTCATCTGTTTCTCATTTTAAAAAAGCAGGCGGAAAAATGCAGTGACCACTCACACGCACGATTCCCACACGTCCCGTGTCCTCTTAGGAGGTAAGAAACTTCAGATTTGAAGATGCGGAAGAACAATTTGAAAACATTTCACATGTCTGGGAATATCAGACTATCACATAATTTTCTAGTTGTTTTCTCTAAGTTCTTTCTATTGAACTGTTTGACTTCAATAAATTAAAGTTATTTGGAATAAGAACCTTAATCGGAGGTATATGTAGACAGTAAAGCCAGTATTTCTCTTCTCTCTTTTTGGACAATGTAGTCATGTCAAAGATATAGAGAGCAATACAGCTATCTTTGTGATACTATTTCTCACTTACCTAAGTTTTTAGTGCTAAAGATCTGGCTGTCAAGAGCAGACAACAAAAGTTTGACAGGCATGATACTGCCACTCTTGCACCTCAGAGTTGGACTTGGATGCCTAACATGACAGCAAAGTACTTGTAATTTACCTGTAGCTGTTGACTGCTGGCTGGCTAAGTGCAGCTCTGAGGCCGTGTTCTTAAGGGAAAGTGTGTACCCTTTATGCTTACAAATAGAGAACTCCCATTTTAATGGTCAGAGTGCAATTTGTTCTCTGCTGTTTAAAAATAAAGCTTCTCATGATCAGGATGAGAAAACTCTCATGCCTCTGAGACAACATAGCTTTGACTCTGTGAGCACACTCAACTATGAATAGAAATACCCACCTGTCAGTCAGTCAAGGTAGTTTAAAATACCTGTGCTGCAAAAGCCTATGTGTCATTATAGATTTAGCAGTACGAGCAATGTTCTCTTTGTCAAACAATGAAGCAATATGACTAATTAACACTCACTAGGGAACCTGAAATAATGATCTCTCTCTCTCTTCCTAGAGCCAATTACCCCAAATATTCAGATTAGCTACCTACTATTTCTCTGAAAGAAATGTCTTGCTTTCTTTTTCTTTTTAATTTAAGGCATTATGTACCATGTAGCATCATGTTATAGGATGTTATGTCACATCCTGACAGCTTACAACCAGGGATATGCTGAATTTATTGGATAGTTAATACCTTCCTGAATTAACAAGATAACCAACTTTTCAGGAAAAGGAAATCTGGGAAACATTTGCAGTACCTCCTTCTGTATCTGTAGGGAAAATTTAGCTGGTTGATTTAATCAGCTGTAGTATTTCATTATGGTTTCCGACCAAGATAATGTTTAAGCACCTATGTTTATTTATGCAGATGTTTAATTTGCATAAGTGCATGATCCTATTTTACAAATGCCTACAGTACCTATGAACACGCATGATGGTCCAACATTGTAACATAAAATTATGGTGTTTGAAAAATCCTTGATTGAGAAGATATTTCCAAGAATATTGTTTTGGTCAAAGTTATCAAATTCATAAATGATAAGACCACTTACGGAAGTCAATTATGTCTCTGTTACATGGTAATTATAAATCATTACATCCGAAACTTTCTTATTCTTCACGGAGAAGAGAAAGGTTTTTGGTATGTATCCTCTCCTAGATAAAGTAAGAAACCAGAAAAGTAGTTAGTAAACTAAAGGAATTACTTTAAAAAGTAAATTCCTTTAAAAAGTGGCAGAAACTCAGTAATAGTGTGGCGTTTTCCTTTTTTACCAACACTGTTGATAAGCGCCTGTCTATCTTTGCAACTGCTAAAAAATAAGGAAACTAAGTTCCTAAAGTGATTGCCATTCACTTTTTACTGAAGGTTACTCTGAACCTACTGATCAGATCTGACTTGTAAACCATTTTCTTTTATGCAACTTGAGGGAAGATGAGGCTTGAATCCCAAATCAGACTTTCTTAAGATTGTATGAATTAGGTGACAAGCAAAATTATTTTTTGCCACATTGTACTAACTTTGAGGGCTGCTACACAAACACACTTGAAGTTACATTGTAATGGTTTGAAAAATTCTAAGAACAGGTCTTCATTTTCAGTGGACAAACTGGAAATTTGTGTGATCTGATGCATCAGGATTTCTTGTGCAAACATTTCTTTCTGATGAAAAATACCTAGACTTGTTAACATTCTTATTTCTGCTACTGTTTTTTAATTACTGTGTTACCAGTGCTCCCTATATGTATTTAAACTTTCCTATCACTAGTTAGACTGTAAAACAATTCTCTAGGCCAGAGGTTTGTATAAGCAGTCTTTTCAGTGCATGACACTGATACACATGTACAGATACAGAAAAATGCTGTTTATTTTCTCACTCGCACATATTACAATATGTAGTGAATATAATCAAGGCTTGTCGGTCTGACGTGATCAGGTGGATTAGCAAAAGTTATCCAGCTAAAGCTGGGGCATTTGTGCACTAACTACAAAAATAGTCTCTACATCAAGCTTTGAAAAGAACATATGTGGGCATTTTTTCTTTTGTTTCTACTTGCGGCTGAAAAAAAAACTGGCTAGGATTGACAGAGGTAGTGACATCGAGGTGACATGAGGCTGTCAAGTGGAAAGTCAGCTTAAGACAAAAGACAGGGCAGCTTCCATTGACTTGACTGGAGTGCACATCATAACTTTTAAGGGGAAAAGGTGTGCGACTTCCCCACTGTTTACAAATTAATTCAGGGGTAGAAAGTGCTTTTAAGTTGCTCTGGATGTCAAATTTATAACATTTTTAGAAGAAAATAGGAAAAAGTGTTGTGTCCTTTTTAATTTAACTCAAATTTAAGGTATCTTTTGTCATACCTATGCTTATCCTGCCTCTGATTTATGAAAGTTTAGCATCCTATGACTGATAGCTTTTAGGGCAGATCTATGAAAAGTCAGCTCTGTCAAGTTTAGGCTTCTATTTCCTTGTGCCATTCTGCTGTACTTTTCTTATTAGACAGACCTTTTGTTATTAAAAAGCTTGAGTCCACCAACACCACTTGAAGCGGCAGCATAAGCCTGCTATGTAGTATCTAAGCTACTGGCACTGAGGGCTGCCACTGGCTTGTATAGCTGGCTTTACACAACTTGGATCTTTCAGATGCTTATATAAAGTAACTAGTAGCAGTTCATCCTGTTTAAGAATTTTTGGCTATCATAGTACCAGAAATTACAAGACCTTGTAATATATTTTTTATTATAGATATTTAGTGATTACTTTCTTTGTCTCCCCTCTCTTTCTAAAACAAAACAAGGTTTCTTAACTGTTTCTTTGCATACTGTGCTTTACAGAAATCTGTTTGCTGGCTGGCATTGTAAATGGAATACTGATTTGTTGCAGCTTCCATCCCTTACTAGTGCTCCTGCTGCTCTCCTTTTCTATCTTTAGAAACTTCCTTTTTAGACGATGAAAGCAGGATAAAAAGACAGAAATGTACTTAGTTTATTCATTCTCTTTCTTCAGGCTGCATCATATGCCCCATATTACAATGACTAATGTGATAAATTATATGGCATTGAGACTGAAACAAAGGTACTTACAGGAATTGGAAATACAGCTCTACAAATAATTTTCCATTACCTTTTAAACTAATAGTTCTATAAAACTTCTTGAAGGTTCTTAGGATTCAGCAGACTCCAGTTAATGCATCTTTGTTCATAGAACCATAGAATCATAGAGTCATAGAATGGTTAGAGTTGGAAGAGACCTTAATCACCTAGATCATCTAGTTCCAACCCCCTGCCATGGGCAGGAACACTTCCCACCAGACCAGGTTGCTCAAAGCCCCGTCCAGGCTGGCCCTGTTCAGAGTTGTGTGGGGTTTGGTGGGGTTATTTGCCACATGATTGCAAACTAAATTAAGAGTAACCTCTTCAGCCTGTCTCCTATATGTGGGTACGGGAACCTGTTGAACCATATCACCATTTCTGTGATTGCTTTAAACCACAGAGAAATACTCGGAACTCCATATAACTACAGAACAGGTTTTTTAAGCGACTATGGTAAGTTAACAAAAAAATAACGTAAGAGTCTTTTGTTATATGTAATGCTCCTCACTGCTCCCAATAACATTTGCTGTCTTTAGTTTTCTGTTTGACTTCTGCAAAGGCAAGAGGACTATCATTACCGACTAACCACACAAATGTTCTCTAAAATTATTGTGGAGCTTATTTAACAGCGCTTCAGAAATGTAAAGGCCAAAGAGCAAAAGCATTGCAGAAACAGCATATGAAACGTGTGTAAAAATAATATTTTTGAGTTTGTTATATGCTGATCTCCCTCAGTTCTTTTTTAACTCATTGCCATGGTCTTTTTAAAAGCACAAGTTTTTAGAACCATGACTCATTCAGATAGAAGTTAATTACTTGCGACTTTTGTGAGCAAGTATGAACAAAGGAGAGTAGAACAGGCACAGTCTTATGCAATTTAGAAGGAACATTTCTACATTTTAGTTTGAAAAGCTGTGTTACTAAAAATGTTACTGCCAGTGAAGCTTTCCAGTATGATAGCACTGAGACTGCAACATTTTCCCTTGATAACAGTCTAATCACTGCAGGATAGAAAATTATTTTTGAAACAGGTGTTTGCGGTCCTTTTCTTGTTACTGTGCTTGCTACCAGTGAATAGCAGAGTGCAAGTCAAACCAACTATTGTTCTATTCTGAATGAGAAATAGCTGCTTCTGGCAATGATAATTTTAGAAATGACCACTACGGTAAGAAAAAATGCATCAGTATCCTGCAGTTTGTGAATACATTTCAAACGACTGAACCTTGTTAAGAGGACATCATTTTTGTTGGGTGTTTTTCAGAGCTGCGTCTATTCTTGTATTGATGTTTCTTTCAGTATCACCGTTGGTATTGTGTTTGGCTTTCTAGCAAAGCATGTTCAGTTCTGGAGAGCTGCAGCAGCCTGCTAGCAGTGTGCTGGAACCAAAGTTGATGCATGTCTTAAAAGTCAATCATGAAATGAAAATGATAGTTTTTCTTCTCTGCCATCCTGGCATGTGTGGCAGACAGGCTGTACACACGTGGACCTTTGGAGTTGGAGAGCTGTTGAGTTAAGAGGATCAGGTGCTCCCACTGCTGGCTCTAGTTAGCACAAAGCAGAGAGAGGAAAACTGAGAATTCAGTGCTGATTATAGCTACTGTTGAACTCTGAGTCCCTGTCTCTGCTACCCCTGCTGCTGTGATTACAGTGGTTGCCCCTGCAACCTTTCTGGCTCAGCAGTTACCTTTCTGGTAGTCCAGGGCAAACTTGCCCTGTTGGCTTGCAGTCCGAGGTGTCACTCCTCTTGGACTCATTATAACATCCACAAACTGGAGTCTTTTACTTTATTTTTTTTTTCTGTGCATCAGTGTAAGCTCTCTGACAGAGTTTACGCTTCATGCTGTCACCCTGTAGAGTCTGCTTGCTCTTGGAGGTCATTGAATCAAAGAGTTTAGCTGTATTTTGGTTTAGGGGATGAATATTTTTATTTGGATTATGAATGCATGCATTTCTCAAGACTCAATAAGCATAATAAGATGAGATACTTCAGGGTGTATGTTTGTCACTACCTAAAGGGGTAAGGAAGAATTATGTTCCTCTAATGGACAACATTAAAAATTTGGGGACTAGAAGCTAAGGGGAGTCACTCTTGACTAAATATGCATTGGTCATTGCAGGATACGAGAGATCAGTGATGGAAATTATACGTTCCGGAACACTGATTTGTTCATACAGTTTCTGCTTATGCTCAGAACAAAAGTTAACTGTGTGGGTTTTTAATTCTTGTTATTTCATTGCAATCACATGTTGATTAGTACTGTTTCAATAAAAATGTTTTAAAGAAAACTGTGCACAGAGTAGAAATGACAGATGGAGAGCAAATAAAGTCCTGCATGATTTCAGGTTTTAAGTGATTTATCTTGCTAAAGGCTGCATACTTAGTGCAGGTAACCACTTCAGTTAGATTGATACAGTTGTTGTTTCAGAGCTTGTCCAAATAGCCTTTTATGTTGCAATCAAGTAATAGATGCAAGATTGACAAGTTACAAAGAAAAGGAGCTTTCAGTCAACAAACAGACTAAAATCCATTATTGTGGTGTGTACACTGTGTCCTGGACCTGTAAACACATCTTCATTGATCCCATAGAAAGATAGAAATATCTCCCCTTGTATGGTTCAATCAAGACCCTTTTCACAAAGGCAAAGTGCAAACAATATTGAAAAAGCAGAAAAAGACTGACATTACAGTCAAACAGTAAATAATGGTTGTGCTCAGGAAGCCTATCTATAACATTTCAAACTGCTGTCAGCTCAGATGAAATGTATAACCTCTCTATTACAACCTTAAAAAAGATCAAAACACAGGTACTGTACGTTCCCCTTACTGTCATACCCTTTTTACCAACTGACCAAATCAATAAGAAAAAGAATCTAATTTTTTTCAGTTTTGCATGTTTGTGGGTGTCTCAGATATGGAAAAATCACTGAGAAAAAGCTTTGTTCTTTGTATCTTTGTTTTATTCTCATCATTGTAGCGTCTGGCAAAAATTCTTGAAGTATTTTTAGCCAAGTTTTATGTGGTTCAGCAAAGGCATAGAAGACAGATGACCTGATACAAGACTGTTCTCTTTATTGTTTTTTTAATATATTTTACCATCTCCATTAAACTTATATTTAAAATTATATGTACAGTCAGAATTCATTTATATAATTAATAAATGGCATATTCTATTACTTTGCATATTTAGGACTAGAAACCACACACAATGAGTTCACAGCAAGTGCACCACCCTGGCAAATGACTACCTTAGCCACTTCTTTCACTCCACATCCCAAAATCCCGTTTAAATCCTTATTTGAAACCTTAAGTGGAATTGAAATCTAACATAAGCTTTGGTCTGTCTCAACAGTGGCAGCGAATTTTATGCATATTGCACCAGGTGGTGCTAATATCTGTAAGGTTCTGCCCAAGGATTAAGCATGGTCTATAAAAAGATTAATTTGCTATTTAAAGTTAATATTGCTCATCTTGAACTGTCATCTAGATGGTAGGAAGCTTCTCCTCACTTTCTTGAGCGCTGAAAAGGGGTCTTTATGTAATGAATAATTACAGCCTCTGGCTAAGGTCACTGGAAATCTGTCCTACAGGAAACTTGTGCAAATGCACGGAATTATGATATCTTTTGGAAATAGTCTTTTATGAATTGGAGGGCAATAGCCATTGCTGGCTGACATCTTAGGAGGTACTGCAGGGGCTGTGATTACCCTGCTTTATTAATCTATTTCTGTAGAGGTATTGCAGGCACCCGTTTTTTGCAAGGTCAAGGTGAAAATTTGTTCGGCAGTATTTGGTAAGAAAGTAATAATAGCATTTACTTGGGCCAAGTAGTCTAAATCTATTGGGCAAGTGTTACTGAATCACAGAGTGGTTGAGGTGGAAGGGACCTGTGGAGGACATTTGGTCCAGCTCCCTTGCCCAAGGTGGGCCACCTGGAGCTGGTTACTCAGGACCATGTTCAGACAGTTTTTTAGCCTCTCCAAGGATGGAGATACATCCACAGCCTCCCTGGGCAGCTAGTTGCCAGTGCCCAGTCACCCTCACAATAAAAACATATTTCCTGATTTTCAGGAGGAACCCCCTGTGTTTCAATGTGTGCCCATTGCCTCTGGTCCTGCCACTGGGCACCTCTCAATTGTTATCTTTTGTCATTATCTGTTATCTCACGGGTGCTTGCTTTCTATCTAGAAACACTAAGTATGGGAAATCTTACAAGACAACTCACTTTATTATGAATTCCTTTTTGTTTTGCAATCAATATGATTCAACTGTTAAAGGAAATTTCATATTAACATCAGGGATGAAATCCTGGATTCACTGATATTGAGGGTAATAAGACTGTTGCCAAGGCTTTAGTAGGGATGGAAACCTTTGTGTCATCAGATCAGTCCTGCTTATCATTTGTTCAACAACATCTCACTTCCTCCCAGAAATGAGGATATTGTAGCCTTAGATTAAATTTTGAATGTATCCAAATATTTAAAGTCCTTCCAGTAGAGCAGAAGACAATCATTATTTTGTATGATTATTCTAAATAGAAGATAAAATAGGTAACAGTATTTTCATTATGATAATCTGTAGGAAAAAATTTATAGGAAAATGATAGTGTATGTTACATACTGCAGCTGTTTAGGGTGAGGGAAGGGGAGAGAGTGAGAAAGTAAGTTGCCATTAAATAGGCAGAAAGCTGGATGCATAGATGAATGAATGGTCAAATAACCATGTGGGAAATTGTGAGCAAAAAATAAGAGTCGATTCCTTCCCAGATGCTGTATGAATTACTGGATGTGCTTGTGTGGCCTGTGCTAGGTGGAAGTCAGAGCAGTCTGGACTTAATGACTGCATGTCTAGTAACCTCTGAACTTTTCACTAAAGGTTCCTGTTTACTGTTTATTCATGGATGGGTCATAACAGCTAACTCTTCTGTTCACTGGTAACTCCAGTTGTTAAATGTAATCATTTTCTCCAGCATCTCTTCACTGAATGCAGCTCAGACTGAGGGAAATTTCTATGAGGTATATTAATTTCTGCAGTTGCTTGCACAGTAAAGCTCTGGCTATTAAATTAAAGGAGTTAATAGATGATGGCAGCTCTTACTAAAAAAAATATATGGGAAAAGTGAGGCTACTAGATAGGAGCTGATAGCTGCTGATATTAGAGCCTTACAATAGACTTAAAAAAAAAACCTGCAAGGTTAGAACAACTCACAATATAGCAAACACTTGCCTGCTTGTTGTATGATATCTCTTGTAGAAGAAGACCTAAGTTAAAGACCACCTTCTTAATTAGTCTGACTAGGTCACCTACATTCTATGTAGGTGCAACAGTATAACAAATCTTTAATTTTTTACAAAATTGAGCTAACTGGAAAAGCTTTGTACTAGTAAGATATACATCTGCGTAGTTAACGAACTCTGCTTAAGGTTAATTGAGAGATTGAACCAGGAACTCTCACACCCTAAATGGATATAACTGGTACTGTCTTACCGGTGTTTGGAACTTGGTGGTCTTTTCCTCCTTGTTTTTCTTTCTTTTTTGCCTTTCTTTCCATGAAAGTCTTGGAAAGTATTGTGTTCTTCCTATAGTGTACGAGTGGGGAGAACTGTTAAAGTTGGAAAAATGTCTATCCAACTCTCCAACTATAGATCCAGCTAAGAACCATGGGGGCTAGAACTGGTATGTAATTTTGAGAGTTGTGCTCTGCTTCCTTATTTGTTCCCTTACCCTCCCATAAAAATAAAACCAGAGCAAAAGCTTTTCTTTTCAGCCTTGGTTGAACACTGGATTAATGTGTCTAGAACAACAGTGCTGAAAATCCTAACTGGATATTCAAGATGAAAATAGCTTTAATTAGCAAGAATTTACCTCTGCAGTGTCAGATGTGAATTGTGTACCCTGAAATATTTCATGGCAGATTTTGAAATCCAAATTTTGAAATAGTCTGATTGTTTCACAGTTGCTTTCTTCTCTGTTCATGGTAAGCCTGCTATTGTAGGATATGTTGGTGTTAAAGGGAATAAAATTCCGCTTTGAGGCCCAATATCTGTTCATCAGTAATGTCATTCATGCTTTGGTTCAGGTGGTCTCATTAGAAACTGCTCATTTTTCAAAATTTCTTTGCTTGGCCATTAAAATCCACTGTATGCTGGAATGAATTTGTTATTGTAATACTGATTGAATGATAATAGACCATTTTGGATTCCAAAGTGGAAAAGAGTGTTGTCAGGTTTTTGGATTTTTTGGGGTTTTTTTGTTTGTTTTTTTTTTTCCTTTTATTGCTGAATAGATACACTGTGTTTAAAACACTTTGCTCTCTGTGTCTCCATTTTATACTCAATCTCTAGGACCCCCCAACATCATCCTTTTAGGCCATGCCTCAGAGAGAACTCTACAGGCAATCTTTCTAGAAAAGAGAGTAGCGAACAGACTTTCTGTATCATCAGGGTATAAGAATGTGTATGGTGTCTGAAATGGAGAGAGAGCTAGTGAACTATAGGTTCATAAATTCACTGCATAAAGCAGTAACCACAATGGTTTAAAAAAAAAAACCCTCACACAAGACAATGTTCCTCATTTTTGTTATTTTCTACAAGAATTAAAAAAATAATAATATCCAGCATATTGTCAGATCTTTTAAACTTTGTATTCCATCAATGAAAACTACATTAATTGGTAATCTCCTAGTACAACAGCAATTCCAATACTGAAAGCAAGAAGGCAAAATATCTATATGTTTTAGGACACCAGAGTCTCTGAAAACAAAAATGGTCACACTGACTGTGCTGGTACTCTTGTTTTGTTTTGGATAAAGAGCATGTGAATATCCCAGTAGTCTCCACTTACCATGCTTTGGCTCACATCTTGGTTTAGTTTCTCAGTGTGCTAGCTGGACTAAGGTGAATGCTAAAAAAGACATGCTCCTTAAGTGCTGCCAGTGCACTCAGATTGCTAATGAGCAGTAAGTCCACGGGAGCAGGCTAGAGATAGCTGATGTGAACTTGTCTGATACATGTGTAGTGTATATAGTGGGTCCTTGGCACAAACTGTTCTGCTCCAAAGATCCACTCTTGCTCACTCTACTCGCTAACACAGGCACAGACACCAGGTCCACAATCTCTTCTCTGTTGGTAGCCAGTGGCAGAGGTATCCAGAGGGGATGTTAAGACAAAGGTGAACATAGCAGTGCTTCTGTAATGTGCTCTCCCAACCACCAACAGTCCCACTGATTTTCTAATCCTGATCCTGATAGTTTCATTCATGCTCAGTATAAAAGAATTTAGGAGCTGTGATACCAAACTTAAGTTCTTGATTCAAGTGCTTAACCTACAAGATTGTGGAATTGAGGTGCCTAAGAGGTGCTGCGAGAGGTCTGTCTTGCAAGAGGGGATAAGCACTCAGCTGACTCACTGAAGGTAGAAGCACACTTACCCTAGGCTCCCTCTATGGAAAACAGAGGCAGCAGATACCTCAAAAAGGTAATTCCATTCATCTGAGATCTGAATTGCCTTTTGGCAGTCCCTGTCAGTCTTCATGGACGGTGTAGAGAGTCTCGGGACAAATGTGCATCTAAATCCATTCACCTCACTTAGGTGCTCCAGTTAAACACTGAATGTTAAGTGGCATAAACCTGAGCACAGTGAATTGTGTAAATTCTCACGGATATTTAATTCAGTCTTGTCACAGACCAAGGTCATTATAATAAAAGTGAATTACAATCATTTTTCCATAGACACCCATATCAGATAGCCTCAAGCAGTATTACATATTATAATTAAACTGATACTAACCAAAATAGCATATTCAGTTGGACAAACAACCAACTCAATGTTTGAATATTGTTGTTGGCATCAGACGTTACATGCATGTCTATTTTTTAATTAAAAGAATAAGAAATACATAAAATCTTTAAAATGCAGGATATTTTTTAATTTCTGGCCTTTCCACAGAAGATTTTTTTTAATAAAATGAGAGAAATTGCTTTTAGCTCCCCTTCCTATTCCTTATTACGATTCCTTTTTAAGCAAGTAAATCTTCCTATATCTCAGCTTTCATTCACTTTCTTTCAGCAGCCTGTTCTTTATTGTTATGTGACATAAACCTAGATAAAGGATTTAGGATTTTTGCACTGGACCAGTGCTGAAAAATGCCCAGTACAGCATGTTCAGCCTCTGGGAGACAAGCACCAACTTAAAATAATTGATAAACCATCTCTGCTGGCTGATCCTCGTTTGAGGTACATTCACTGCTGTGTTCTCACAGAGAGGGTGGATGACTGTGAAACAAAGTACTTGAAAAATGGCTTGGATTTCCATATGACACCTAAGAACAATATGACTTCCAATAGTCAGTAATGCAGTAAGAATTTTGTAGCTTGCTTTCTGTAAAAAATATCAATCACTCGTGATTGAAAAATGAATCTGTAAAGTTAACCTACTCTGTCAAATTTGATTTATTCAGAGGTAAACAACATTCCAAGAGGATTTAGTGAGCCTGTGTTTGGCAAAGGGGTATGTTCAGGTTGTGGCACTACATAGATTGAATGTCCAAACATTTAAAAACTCTTTTATCATTGGCCTGAATACAAAAACGACAGCCTTCATTTGGTGACCTTAGAATGTCCCTGCTATTTGTTATGGGCTTTCTGTATTTAGTTTAACCTTCCATCATGCTGGGGTTAAATAAATGACAAGTTGTTATTTTTCTGATTTTTAGATTAATATTGAGCCATTAAGCTATAAACATATTGAGCAAGATCTCAAGCCAGTGTAAATCAGAGTAGCTTCATTGTTTCCAGTGGAGCTTTGCTGAATTGCATCAGCTGAAGAGCTATCCTGTTATTTGGAACAGTGCTGTATCTTGCTTTCCTACACAGCTTCTGGCTGGAATGTTTGATCTGTAAATCACAACATTGTCACTATATTTCTTATCCTAAGCTCTGTCTGCTCCTTCAAACATGTCTTTATTCTTACTTACAGCTGTTCTCCCCTCCTCCTTTCCTTCACTTCTGAATATTTGGAAACCAAATAATAACCCTGATATATACTGATATTTATGAAGAGCAGAATTTTGGAGCTGTAAATCTAACTGTGCTTTTATAAATGTGGACCACATTTAAAAAAAATCATCAAGGCCTGAGGTCAATTTCCCCGCTATGTTTACACTTGCAATTACCATAAGTGTGCATGCAGATGGGGTGACGGAACGCAAAACCGGTGAGATAGGTGTCTGTCTAAAATAGACGGATGGTAATTACATGCAGAAATGTCAGGGAGCAATTTCGCATAGACCTCTAGCCTCCCTTTCAGCTGAATTTAGCCTTTGAACTATTTCCCTTCTCTCGCAGGCCACAGTACTCCCTTATGATATGACTTGTCTAGAGGAAAGCGAGAGGACACACAGATTCCGTATTCCTTCATTGTCTATTTTTATTTGCAACAGGCATGTGGTTGCCGCTACTGTCAGGAGAAAAGTAGCAAAAAAAAAAATTACATAGAGATATTCTTTTCCAAATCTCGAGCACAAAGTATTTCTTTGTTCAGTGTCTCTGAGCTTTTAGGTACTGTTTCCAACTAACCTGGCATTGTCTCAGATCACACAGAACCCATTACACTCCCATTGTACCAGTGCCCGTGCCTGGCCGGCTGCTCTGAAATTACACCCCTCACCTGGCTTTGGCCTTATGGTTCAGAGAGTCGTGGAAGCCGGCGCTTCCATCAGATGAGTGGCAGTTGGTGGTTTTGCTGCTATAAAAGCCGCTTAAAACAATTACATCTAAAAATTAAATTGCCTTTGAAAGAACAGCTAAGGAAGTCTGGTGATTATTGTGTAAATTTCATATTTGAGTGCTTTGGGTCAATAATATCAACCTATAATGAAAAAGAGCACGTTAAATTGATGTATTTCCATTTTTTTTTTCTATATTTTTACAATTATGTTATTTTGGATAAATGATACGTGTTTATGCTAAATTTAATTTTATCATATTTATAAGCCTGTCTTAATACATAAAACCAATTTCCTTCTCAGAGAAGCATGTTAAAGTTTCTGGTTTATTGTATTCCATCTTTCCCTTTTTAACTTTATTTTTAGCTTTTTATTTTTTATTTTTAGCTTTTAAAACACACCCTCCTTTTTGAATACCATGTATGTTGAATGTCCAATACAAATCTCTAAATCTATCACAACATAACCAACATTTTTTTTTTAATGTAAAAGCCTTTCACAGTTAAAATACACTAATAGTGCTACCGTAAAAATAACAGTTACTTCAAGGAAACTGTTGGGCATAGTTATAGCACAGATGTATGGCAGAAAAAAATACTAGCTAATTTTGAGTATGTTTCTGTGAGCTTTAAAGAGTGCATGAAATAGATGGATGTATATGTTTGTATGTGTAAAAGTAAACTAAAAATCACACATTTATCAACTTTCTTACTTCTACAGTTTTTCATTTGAGTGGATCTGGTCCTGCATCTGCTCAAGCACTGTCCTGCAGGGAGCATGATTCACTGCATGTTTTACATCACCAGCCAGTGATGTGACTGGCTTTGGTCTGTTGACCTGCTGGAAAGCCTCCTTTTAGATGTTAATCCCAAGTAGAAGCGGTTACCAGACATCCATGTGACACCAGCCTGGTTCCCTGGGCAACAGATAGACTTACCTTTCTGCTTTCCCAGTCAGTGCACTTATTTTATTTATTTTTCATCCAGTCTAATACTCCTACTGTCTACTCAGCTGTCTATTCAACATAGCGGACAGCACTCAGTAGTGGTTACCGTGCTTCTAATCCCCACAGACCTGTAAAATATTTCAGATAGCAAAACGCTTTTTGAGGAGTTTCGTTATACTGGAGATGATCTTACCACTGTCTGTTCATGTGGGTCCTTAAATTGCCTTCAGCCATGCAGCCCAATGCCAGATGCTTCTGAGTAGAAGTTGCCAGGCATGGACAGAAGGTATTGTGGGACAGCATACTGCCTGGCTCTAGGAGCTCACCCTGGTTTCGTAAGAGTATGATTAGCTTGCACATTGGTACAGTGTCATGTTATAGCTTTCATATTATCTGGGGAAGAAAATGCTTTGAAAATCACTAATTTTTTTCCAAAACAATTGTGTTCGATGGAGTGACGAAAAATATGCTTGCCATTAACATGACATATTTCCCTCAGGTTTAGCTCTTCAGAGTTTTCTTCATTGTTGTTTAAAAAATACTACATCTCAATGTGCTGTTTTGGAAAACTGCAGGGCAGGCATTGCAAGAAGATGAATCCCTGAAAAGTATGTCACCTCTGATATCACTGCTGTTCGTATCCTGGGCCTTTCATATGGAAAAATAAGAGCTAGGAAGAGATATCAAAACTCATTTTCAATGTGACCTGAGCAAGGATTTGTATTGCAGTATTTCTTAAAGAATGAATGGATACTGTACTAATTTATTCTGCCACTAAGTCCCTTTGCTCATTCTCTAATGTAAAATTATGCACAGAAATTCAATTATGGTGCCATTTCCTTTATCATCTTCAGTGTAGGTGGCTGAGCTCAGCTGAGAGGCTGAACCATCTCAGGCACAACACATGCTCCACCATCACATGTGGTAATATGGCCTGTTGAAGTTGTGTCCTTTGGAGCACCAAGGAAGTGACCAGCCACTCTCCTTGGAAACCATTTCACATAGCTAGGAAGCTCACATTAAGGCACTGTTCTGCTGTAACCTCCAGTCCCATTCAGCCACTGTTTTCCAGCATGAAATCAGTTTCTGGTTTTGAATATTCATTTCTTGTTCTTCAGCATATACCTTTGCATTTAGTTATGTTGATATTTTGCATGGAGGGTCACAGCATACTATGTCATCTTGACTGCTAACCATGGGTTTCCTGACCTCTCTGTTACCTGCCAATTTTATCAGCCTTGAATGTTTATCTACTGCCATATGGCAAATGCAAAATTTAAAATCGAGCTAAGCCCAGTGCCAGTTTCACACAATAGAAACATCCTCATTCAGTGGTAATTCTTCACTGAAAACCACCTTTGCGATCTGTCAGCTGGTCAGTTCTTAGCCCACTTAATTGCGTAGCTTGCCCTGCTCTAAGCCAAGTTTACTGAACAAAGCTATTTGGATTACTGTGTCTACGTCAGTGGTCTATTATCTGTTCTTCAAGCTTGTAACAATTGTGAAATCTTCTGAAGCCTGGTTTCCTTTTGAAGACAAGTGTACTTGTCTCCATTTTTCTGTCTTTCTATCTGTGTCCTCTGCTAGTCACTTCTAAAACCAGTTGCTGATTCCTACTGAATTTCATAGACTGCAGATACTGGGTAGGATACCAAATAAAGTATAAAATGTGTTTGAGGCCACAAGTGAAGCAGAAGGCTGCTCTGATCATTCACACCTCAAAAGGCACTAGAAAACCCTTCTGGGAGAGATACTCATATAGTTGTCCCAATGTAGTTGGTGTCTGCACTTACTTTGATAGCAGAGTTAACACTAGAGAAATCCAAAGATAAGTGAGTTTCATTGGTTCAGATGATGAATAGATTATAGGGATTTTTACCACTATTCATAAATACAAAAATAAAGACATTCCATAAAATATCCTTTGGAATGCCCCAGAGAGAAGGTGAAACAAATGTTGATATGGGAATGTAGGGTTCTGCAGAAAAATCTTTTCAAATCAGCCTGGGAAGCACAGACAGTTTGCCCACACTTGGCCCACACTTGACAGACTTGACAGATTTTTTGGCAAAGATACAGAGTGGATCCACAGACAAGGGGAGAATCTTATCTACAGCAAACATAGCCACATTCTGCTAATACAGTTTGCATCTTCTGTGGTTGAGGTTGCAAGTGGGATGTTTCTGTGATGCAGTATAAGCCTGAGAGCTACGAAGGCAGAAATATTAAGAAATGCAGGTTTCAAAGTAGGCAGCGAAGTTTGCTGCCCATAAACCAGATCAGGCAGACTAAAGGGAGAACTCCTGGGTTTACATGTGGTATTATATCTACCTGGTTCTTTTGATGCTGTCTTAAGGTGTTTGGAGAATGTGTTTAGTGATTTAGATGTTTAGGTTCATTAAGCTGCTGTTTGTTTCTATAAGAACTGTTTAAAATAAACATGAAATTACAAGGCAGGTTGTTGTTTATCTTAGATTGGATCATGTGTGGGGTGTGAAAAGATACATTGTACACTGGCCTTGTTGCCATTTCTCTGGCTTTCTGAATTCTCTTCTGGCAATTGAAATTCACAGTAGGTAGTGTTGATGCAGAGGAGCCTTCTCATCTGTCCCCTGAAGAAGTAAGGGCAAGTACCAAGAAGTCTAAAAAGAGCACTTCAGCATACAACCTGTTACAGGAGACAAAAAGGAAGGGGAACATAGCTTTCAAAATACCTGCACCAGCATGTGTCAATATTTATGTTGTCTATAAAATTAATTGTTGTAGCTCTTATTCTGTGGGGTTTTTTTGTTTGGACTGGGCATAAACTGCACACTGCAGAGTATATTAAAACAATGTTTTAAAATTTTCCTGAAATTGCCAAAGTTAGATTGAACACAAGACTGATCAGGGCCACGGGACACAGTACTGGAGTACCATTTCATTGTAACTTTTCAAGAGTCCGTTTTTTTGTTTTGTGTTTGTTTTTTGTTTTTATTAAAAAAACCCAAACCCAACAATACATTTTTAAGGGATATTTTCAACATTGGTTCTGCATTTTTTAGCGTCATCTTACTTTTAAGATCATAAAGTGTCATGTAATATCTAAATGGAATAAAGTACCAGAAATTGAGGTACTAAATCTTCTTAGACCAATGAGAAATTATTAAGAATTTTATTTTCACCCAAAAGAGAACCTAGAAATATTTAATGGTGTTCAAATTCACTTCAGCTCATCAGAATTAACCACCAAGCCAGATTCCTTCCCCCATATTTTAGATTTTTTTTTTGACATTTGAGGAAAAAAATGGATTAAGAATTGATGCATAATCTAAGCTAAAGTGACACAGCTGGCTAAAAGGGAAAGAAAACTCTCCATTTTAGAGCACTGTTTCTTAGATTCTGATTGCATCTACAAAACACTGTAAGAGTCAAAAATGGAATTCAGTCATAGACCTGTAGAAAACCATGTTGGAAGGGACCTCAAGGATCATCTGATCTGACCTTTCTTGGCAAAAGCATGGTCTAGACAAGATGGCCCAGCACCCTGTCCAGCTGAATCGTATTGGGGAATTTACCACTTCCCTGGGGAGATTATTCCAATGGCTGATTATTCTCATTGTGAAAAAGTTTTCCTCTTGTGTCCAATCAGAATCTCCCCAGGAGTAACTTGTACCCATTACCCCTCGTCTTTTCCATATGACTCCTTGTAAAAAGGAAGTTTCCATCCTCTTTGTACCCACTCTTTAAATAGTAGAACATGATGAAAAGGTTTCCCCCTAGCCTTTTTTTCTCAAGGCTGAATAAACCCAGTTCTTTCAGCCTTGCCCCATGTAGCAGGCTTCCCAGCCTTTTCATCATCTTGGTGGCCCTTCTCTGGGCCCTCTCCAGCCTGCCCACATCTCTTTTGTATAGCAGGGACCAAAACTGAGCACGGTATTCCATGTGTGGCCTGACAAGCGCTGACTAGAGTGGGATAATGACTTCTTTATCTTTGCTGGTGATGCCTGTGTTGATGTAATGTAGCATCCTGCTGGCTTTCTTTGCCACAGCAGCACACTGTTCACTCATGTTGAGCTTGTTGTCAACCAGGACCTCCAGGTCCCTTTCCACAGAGATGCTTCCTGGCCGGGTAGATCCCAACCTGTGCTGCACTCCTGGATTGTGTTTTCCCAAGTGCAAGACCTTACACTTGTCCTTGTCGAACTTTGTAAGGTTCTTGTCAGCACACTCTTCCGGCCTGTGCAGGCCTTGCTGCAGGGTGGCTCTCCCTTCAAAAGTGTCCACTTCCACACTCAGTTTGGTGTTATCAGCAAAATTCATCAGGATACACCTGATTCCATCATCCAGACCCTACATGTGACAGGTTTCCAGTTTGAAAAGGAGCTGCTCCCCACCACCCTCTGGGTGCAGCCTGTCAGCCAGTTCCCCACCCACCGCACAGACCACTTGTCTAGACCATAAAGCATCAGTTTCTCTATGAGGAGGCTGTGGGTAACCACATCAAAAGCCTTGGAGAAATCCAGGTAGCTAACATCCATCGCTTGCCCCACATCTGCTCAGAGTTAAGCCAAGGAGGTGTCTTGCTCCTCCTACTTCCCTTACCTTTAAAGGGGATGAACTGTGAACTGTTTATGTGCTTCCAGGAGAGCATTCTTGAAAAACTCCCAGCACTTGCTAGCTCCTTTATCCTCCATCACAGCTTCCCATGGAATCCCTCCCAACTGAGCTTCAGTGTTTCAGTGTAAGAAATAGCTACAAACTCAGACCCAGAGTCCAGTAATCTAGCATGCAGCTGCTATACTGCTTTAATGGTCTTATTGAAACAGTGTTTATGACAGTATAGATCTCTTAATTTATAGTTACTTTATCACATAATCTATATGTGCATATACAATGAGTTTAGTGTTTTCAGTCTAGTCCCTCATGGACAATAATCTCCATCACAAAGCCACCACACATAATTCACCTAAATTGTCAGTCTTTCCTCAAAAGTATTGTGCTCAGACTTGACCTGTAGCAGCAGAGGAGATGAACTGCTTTTGCTCTACTCTAGTTGCTCCTTGTTTAAACTGTGGTGTGCCCTGATTGAAGTTGAGGTCAGTGACAGGGCAGAGCTGGAGTAAGTGCTCTTACTCTGAGCTTGTCTGTTTCCCCCTCTCGGGTTTGAGGCTGGATGTGCAACCTTCCACATTGACAGATGCTGTCTATGCATAGACATTGCATGTGTTAGGAAATATAAATTTTTTTTTTGTTATTATTATCTGTAACCATGAATACTCGTTCTGTGCATTGCAGTTGTAAAGCAGGAGGAGAATGGTGAACATTGTTCACCATAACAACAGTTGTGCTGTAGGAACTTTGCAATTAATGGAGTCAATCAATAAACAAGATCTTCGTCTTTCACTGGTCAGTCTGCACCCTATTATTCTATATGTAGGAATGTGTAAAGTGCAATAACCTGCCACTGACACCCAAGTATGTCATACGCTCTTCTAGATGGTTACTACTGGTTATGCCACGTCTTAATCTCTCTCCTTCACCTTTTCTTTTTAATGTCATATTTCACAGACTGTAAGCAGGACTCCAGAGTCTCCTTACCTGCTTCATGTACCTGGTGCTGGACAGGAGGGAGCAAAAGGTCAGTCTTGTACCCAGAGGCTGTGTTTCTTATTCAAGCCCTGGGATTAAGCAACATTAGGAGCCACCGTTGCCCATATAATCCTTTATAGTAGACCTTCTACAATCACATGAATGGATGGGGTGCATCCCCTATGTCCCACCCCATGTGCCAGAGGTTCCTATTTACCCCTCCTCATGTGACATGAGGTCTCATGCCTTGGCATGTGAGAAAGTTAAAAAGCCTACTTCTGGGCTGTGGAAAACCATGGTCATGCAACTTCCAAAACACCACTGCAGAGTAACTAACCACACTTCCAAAGTACAATGTTTGCAGCACTGAGGTAAATAGTAAATCTCTCATTGGCTGCAATAGGACCACAACTCCAGTTTTACTTAGCTTGTGGCATTTGTCAAGTTGTAGGCTTTGTTGGTTTGTTGGTTTTTTTGGGCACAATAAGCCAAATAAATAGATGAAAAGTATGATTGGATCAAAGTTAAAATGTTGTGCAGATCTTTTTGTGTGTAAAATAGATGTGGACTGACATCATCTGACTTTTTCCACACATAGACCATATCACCACTCTATAGAATATTTACAAAACACTCCTTGATCAATATTGTAACAATTACAGAAAATGCATTGTAAATATAGTAGGGAAAGAGGCAACCAGATCATAAATTGAATGACTTTGTTTACTTGAATAGTCCCTGAGCAAATTGTAGTCCATGAGAAAAAAATCCATAATTTCAAGCCATTTTGCACAATTGACAGCCCCAGGAGAGGAAAAGATTAAGGAACAGAAAGATTCCCTACCTTGATAGTAGAGAAGACTCACTTGTTTTCCCTTTGCTTACTGTCATTAGCTTGGAGCTGCAGACTGTATTATTCAATTATTGTATATCTCTGGCAAATTACCTTGAAATGTCTTGATGTTTCAAAGCACTGTACAAACTGGATTTTGTGTTGCACAAGATAGTTGCTTATTATTGTACTTACCAAGTTTATGTGTGGCAGGACCCAATGTGCAGTACTTAGAAAAAATTACAGACTTAGCCTGACACTTAATCTCTTGAGCGCGCAGCGTAAGGTATGTGGTGCAGGTGCATTGCCTATGGTCTTGCGAACAAGCATCATGAGCTGAGGCATTCTGTTTTTCTATTAATAGGACTTTCTGAAAGAAATATTCTATAATTTTCTTTATTCTTGTAATGGTTCCCTCTCAAGCAGATCTATACTTTTTTAATCAAACCAGGGAGTATATTTTTAAATACAAGAAACAGGTTTTTTTCCTTTCAGATGTAGTATATTCTCCAACAATTTCTATTTCCATGTCTATAGAAACAAATCTACCTATACCCTAATAGAAAAATCAAAAGTTAACTTGTATAATAGAAAATTATTTTTGAACTTTCCAGATTTTGTTGCTGTTGGAATGTATATACATCATCATTATTTTTATGTTTTTATTAGAGCTGGCTGAATATTGAATGCTTCTGAAAATGTAATTAAAGCCTAAAATTTATGAAATTGTTACACTCACTAGGGACTTTTAATTGAATTTTTTTGGCAAATGGAAAAAATTGCCAAACACTTTTTTGCTTAAAAAATACTTGATTTTCCTCGCTTGTAAGCAGTGCAAAACAAATATGGAACAAATGTTAGTTGTGTGTCTTTATACACAGTAGAAGAGGCAACTTAATACACATTCAGGCACTGCTGTGGTGAATACAGTATAGCAGGAAAAACAGAATGTGAGAGAATGTCATGAATTTCTATGGGGAAAGTGCAGGTATGAACAAGCATATCTGTTGTTGGGTGTTCACTGTTCATAACTTGCTAGTCTTATGTCCAAAACATTTGAGTCAACAAAAGGAACTGCAGAAAAAAAACAATCTGACTTGGATGAAGAATACACTGCAAAGAGTCAAAATTAATATAATGCAAATGATCTGTAACCAGATATTAAATTAAATTTAAAAATAACTATAGATGTGAAAGAGAGTAGCAGAAATGAGCTTATTCTTTAGGGCTAATATAAAGGTAAGCGTTGCACTGATTATACACAGTGAATAGTTCAACCTAAGTCTCATTTTTACACCTCTTTAAAGCTTTCAGGTCTAGACAATTTCATAAGGTAGCTATGTCACGTGATGAGGGGTGATGATGTGCTATCATAGTATTTCTTTAGCAATGAGCAGACGAAGGCAGTGTTCTTGCTAGCTAGTTGGGATTTTTTCACACCATACCCTCTTGGAGAAGCTTGCTGGCTCCAGTGCTATGACCTCAACTTTGAAAAAAACAAACAGAAAAGGTGTATATTTATTCCTGATGTTGGGCAATTCATAGAGATTCCCTCCATGATGGATGCATCATTGCCTTCACTTGACAGAGGGACAGAGCGAGAGCCCCTACGGAGTGATGGCTAGCTGCTAGAGGAAACACAGGACATGTGTGCACCTAAATTAGATGCCCAAAGTGAGATCTGATGAATCTACGAGAAAATCCCCATAGAATTTAAACACTTTCGAAGAACTATTTACACCTGGTAGGCTTTCTGAAAGTCAAACTCAAGTTGCACAAATAAGATGTACTTACCTCAGAGGGAATACACAATTTTATAGCAGCTGAGTATCTGGCCCTTTGCATGATGAAAAAGGAATTAGATTAAGTTCATTATTCTAAATGTCACTTTAACAATCAAAAAAAGAACTCGAGAGTGACTGCATGACAAAACGTCCTATGAAAGGGTAACGAGGGGTAAAAGAAATGATGATGTACATAGAGGAGAGAAAAGAATCTATATTGGACAGTTTTTCTGCTTGAGAAAGACTTATCTGTAATCAATTAATTAATTAATTAATAAGTTTCTATGTAATCTGTGTAGGGTTCTTTAAAATTATTGTAGGGAAAAAAACACCTTAACACAAAGTACGTAATTTGACCGTTGCCGCTCATCAGTGTGGTAGCTTTGCTTTGCTTGCATGTTGCTTCTCTTCCCCCAACTCTTAACAGTATATTCACAGAAACGGTAGGAGAACTTATTTCGGCACAGATAGGCTTCCTCAGCTAGCTTTAATCTCACTAGAGTAACTGACATTAGCTAAGAAGCAAAGACTGCACTTGGTTTCACAGGGTAGCCACCTAAACAAATATGTTGTATTTTTGGTATGCCAGAATGTTGCCCATGGCTCCCGCACCCCTTGATTGTCACTGTTTTTTAATCTCAATGAAGAATGTCCTGTCTCCTGGCTACTGTCCTCAACACCTACCAGTTGTGTTGTTACTTATTGTTATGTCTCGCGTCATCTATGGGAATCTGTAAATAGTGACAGAATGAGATTATTATAATGTTATTTACCATCATAATTTCTCTCACGTTTCCCTTCCTTAAAAATATTATTAATGAAACCCAAAATAAGATTCCATATTATTGTGGCAAAGTGAAAAAATTGCTTTATTAGGTTGCTGGGTGAAGTAATGAAGGATGCTTTGGCTATTTATTACAACATGCCCCAAACAATAGCTAAATAATATTTGCACACTGTTAAGAGAAAAGAGGGAAACCGAGGTAAGGGGAATATTATTTTCTGTTATATGTATTTAATAGTTCCATATAGTTTCCATCATTCTGTGAGAAGGTGATCAGTTGATCAATTAAGATTAGTGGACTATTAAGCACAAGTGTACAAAAAGGGTAACATAGATTCCCCTTTGAGAAATGATGATTTCCATGATGAGTTCTTTATTTTAAGCCAGATGCTTAGATTATGGGCAATACATTGCTTATTGTAATGCCTATGGCATGGTTTGCATATAATGGTGATAGAAAAGCCTCTGATGAAACCAACCTACGAATCAGTTTGCCAGAAATGAGAATTAATAGAACAAGCAATAACATCCTAATTTCTACACGACAGCTAGAGTAACACTTAAAAACATTCTGCATTACCAGATAAATACACCATTCATTTTCACAAATGGAGTCTGTTTCAATTCTCAGCTGTTGGATGATGATTTGACTTGGAGCAAAGGCAGCGTAATTGGGTAACAGCTGAAATGTGCTTCATTGAAAAGGGTTGAAAGATCCATTGCTGGATTTCCAGGAGTGTGAATTACAATTCCAATAATATCAGAAGCAACTAATTCTATTCTTTAGAAGTGAGGACATAAAAGAAGTTTTAGGTTTTCTTATTTCAAGCTTTAATTGAGGCCTAGGTTGTAACTCATTTTCATCCCTGAATGGGTGGTAAAAACATACACAGTAGGTAATTCACACTACCTCAAAAACTGTTAGTGCCATAAGAAGACTAATCAGGGTAAGCTTCCAGTAGCAAATTATCAGCTACAAATTAAAACCTTGCCGCATGTCTGCTAAAGCAACCTTTCCGCTCCCCCCAACATACATTTGTCTAGATTAGTAACTGTTGGATTACTACAGGATATGAAGAATAGGGGGTAACCTGAGCAAACCTTCAAAACATTATGTTTCAGAAGTGAAAAGGGTCCAGTTTTAAGCTCTTACCTTTGTTTGACTGCCACATTTACTACATTTTGAAAATCTATTATTTTTTTTTTAATTACATATTTGAAAATAAGTCAAGGAAGCAGGATTTTTGCAATTATTGTATTAATTTGCAATGCATCGTTCTGGGCTATGAACTAAGGGAAAATATATATATATTGGGCAAAGTACCTACACTCCTGTGGAAGTGACCTATCCCATCCACCATTTAAGCTCTTTGTCCCTTCCAGGGACACATTAGCCAATAGACTGCAGTCTGTCATCAGAAGCCCTGAATTCCCTTAAATCTTCAGGCAGTTTCCATACCTAGCAGAGGGTTCCATTCCCTTTGTGATAAACCATTGGGTTCCTTTGGCCCCGGCAATTCTGATTTTACACCAGATTTGAAGTCAAAAGAAAGTATGATTCATCTGTCCCATCAATATGGGTATGAAACATAGAAGAGCAGGAAGAGATCAAGTTAAGGATCATGTGTCGTGTAATATCAGATGTTGTCATTTTGATCTTATACTTCTGAATATCTTTTCTGAAAGCATCCCATTCAATAGAAAAAGGAGTGGGGGGACATGACTCTTCAAATGTTCATCTTCAGGATAATCTTACTCTTCTTTGTCCTAGCTCACAAGTTGTTTAAAAGTGCTAGAAATATTTGCACACTGTGTTTGTGTTGGTAGAGGAGTTGTTTTTTTTTTTATATTGAGGGCAGGGTTTTTCACAAATCACAAGAGACTTACTCTCTGCCTTAATCTCTCCAAGTAGAGTCAATTTATGGTGTGCGTTTGTTTGGTATTGGTGTTTAGGTTAAAAGAACAGTGATCCCTGAAATAAAGGATTATCTTGTATTCTTTGCAAGCACCTTATTTATGGATTGCTATATACATAGAGTGAACAAACATGTTACAATCAGAAAGTGTCCTGAATATCTTTCCCAAATGCTCATTTCATCCTCTGAATCCTGTTTCATACACCTGAATTCCACAAAGCCCTTAAGCCTGTGCTTAAGTGCAATTGGTCTGTTCACTCTTTAGTTGTAGCCAGGGCCATGTGCTGTGCCATGCTATAGGTAGTCATGATGAATCTTTTTGGACTCTGGTGATAAAAGTCATGTAGTACATTGGTGCCAGATGAATTCTTACCAGTGGCCGATGTGACAGCAATGCGAGCAGATACAGCACCATTGTTATGGAGGGTGTTTTTCAACTGAAAGTAGCTTGTATGCAAAAATTGCAACTTTTATCCTTTGTCCAAAGCCTAATCAGAAAAAAAAAAAAAAGTACTTATTTATATATGTATCACACAAGGAGGATTTATGTTGTGTATTTTATATTTTCAAGTGCTTTATATTGTTCCCAATAGCAAAAAAAAAATCCAGGATATGGTTTATTCTCCTGATGGTTCCTCTTTGTCTGGAAGCAGGTAGCTTTGTGTAATTTCATGACAGTGAATTGTACAGTATATTTAATCAAGTCAAAGAGAACCTGAGCCAAGTTAAATGAATTTGTTATGTCTCTACGCTTCCAGATGCCTCTCTTAATTAAGCTTCATGAGTGGTAGGACTTTTCATCAAACTAGTCATCATCTTGCATCAGGGTCTGGGTGAGTCCCAGACAACCAAGGTAACACACAATACTTTTATTTTTGAGGTTCCTGACTGTTCCTCATACGTGTTACACTATACATGAATGCTCATTAAATCTACTAAGATAACTGTTTGATGTGTTACTCAATAGATGAAACATAAAACTGTTCTTTAAAAAATCAGCAAAATTGCTTGGAGGAACAACAAATTCATACATCAGCCCATTCTTTATGTTCTAAAGTGCAATTTACAGGACTGAACTAAAGCAAATGTCATACCTTTAATTTCGTAAAAAGTTATGTACAAGTCTATTATTCAAAATAATCACATAACTGAGAAATTCACTGAACAGCTACCTTTCTGCTCAGCAGGGTGCCATTTTATAGACTTTAAAATTCACTAAGTTCAAGCAGCTTTCGTTCTCAATAATACATGTGCTAAATATGTCACATTAAAAGTGCTTTTGGCATGTAAATGATCCGTTTTCACATAGAAATGCTTTTAAAAGAATCTGAGCTCACTTTTTTGGAAATTATAAGTGCATTGAATTTCATTGTCCTACAGAACCATGTAGAGTTGATCGAAGTGAACTACAATGACAAACCAACCCTTGTCAGCCCTTATATTTATGTATCATTTGAGCTGTCAGAAGTATATATAGTTGCATTTTCTTCTACATATTTTCCACTCAGTTGAAAAAAATAATAAAAAAAAAAATTTGGTGTAAGGAGGGGGAGGTGGGTTTGCTTTTCTAGGCCTAAGTGCTCACAAGCACTTCTGCATATAAAAAGTTAACATTTCACTGGAAGACTTGCAGCATGTTAAACTGATTTCCTAAGCTTGTTAATTTTTTCTTAGAACTCAGCAGTACTTCTACTACTGCTTTAATGTTGAAAGATAAGGCAAATGTTTTACAGGTGATTTAGAATACTTATCCTCCAAAGAACGAATTCTGAATTCTTATGCATAATATGAATAAAACTGAAAGCATAATCTCTGTCTCTCACTACTTCATTATACTGCTGCATACTGAACAAATTCTCCATACTGTGTATACTGCAGAGCGAGATTCTTTCATGATAAATTGATTGTACGTATTCCCATTCTCTGTAACTCCATGTAAGGGACCTTGATAATGTCAGACACATTCTGCTTTTAAAAATCTTTTGTTCTTTCTTATTAGAATAAGTAAAGCAACTTGAATGCTGTTTGGAAGTCATTACGTTATTATTCTGGTTACCTATAATACAGTACATGGCTCCAGGGTTCTCATAGATACTTGTTTAAGAAAACAAACTGTCAAAAATGTTCAATTCTTATTTTAAATATGGAAACAAAATTCGTGAGATGACTCAAAAAAATTAAACTGGAAAGACTTGGTTTCAGGAAAGGAGAAGGGAAAGAAAAAAGGAAGGAAACATATGTATTGATTTGCAAGGTCTGAAAAGAAATGAAGTAGAATTCTTTAACTCAGTGGAGTGGTCATATATTGGAAACCTTATCAAGGCCTGTAGTAGAGATCATTGTGACTAGGCATTGATCCTGGGTGCCAAAACCTATGTGGAAGGAAAGCTGAAGAAGGCCATCACCCTTTTTTTTTGCATATCCATAGCTGCAACTCTGAAGTCATAAGCATTCTCTTTCTGTAAATAAGATGCGTCTTGTTTATATGTTATACATATATAGGCAAACCTTTCTAGATTTCTGATCTGTGTAATTCACAGTGAAAATAGATGAAACAGATTAAAAATGGAGGAAAGTGATGTGACATAATGAAAAAACAAAGCCTGAGTATTTGTGTTTTGTGCATGTTTAACATTTTAAATTCTTTTTTTTTTATATTTACAATATAATTGAAATCTTTTTAGCATTTTGATCTTTTGTTAACAAAAACTTATTTTTTTTTTGTCTTTAGTGCTCTGACACAATACAAGATGGAGACTTGCAGGATTTAGACTCAAAGTTCTCCTCTTTCACGGATACATTCCTTGTTTATTATGTTTTATTTAAAATTAATCTGAACTGAGAATACTGGTTGATCCTTTGAATATTGAATATCTGACAGAAAGAGCTCCACAAGCACTCAAGCACAAATTCTTCATTCTAGTAATGTCTGGTTATCGGCTTCATATAGGCAGCCATCCAATCAGGAAAGCCTGCCTCTGGAGAAACAATTGGCCAAGGCCTCCTGAAAGTTGTCCATTTCACTATGGTGATGTGTTTGCTAGATGTCAGTAGGAATTTTAAGCATTCAGGGCTCTCAGATTAGCTATTGTAGATTTTTCTTGCCAAGCATCAGATTGCTAGATTTCTACATGCTTTTGTAATACCCATTTAATAATGAGGAAAAGCATTGTATTGAAGTGTCAAATATTTGTTCTACCATCTTCCAGCCTTGTGTAATTATTTTAACATCAGCCATGACCTTGTCTTCCAGATACTAAAACACAATAAGAAATGTAAAGGACATTAACCTACTTAATCCTGGGTTTCCATCAAAAAATGCTTAATTGATGTTTCATTAGGACCTGGGTCTGAACTGACAGTGTCCACATACTCCTGTCTCTTAAAACAGATAAATTTCTACTTAAAGAAATGCTTTTCAACTTCTGTTCAAGAAAGCAGTTGTTGAAGAATGACCTCTGAATGTGTCTAAACATGTTCGTAGCACAAAGACCCCCTAAAAAATTCTAAAATGTGAAGTAATTCCTTTAAAAGTGCTACCTTTATATGTGAGGTTTTTATAAATTCTCGTTCTCAACAGCTATAACTCAGTATGGGATATTTCTTGTAGCTCACATGTATGATCTCATATACTCTATGGAAATACCATACAGAATAAATAACAGACGTACAGTCAGTAGGAGTCTACAGACATTGAACCTACTTCCTTAGAAATCAATCTAAAACCTGATAGCCTTTAGTAAAGAACAAGACCTTTTTGCCTATTTCTTTTTTTAATCCTTTAGCATAATATTTTATCACAAACCTTGTTTCCTTTTTTTATTTTGTGGGGGTAAGTAGGTTATAAAAGGGTAGATTGTAATTTTAAATAAATTCTGTAGAACTTTTCTTATAAGGGTGTGTTAATCCATCTCAGACTTGGTGTCAATAAGAAGCACTTTGTTTAATATATTTCTGACTTCATACAAATTCTATCTAACTTTGTGTCTGGCATTCAAAGCCATTTATGGGTATTTTTGAATTACTGACATTTTTAGGCTTTTAGATGTATAACACTGAAAGTACTGATTTACTTTTTAACTTTCTGAGGTATGTTTTAATAAAAAAGAAAGAGAAAAACATTGCCTAACTTTGAACATAAAAGAAATCTCGGTCTCATTAAGTCAACAGTAATGCTCTCCTTAACTTCAAAGGAGACTATGATTTCATCCAACATATCTAACAGTTCCATAAAACACACAATGAAAATCACTTTACAATATTGGCAGGCAGAGTATGCATTTTATATGCATCTCAGTGAAAAAAAGGCACAAGCATTCTGACTTATTTACTAATGCATGCCAGCTAAAAATTAAGAGAGTGGAGGATTTTTTCAAGACACATTGTGTTATAACTCTCTGGGAGAATTAAGTGTTCACTGCCTCCATTTCAAATGAGACTTAAAATCTGCGCTGTGAAATTACAATTATGTTATTCTGAGTACTCATTTATTTGCCAGCTGTGAAGTGTGCTGCATGATTTCTCTTAGTGGGGGAAGAATCTTTAAGGTGTGTGGGTGAAATACGCACACCAGCAGCAAGCAACCCGATGAGCTCAAAGTGGAAAACACTGCGGTACAGGTTCTGTATGAACACAATAAATTCAGTCACCTAAGGTTAAGTGAGTTAATGCATATCAGGTTAGTCATTTTCCTGTGCTAATGATAAAACAAGTCTAAAGCTGTATCTTGAAAGCAAACTGCAAGAAAAGGGAAAAGACTGGACAGATGCACTTCAGTTAAATTTAACATTGATAAGCATAAGTACTTTAAAATGCATACCTTAGATTAAATTGCAAGTGGAAGAAAGGACTTGAGAGCAGTAATTTCAAAGTTGAAGAAAAATTTGGAGAAATCTTTTATATTATATAGAAACAATGAAGAAAAGTCACCAGGAAACTAATATTTTCCATCACTGACTCTGATAGTATCACACTTTCCTCATTGTCAAGAATAGCGTTCTAATAATGTAGGAATAGTTTGAGAGGATTAATTGAATTCATGGTGTTGCTGACCTTCTGGAACAAAATTTTACAGCTCTGCTCATGTGTCTGAAGATCTTAATTGCATATAAACAATTTCCTTTTCATAGAAAAGGTTTCCAGACCTCTGGTGAATTATAGTAATCTTTATCTGATAATATTTTCTGCTCTGAAAACTTCTAGGTGTTTGGATATAACTTGATTTCAGTTGAGTCCTTATATTGGTAATGGTTTCCAACCTTCCCTTCTCATAGAGAAAGAGATCTCACATTTCCACATTTTTACCCTAACACCAGAAGAGTCATCTCTTTATGAAAAGTTTTTTTATTCTCTACTTACAGAATATATTTGATAACAGGTTGTTGAATGACAATAGGATGCATCATATTCCTGAATCTTACAAAAACAAAACCAAAATGTTGTAAATAGTGATTAGAGGTTGTGTGGCTGTGACTTTGTCAGCCAAGTTCTGTTCTTCAGTCTGAACGGCATGCGGACCAGCGTGTCGTTACTGCGTTCTCACCACGTATGTTAGCACATGCTGGTTCCGTCCCCTCACCTCCTCACCTGTGTATAGCCTGTATTTCCATGTTTAATCTCTCTATCTAGATCCAGTTCATTTACAACTGTGAGGATTTGTCAGGAATTCGTTCTTTCTGAGCTGTTAGATATCACAGTCAATCTGAGCCATGCTGTCTGCTTACATGAGCACTGCTAGGCTGTTTCGACAGAAGCCAAGCAGGTTACTTTAAGCCATTGCTGAATCACAAACTGTGGTTTAAGCTAACGTGTTTGTCTTCACATGGGAAAGGACAAGTGCTGAGATTCAGGTAACACGTCACAGATGGTGAAAGTCAAGAGCAGAGTCCACATTCTTCCTTCTGTTGTGTTACTTATCTCTCACTCAGCTCAACCCCTACTATGCATTAGTGTTTGATGTTCAGGTGATTCCCAGGGGCGCTTCTAGGACAGATTGAACATCACTGCAATTAAGTGCATAGATATAGCTCTTTTAAGGCTTTTTGATATTTTACAATAAGAATATAAAAATGGTGCTGACATAGATATATCCTGCTGGCATTAAAACTCACAAGTCTCCAAAGAAACAAAAAGGCCATCATTAGACAAACACTCATAATTAATGGTGTATTCCATTTTTCACTTGAGAAGGGGATCAAAGAATCAAATCACAGTACCTGCCTTTTGAGGATAAAATGAATTTTCTGATCTTTACAATAGTGTGTTCAGGAGTACTGCATAAAATGGTGTTGGTGCTTCCGTAGGTTGTGCTATGATAAGCAAAGAGTGTAGTATGTGCCTGTGGCATGGAGAAATTCTTTGCAATTGTTTAAGTGACTGTAATAACCCTCTTCATTCTGGGGTTTGGAGACCTGAGAACTGCCATGGAGGAAGTCTGGAAAAGGTTAGGAAGGAAAATTTACACATGTCCCAGGATAAACAATTTCCACCTTTGAATCAGGACACGTCTGTGCATTAGAACCACCTGGTTTTCAGGTGCTGTGGTGCCTGACCATAGCCTCACACTACTTGTGCTTGCTGAGTATCCTAGAACACTTCAGAAACAACAGAATTTGTCAAGATTGCTGGTCTATCTGAATCTGATTAATTTCCATAGTCCTGAAATTTGGGATATATTGTCTTTCTGTTTGAAAAAAATTAATGGATTGTTTGTGTATTAAAAGCATAAACTGTGCTCCATCTCAGAAGTGTCAAATTTTAATAATATTGAAGACAATCCCATATGGATAACATAAGAAAATAATGAGATAGCTAATGGGAGCTCAAACACAGACTTCTAACATGAAGGTAGCTTGGCGTTTTCAGATTTTTCACTTTGTTCTTGCAAGGTTTGAAAATGTGGTTTGAATATATTTTGAGAAAGGGTGTGAAAAATAAGAGATTCCACAGTGTTTTTGTTTACTATGTAACTCCCTCCATACGCACACATTCAATTAGTAAGAGCACTAAACATTTTCTGGTGCTCTTGTTTTGCAATACAGGCTTTGCCTGCTTTCTGTTTGCTGCTTACAACATAATGACATCTGCTGGAAGAGGTCACTAGTAAAAAGGTGTTAGCAACTGAGAGAGAAGTTGAAATCCAATCTGGATAAACGTATGTTTGAATCTTTACCAGTTATCACCTAAATGTGTATTTACAGCAGATAGATAAGTAGGTGAAAACAGTATAAAATAGTACTACCTAAAATGTACTTTAAAAGTGATATTTAAAATCATAAGACATAAAAAAAGTCTGTGCTGAACTTAAAGGGGTAGAGATGAAAACCAAGATGCAATGATATTGATTTAATTCATTTGGGGATACAGTTAATCAGCAAAATGTGGTTTGTTCCACATGAAATATATTGGGTTCAACACAGTACCACTTAACCCAAGGAAGGGTTTCGGTGCAGTTTGCATGGATTCCTGGGAATTCCTCTCAGATCTGGAGCAGGCTGTTTCCACATTAGCAAGCAGTTTGGTGCAATACCAACCAACTGGAAGATCAATACTGTTGATGCCAAGGGCTTTTCCGTCTCCATCACATGTGTTTCAAGGAATTGACATTAGATGACATCGTCTGGTTACTGAACCAAACATCTTTGGTGCTCAAATGACTTGAGCCTCTGTGAAAGGAAAACCCACCACCGCTTTCAGCAGGGAGAGCCTGTGGTGGTGCAGCTGCACCCCTGACGCGGAGCGTGGCGGGGTGCTCTTGGAGTATGGCTGCTGGTTTATTTTCCCCAAAAAGAATCCTAAGTCAGCAAAACCACTCTGTGAAGCAAACCACCACGTGGTGAATAGGGATGATCAAGGGATTTACATAAGCAGAAGTTTAACTTCAAAAGTCACTGTTACTCTGAGCCGTGTAGCTAATATAGACTTAGCTTTAGAAACACTGAGTTGCAGGACAAAATATAGTTTCCTTGGAGTGACTATAAAATATTAGTTACTTACAGGTTTATAGGAAATATAATAACTGGGTTTAGATAGGTTCAGAAGAAAAACAAATCTCAAATATCCTACAAATCTGAAGTCCTGTTTTTCATGTTTTGGTTTTTGGTGGTTTTTTTTTCTAGATAATTCTGGTAATAACCTGACTTTCTGAATTATTTGAAAGGATATGATATAGTATAACTCATGTAGATACCTATGACATGGATGTAATTCTTGACTTGCACACAAAATGTTTCTTTTCTTCTTTTCTGATACTATTTTTCATTCTAATTTTATCATTCATGTGGAAGAATTGCCCTCTAATCTTAAGTGTCACAGATGTGCAATTTCCATGCCTGAACTCTCTTAGAGCTTAAAGTAAAGAGTAAAAAGTAAATAGTTAGACTGTCTATTTAGGTGCCATCTGAAGCTTTAAAGTATAGTTACTACCTTTACCACTAATATATTAGTATACCAGTTCTTTTTTATTCTTCTGCCTTTGAAAACACCATACTCCCTGTTTCTTTTTCCAGTCTATCTGTGTCAGTGATCTCTTCAACTGACAAGTACTAACATAGGTCTCTAAAAGCTTCGGTCTGCATTTTGACTCTTAATCTTGTCAGGTCTAAGCAATGGACTTGTCTTTGGTGGTCTTCTGGAGACTTTTAAGTTTTCTCCACCCCATTGGTGTGGCTTGTTTACATTCAACATACCATACATTCATACATTATTTATCTGGGGACTTTACCATTTCTGGTAAAGACACTCAGCAGAGACGTAGAAGAGTTTTCTGCCTCAGGCTACAGAACAGCTCCAGAAGAATCAACAGGGAGTATTTCAGCCCCATAGCTAACTTCATCCTCATAATGTATTTATGGGGCTGCTTCATCAGAGGAAACAAGAGCACCTGCCAAATAGCCTATTCTTCTAACATATTCTTGTCCAAGTCACTGTATGGATTATACGGAGTCATAATCTGCCCATAACTGGGTCTTTCTAGAGTACGGTATCCTTTTTACCTGCAGAAAAAAAGATACATATACTCCGTGAAAAGAAACAAGAAAAGATTAATTTTGCCACCAACAGCTAAATCATACTGGTGTTCTAAGACAGCAGAATAGCTTGGAAAAGTTGATAGCAGAACAAGTAAGTCCCTGTAGCTAGAGAGCAAAGGCTGTTTCCAAGGCCACTTAACTCTTCTAACTTCATGCTGTCCATCAACATTAGAATAGTTTTATGCTAAAGCTTTGAAAAATTCAACAATATACAAGCATATGTAAAAGGATATGTTAAATCCATATTCGACAAAAGATTGAATTTAATAGCAGAGCTGTAGATAAAACATTAGAGGTCAAAAATACACAGAAGAACAATAAACACAGCAGTGATACAGGAAACAGTATAATGAACAGAATAAACACTGTACCAGCAGCTGAAGAGCAGTAAACACTACTGAGATATTAATCAGGAGGGAATGTGGTTTATGGCTGGATTTGCCTTGAGACAGAGTAAGATATAAACCAATTTATGTAATATATTTTTGTTTTTAATATTTTCACAGCCACCAAAATGAATATTTAATAAAACAATTAAAGACTTATCATTTTTGATGTGATAAGAAACTAAGAAACAAAGGCCCATCGCTAATAGTTCATCTTTGTGGGAATACTTATCATTATTTTGACATGAAGCCTGAATTATTATTGAAAGCAAATAGAGAAACAAGGTCTCAAAGCTCTTGGATTTTTCTTTTATTGCCGTCATTGTCACTGCATATTCTGTGGCAATGAAACAGCTGATAAATTAAGACTCACAGAATCAGATAATCTCTAATGTTTCTTATAAGAACATCTTTTTCCTTATGAAGCTATGCAAAGGATACATTTAATTTCCGCTTTTTCTAGACTTCAGAGTCTTTGATGCCGTGGACTTGGAGGGATTTAACTGTCCGAAAAACTAGGTGCTTCAAGTCTGTACTTCCTTTTTACTCCTTATCAGTCATTTACAGAAGCTTTTTCACCGAGGACTTGTTTTTATTCAGGGAGAAATGTACACCCCTAAGAAAAAAAGACAAAAAAACCCAAAACACAACAACAACAAAACAGGACTTTTTCCCTCTTACAGAATTCAGGGACAGGAAGTCTCTGAAACAATGCTTAAATAATACCAACCCTCAGCAGCACACAGCTGGCTGTGTTTAAAGAGCTGCAGGAAATGAATCAGCGTCTAACTAAAGCTAGGGCATTTCCAAAGGCCAGAGGATGGAAAGTCTTTCCATAGTGGAAGGTATCACTAAGAAGGTCAGGTAGCACGGCAATTATGTAAACTGGCCTTCATCCTTTTACTTTAGAAACCACCAAAAATATTTTTAAGCTGCCTCAAGATGTCACAAAAGCCTTTGTGAGCAACTGGTCTAAATATATTGCAGAAATAAAGCCAAGTCATCTAAAGGAGTTGCTTGTGTGAGATGACGGTTGCGCTGATTTTACATACCAAACAGAGAAGGAAGCAACAGAAAACTAACACCAGTTAGAGCCAAGAAAATAATGTTTAAAATAAGTAATCCAGTTTTTACACGTGTACTTTGTAAATGACACAGATGGACACGTAACCTCCAGTCTAGAGGTTTAACTTTCAAGACACAGGATATAACTTTCGTCAGACCTTATCCCTCCCTTTCCTAACTGGGCAGCAAAGACGCCAAAAAGATAACTCCATGTCTGTGATTTTTGTTCATGGCTCCTTATAAAACTCAAAAGTTAGTGGAAGAAATAGCTAGATTAGAGACAAGAAGGAGTCTTTTCTCTTTTAATTTTGGAGAAAGTCACCTTAGATTCATGGTTGTTTGCATTATAAAAATAAACATGCCAGCACACATTTGGAACCCCATATGACTATTTTCTTCCCAATAAGACAGTATGTTAAGAGGAGTATAATATTTGACAGTCGTTAGCAAGCAGAGAAGTCCATTTTTCTTTACTCGTAATATCCTTTCACCTCATTATAAAACAAAAGTTGTCATACCAAAATTGAAGACTTGTCAACAGAGTGGTGAAAATCATTTTTAATTACTGTATGGATAAAGCTTCGGGTTGATAAGAAATGGGGAAGGGAAGTGCAATAATTGAAAGAATTACAGGCAATTCTGAATTAAATCTTGTATATTTAGTTGTTAAATTTATGTGTGTTTCTATATTAAGAACAATCAAAAGATTCATTGGTAAGTGGATGTGCAGGATAGATTCTTTTTAAGTATTTCCATTGTTATTACCATGCGTGCTGCATCCCTGAAGCAAGCTCTGGAATAAGTACACTTCGCTTTCAGGCTTCAGCAAAGATTTAAGGGTCAGTTAGTAGTGAAAGTCATTCATCAGAAAGAAATACTCAAATTTGATTACAAATCAGATGTATAAACTGTTACCTTTTAATGTATAGTTTTGAATGTTGGAACTGCTGCCTCTCTGCTTCATAAGGTCCTTAGATGCTTTGATAAGATATACAATATACAATGAAAAGAGTGTTAATATTAAGTAAAGTTTTCGAAAGGCAAAAGCAGTTGAACAATTGTTGAAAAAATGTTTATTACTAATAAGGGTGTGTTTGCTAAGCTCAATGTCATTTTACCTTTTCTCTTACGGGCACAAATTATTCAGCATTACTACAATACTTACTAAATTGAAGAAATAAAAATTAGTAATCATTAATAATAGTGCACTTACAGCAGCAGAAGTACAAAATTGCCATTAGTTTCTCCATATCAACATCCACATTTTATTATGTTCCATTAGTATTTTATCTTAGTCCCCTCACTGTTCCTCCTTCAGAGAAGTCTATAGCATAAAGTAAATGGGCCACATTAATATGCCATTTCCACCTGAGCCAGTGCAACTGCACTATAGATAGCCATGGCTGGCTGCGTTTTCACTAGTAGCTGCTAGGCATAATTTAATCCTTTTTAATAATTTTATAGATATAACCTTTTACTCAACTGCTCACTCTGTTACATTAATTATTAGTAACTGAAAATATAATTTAAACATGAGTCAATAATCTATGATATATTTTTTGTACATTTCCTTCTTAGGGAGCCCTACCTAATAACAATGATAAGATTTCTACAACATTTCGGTGTATGGTTTAGCAATAAATATTACAATGTGAATGAAGGACAAAGACTAAGCAGGATATGTACAGTAAAATCAAATTAGTTTTCCAAGTACTGCATTCAGCATGGAAGCTTGAGATGATATGCATATATTAAGACAATCTGCTAAAAAAAATGATACATCAAAGTCCTCAAAAGTTTAACAACAGACTATTCTAACCTTTGAATTAACATGTTTCTAAAATTCAGTTTTTACAGTGCTGAGATATCCTGGCTACATACAGCATACAGAAACATAGCCCTCCTTCAGATCAGGAAGGTTTTTTATTGTATTGAAGGCTGCATCCACCCCTCCCCTGTAATCATTTTCCTTTGCTTGCATTCAGGAGCCTGGACCTTTAAATTCCACAAAACCAACGAACTGGAGCCCTGTGGTGGCTATTTTTAAACTTTGTGCTCTTTGTTGTATTTTCCTTTCTATTAGCTTGTAAGACACTGCTAGCTTTTGGCTTTTCTGTTTATTAGTTTTGTTTTCATTTCTTATTTCAGTGTTTAAAATCAAAATTGAGACTCAGATAAGAATCAGGAGCTCAGGGACTTTGGTAATTGCAAGCACTGGTTTGTGGACATGTATATTCCTTAATTTGTGATTGCATCCATTAAATACATCTGTTGGATTAAATCAATTTAATCTGCCAATTATATATTTTATCCATTTTTAACTAGTTCTGTTTTCTCTTTAAGGTAAATTTTATGGCTCTGATAGGTGACTGAATATCTTCATCCCAAGTTAGTCCCTATTTCCATGTCTCATACACTAAATTGTTTTCTTCCTATGTTTTCATTTGTAAAGTACTTTAAAAATTGCAATTACTCTTCAAAACACTCATTCAAGGGAGATAAAAATACAGAAAAATGGATGTGTTTACAGTAGATGTTTCAAGGCCAAGAGGAGAACTTGGACATTTCTGGCTCCTGGGGTGAGAGTGCTCTATCTATTAATCAACGGAATGAAAATTTGACTATAAAACAAATCATAAAGTAACTTCATGTCCAGCTGAAGAACATGATCATAGGATAGGATGCTGAGAGGTTTGTAATGCTGGCAAGTTGCAAGGCAAAATGGGTCCTATCTTCAACAACACAAATAGCATTCTCTGTCTTGCCTTTAGTGAAATACAGAGATAAGAGCCAACTGCAACCCTTCCTGATTTGAACAAATGCTTGCATCATTTAGTTGTGTGGCATAAAACGTGCTGGTTTTTTTGCTGATGACAGGGAAGGTGCTCAAGTGATCTTTTAGGTAAATCCTTGCTGATAAGACAATGGAAGTGAAAACCCTCTTCTGAGCGATCCTTACCTGCTGATATGCTCAAAAAGAGGGTCATTTATGTATCATTGTGCAACTCATATTTCACTGAGTTTTGATCTTATGACTATGGTCAGAATGGTAAATAATGTAGCTTCAGGCATGGGGAAGATGAAATTCACTGAGTGCTGTTCTAAGATCCCTGGTAAAATTGCACTGCTCTCCGCTGATAGTTTGTTGATAAGTAAATCTCATCCTTGGATCTTCCAAGTTTTGAAGCCAGCTTTAGGCTGTATAGAGAAGGAAGCTGGGCTCTGATCTATGAGGAACTAGTCTGGTCTGTATGTATTACTTGAGATTTGGGGGGAAAGTAATCATATGTTATGAATATAAAGATACAGTCCTGCTCAGAAGCAGGTAAAGGTGGAAGCTTCCCAGCTGTGTAGTCACAAATAGATTTCAGAGTAAGCCATGCATCTTTTGGGGATAGAATGCATCTCGAGCTGAGCTGGTAAAGGTGTGTCTGGACTACACTATGTTGAACAGTAGTTTTGCAGATCTATTAGTTCATATCAAATCCGTCCCCTTTTTAAAGCACTGTACAGACCATGACAAGTGCTCTTCAGGAAGCAACTGAGTGACAGTTATGAATGTTGACTGCATTTTAGTTAAAAAAAGGGAATAAAGACCTTTTTCTCTTTTCACACTTTGTTTAATCACATAGTACTTCCAGACACTCCTATTATAACCTCACTGGACCCGTACGGTATTATTACTTGCATAGGCCTGTGAGTTTACCTGGCCAAGTGGGGTTTATATAATTTGATAAGTTTTTTCAGTGTATTTTTGCAAGTTTCCCAGTGATACATATACCAACATTGAGTACAAAACCTTTGAATCTCTGTAAGCAGTAATTCCTGAGGAAGAGATTATTGGTCGCTAGGCTTGAAAGACGAAATTCTGTTTTTTCAGTAGAGTCCTTTTATCCTAAGTCTATAACCGCAAGATCTCTGTGCTATGAGAAATTAAAATAAAACTTGTGTTCACTGTGACTAGTCTGACATTATCTTCCACTGATGGAATTTAAGAGATACCACTTCACCACATGACCCTTAATTGCACTGAAACTTAATGCTCTGTTTGAAACAGACCAGTTTAGTAAAATACATAGCTACTAAGTACCTCTCATCATTTTTCTATTTTAACTGCACCTCAAGGTTGAATGACAGCTCATATTGATATGTGCTTTAATATTCTAGAAAAAAATCAGATGCAGTCTGTGTAAAGGACAGCCTTTCATGACCTTTATTACCCTTGATAAAGGCCATCAAAGGATGCTCTTTATTGGATGGTCCTTGAGCTTTGCATATATATCAAGAATAAAAAGAGAAGTACAGTCTGTGAAGCAAGATATTTGTCTGTATCTTTGGGCACTAGAAAAGATATGTAAGAAATTAGAAATACAGCATCTCTGAAAATTAGCAAATAAATCAGAACCAACAAGGCATTATGAATTCTTTTTTTTTTTTTTTATTAGGGTGTTTTCTCTTAATAGTTTAGTGTTGTGAAAGGGTATTTATTTAAAATTGTCACTGTTCACACAGGGACATACCACATTTCTGTGCTTGGATTGAATAAGCATACAGCTACCTTTATGGAATATTTTCTTTCTAAATTAAACAAATGTACACTTTAGTATTCAGTAACAATTTACAATGTGTGATCTGTTTCCCGTTTCTTTTTCTACATAAAGTTGTGGTGCTGTACCATGGGCCCCTAAAACCTCTAAAAATACCGATAAAAAGTCAAATTAATTTTTCGTTTCTGTGTCATTAGGATTACTTACGGAAGGACCTGATCACATTACGAAGAAAGTGTCACAGTATGCTACCCTAAAAGGACTCTTAGTGATTTCAGGGATCTTGTTCTATATTATTAAAGGCCAAAATTTGTACCTACTTTGAAATTAAGGCACCTAAATTTTACCTAGGTTTTATTTCATTATAGATTTCAATTTTTTTCAGCAAAGTTCATCTTTCATCTTTCTTCTGGCCAAGAATAGGAGGACTTTAATGTGTTATCCACCACTATTTCATGTTTAGTATATTTGTGAATTTTCTAATGGGTATATATTTTTCATGAGGCAATGTGAAAAAGGAGAAAACTAATTTGTGAAAAGGTGTGGTTTTGATTGCAGTCTACGTCTATCTCAAAGAAAGTGATCTTGCCCGAACGTCAAAAGAAAAGCAATAAGTTGTTGCTTGTTTTTTCCATGTCTTCATGCTTTTCAGTAGACTTTTAAGGTTAAAAAATGATCAGATTATGAGTTAAAAAATGATCAGCAACTCCTCTTCACTCCAGTCATAGCGCCCATATTTCTTTCCTGTCAAGCACTGAGAAAAAGCATTGTATTTGTATTTTAATCTAAGCTAGCCATTGTGTTCTTCCTTACTCTTCCCTTCAAATGATCTTGCTTGTGTACTTTCTGACCTGCTGTTTCTGCATCTCCACTATGTAACTTCCTCACATCTTCAATCCTTCTTCACAATTTCTGACTTTTCTCACTTGTTAGGGACTCCTTGCTTAGATGCTGTCTGTCCTCTGTTTCACCCCTTCAGCCCCTATTATTACTCTGTAGGACATTGACACAAACCAGTTAAATATGAGAATATTTTTGGTACTAAAATAGCACTTACAGGTCTAATTGAGGAATCAGAAACCCCTTTTCATAAGATACTCAACCTGCAGATAACAAAAGCAAAAAATCCTCTAGCTTCTAACATGCTAACTTATGATCTAAGAAGAACAAGCAAGATGTAAACAAACAAGCAAATGGGATGAGTAGGACAAGATAGCAGTGAAATTATAAATTTTTGCCTATGAAGCAAAAATTCTCTTATACTATAACTACTGAACATTTACCTTCAGGGTGACTTTATCTTGACTTTGCAGCTCAGAATCTGCTGTACAGATTTCATGTAAAACCTATTTATTGCAAATGTTACCCATGCAAAATTAGGGTGTGAATTTTTTTTGAAGAGCAATCGTTGCGATTCTGTAACAGAAAGGTTTGTATAATAAAGAAATTTGTTCTTTTACACCTGTGTAATTTCTCAAATGTGTTTTACTGACTCAGCTATGTAAATATTTCAGTTACTCCCTCCACTATTGTAGCTGGATCTGTGGCTTATAACTATTATTTATTTATTTATGTAAAAGTTTACAGATATTCCTAAATCACAAATGAAGATTTAGTTACACGAACATTTTATTGTAAATCTGTAAGCATTTTATACAGAAATGAAAATTCTTTATAGGGCTTAAGAGAAATTTCTTAAGATTTTAACTTAAAAGACATTTCTACTTGAGTAATGCACTTCTATAAATAGTTATTTATAGCAATATATTATCTATAATATATATATATATATAGGTCTTCCATATCTGCTGAGCTGTGGTTAGGCATTGGTGGTGAATATAAAGTGACATGGGCTGAAACCACAATAAGGAGTATGGCTGCGTACTCAAGCTCATGCCCACCTCTGGTGGGATTACTAGTATAGGTGTAGCCCCAGTGACTGAACAACCTTAAGTGTCAGGGCCTAAATTAATTTCTGCTGTTACTTTATTAAAATTCAAACTTACTTTGTAACAGAGAACTGGACTCCAAGCATAATGAATATATCTGAATGCATTTATGGGTGATGCAAAAATAATAATAGCCATCTTCAAATTATCTTCAAATTTTACATCCAGTTTCTATTAATATAAATCATGTTTCCCTAACAAAATGTTGTGGGTTTGTTTTTTTGTTGAAAGCAGGTTAACTATTATCCTAGAGATTGGATAAAGACAACACCATTTGCATTTGCAATGCCATTTTCACATAGTGGTTCTTCAGGTTATTGCTACAGAGAGCTGTAGAACTATCTGAACAACACTTCTCATTTCTGGTGAATAGTAATTAACCTTCAGGTTATGCACTCATATAAAATATATTAAGGTTACTGTTACCCAAATAAAATACCAAAGCAATATAAAGTTTCAGGGAAGAGGACCCAAGTTGTTCACAGTGGAGAAAAATATATATTCTATTCCACTTTCCAAGGTGCTGTATTATAATCTGGTTTAGACTTCATCAGTTTATTTGTTCATATACAGGGACAAAGTGTATTAATACATGACAAAAGCAGGAATGTAAGTGCAGGGTTTTGATTGTATGGTGTACTGAATTCATGTCTTAAACTGAATCGTTCTTTCACAAGGGTAAATGATAATGACTCCCTCATCATATATGCATAGACAAATTAATGCATCAGTGGCATTTAACATCTGAGGTGGGACCAGCTCTGTGCACAGAAACCTGTGCAGTTTTTTCCCAGCAATGTGACCGCTGACACTATTGACCATACACTGATCTTTCAAAGCGAGAACACAGGACCATAAATAAATCCAGTAATTCAGTAATACTGGGCTAAAATTAATATCTAGGCATGCAAAGACTTTCATAACCATGGTTATCAGGAAGGTGGGCAAGAACCAGGGCCTGGTTGTTGCAGACAACAATCAGCTCAGACCAGCCAATGGTCTTGGGCAATGCCAGGCTCCTTGGTCAGACTGTGCTTTGTCGTTGTTGAGTGTCAGGACTGTCTAGACTTGTTAACCAGTCACTTGTTAACCAGCCACTTGTTAACCAGTCACTTGTTAACCCTCCCACCTCTGCCTCCCTTCTGTGCCGTTCTGCCTTTCGTGTGCATGGGGCAGGAAATACCGTATGAGGCAGTGCTAGCCCCACGTGTACTGTATGAGACATTTTAAGGATTTTTACGCACTCTGAACTATTTCCTCAATAAATCTTCACAAAATTATGTAGCACAGAAGTTTTTTGTAGTTGTGATACATACAGGATGCATGCAGTTTATTGACCTTTAAAATTCTACTTACACATTCTCAGTATGAACTTCTAACATTAAATTTATCCTAGTGAGATGAGAACTTTGTTCTTTTACGTTTGAAAAAAAAGCACATTACTTAACTAAATTTGTCAGGTCAACCCATCACTTGTTGGATACAGCAAAGTGTCACTTATGGTTGTTTCAGAATATTTTTATCCAAAGATAAGCATTGGATTTTTAAATTTATTTCATTTGTTTATTTTAGCCCTGATCTCATATAGACACGTCATGGTGGGGTTCTGAGTATTCTGCAAGTCACTTTTAATATCCAGATCAGGCCCCAAAAAGTTTACAATTAAAAAAGAGGAGGAAGATAAGGGAAGAGAGGAAGGGCAACCACAGAAGATGAAGAGTTCTTGTATGCGGGTCCTCCAGTGGAACAGGCACAGAAACAAGGGAAATTATGTACTATGTGCAACAATTTTCCATCTTGAAAGCAAAGCTGACATGTCTGGGTACTGATGAGGTCATCTTTGTTCTCTTCCTTCTCTTTCCTCTTCTTAGATTCACATTTTCCTCTTTTGCCTTTTCCTCCGTTTTTCAGCTTGGAGGACTTGCACTCCCGTCTTGTCTACCCATTTTCCCTGCTCCCTTCTACATTTCAAGTCTAATTTGTTTTTAGTGGTCTGGCAAACAACTGCTCAACTCAGCAAGGCATTATCCAGGGACCCCTAAGCTGCCACAGACCACGTCAGCTCCAGAACTTAAAGGAGACATAGGCATTTGAGCACAGTTTTGCACCTGGAGTAGTAAAGTGATGGACAAGATCGATTGGCCTGAGAGCTGGGCTACATTAAACCTGCCCTTTTGGTTTTGGGACTTGGGCTGTTGGCACTGTGTTGGGGTACACTGTGACATCTAATGTACCAGGTTGCCTAAAGAAATCTCTTGAGTCTTTTTCACTTGCAGTGTAGAGTCACGAAGATATGTCTGAAGATATTTAAATAATTACCAAACTTTGGCCACAGGAGATGTTTTGTAAATATTCTGAACAGAATCAGATTTTTGGGGAGAATTAGAGTGCAAAATAAGTATCGCTTGGTTTGTATTCCCACAATTAGAAATCCATTAAGTCACTTTTACTGTGCTGACTATATTTCATGTGTAAGAAGAAAAGTGACGTAAGGTGCTGTATTGAAAATGCCTAGAAGTGTACCTAGATCATCAGAGGAACTTGGAAGGACAGATAAAGTTGGAGAATCCCAGAGGGCACTTAGAAAGTAATAGTCCCTTTTGCAGTTGTTTGAGCACTTATTCCTGAGTGTTTCTGTGGATTGCAAATCACCTTCCCTGCTTCTCCCATATCTGTCCTTTTGTGCACAACCTTAATGATATAATAGAATAAGTGGGCCTTGTTGGCCTGTGAAGGGAATTAGTGCTCGTCTCTTCAGAAGTCTTGCAACTGGTCCATACTAATTGCAAAATCAGTCAGATAAGAAATTAAGAGTTACTTTTTCCTAAGCTTTTCCTTGTCCCTCTCCATTCACCAGGCTAGGGCTGCTAAAAGCTTATTTCAGACACAGAAACTTGGTGCAAAACACAGGTTAGGTTGGAAAGACTGAAGCCCAGGAAGAGAGAGCAGTATCTGTGAATCCCCGCTGATTCAAGAAGGAACTCATTCTTTAGGGGATTTGTCATACTAAAAAGGATTGAAAGATAGGTTTGCCTGGATCTTTTCTTATGTGGTCCTTCTTTAGAGCTTGTAAAAGAGGTTTAAATTCAGTCAGAAAAAAACAGTGTATTGTTGCAAACACTGTGTAGATATGTAAGCATTTATTGATCATTTGCTAAATCTTACCATGCTTCGGTGGAACTATCACATCTCTTAGGCTCACTTAAAGTGACTTCAGTGAAGAGGTTAGATTTGTTTTTTTGCTGGTAACGGGCAAGGAGAAAGTGAAGACTTTCAGACTGTTTTGGCACCCCATAAAATTGGGAGATTGGAGAGCAGGAAAGCAGCTACGGAGTCAAGTCACCACGAAGTACCTGCTAGGCAACAATCTTATTTCTCTGTCTCCTGTGGAAGTATCCTGAAGGTTTTCATTCCCCACTGTAAGCTCCCAGAGTTGAGGCTGAGACTGGGGTTGCTATTTATGGTGTGTTTGTTTTTATAACTTTGTGCTTGTTTTGTTTTGCCTTGTAATAAATACAGCTGCAAATAGGCTTTTTCCGGATTTATTCATAGCCAGTGAAGGTGTAGCTGCTTTAAAGGTACCGAAGGTTAGTGTTAGTCTGAAGATTTGTCTTTAGGCACATTACATTAAGTATTATGGCCCTGTCACGAGGAAGGGTGTCTGCCTCTCCACAGTTAAAGCGAATAGACAGTGTTGGTCGCAGAATGTGAATGTAAAGAAAACCTGGTTTGTCACAGCCTAATCAGTACTTGTGGGTGACATCCCTGACAATATTGCTGCAGGTTAAGTAGTTTTAATGCTGCCTTTTCCTTGGTTTCTGTTGTGAGGACGTTTTGTTGTTCTTTGGGAATTTACCTGCTGCATATGAATTCAGAATTTCACCAAATCTTTTCTCTTACTTTATCCTTTAGCCATTTTTTTTGAGTCAAACATTCCTGCATAGATCATTTTACATGCATGCTATCACGTGCCTGGGTTTTTTTACATAAAAATAAGGATTTGCTTAGTGTAATCAGGATTTCCATAAATAAAACATGAGTAAAACTTATGTACACAAGGGTTTAGGGAACTGACTTTTGGCTATTAACTCTTAAAGTTGATTGTCACCAGATTTGACTCATTAAAGTATTTTAGGGACAACTTAGTGTTCACTGCCCAAAACCACCCAGATAAAAAGCAGTCTTTTGTTCAAATACCAAATGGCTGTTTGGCTCTTTTCTTCAGTGTTCAGGATTGCTAATGCTGCCAGATGACTACCCACGTGTAGCTTTTTTCCCTATGTATTTACCGAGTGGCAACCTCACATGAAGAATGATGGCGTCAAGTGGTGAGGAAATGGCTGCAGTGGGAAATGGAGCATGGGCACATCATTACCCACCACCGTGGCGAGTACTCCTGCTCTGCACGGTGCGATGCTGAGGTGAGGGTGCCCCAGTTCAGATAGAGCCTGTCTGCATTAGCCTGGCACTGCTCTCTGGCCAGTGAGCTCACCAGGGTTGACTAAGTTCGATTTGTGTGTTCAGGGTCATACCTGCGCAGCTTTGGGTGGATGGTATGTGTGACATGCATGTTTGGAGATGTTACCAGTGTGTACACAAACCTGCCAGGCCCCATGTCTCTGCAGTGTGCTGCCATGCAGGAGCTTAAGGCAGAACAAGTTGCATCTGCTTGAAGAGATTTAATCTCAGTACAAGATTGCAAGGGAAAACCACTACTAAGCTGGGCACTGAGATGTGTGTGCAATGGTCTAACGTAGAACACAACTACAGCCGTGTTCATAATCCTGAATTGCAAACATTGTTCCATCAGAATGGGTAAAGCAAGCTTTGCCTTCCATCTTCAGGTAAAGATAGTTGAACATGTCTCTGTGTCTCTATATTAGGCCTGTGTTAAGAAAAGGTGAGGGTTTTTTTAAACACATAACATGGTGATGTTATATTAACAGTTTGAAACACGACTCTTTGGAATAAATACACTGAACAGAAGTCTTACAAAGAACTAGATCTTCAATGACTGATTTCACTGAATTTCTCATGAGTCTTTTAATTGCCTTTAATGGCAGTTGAATGAGGCCAAATATGTAAATTTAGGAAATAAGTTAGAAAAAGCTCAGTATAATTTTTTTGCCTTTTTTTCACCTTTTTTTTCTTTTTGCTTCTGTTTTAGATTTCCAAGTTTTATGATCTGTAGCTTTAACACAAGAAATCTGTATATAGTGTCTTATAATTCTTTCCAAGTCCTTAATTCTTTCTGTTTTCTTTGGGAAGAAGAAAGTTCCCTTTGAAAGAGAACTTTACATTCCCTTGACGTACAGCTGTGGCCATGGTCTTAGATCTCAGACCAGAAGGAATTACAAAAAGCTCTTCTCTAAGAAATTTTCCCCAAGTCAGTAAAAAAGATGCAGGTAGTCATACAATAAGCATTTTCCTACATTTGTAGATGTTCACAACCTTCCACAAATAGCCCAATAATCACTTGCTAAAAATGAAAGTGAGTGTTTGACTATCCCAATGTGAATGTGGATATTAGGCTATCCCAAAAATAGAGTAGTGAGTCAAATCTAGTGACAACTGACTCTAACAATTATGGGTCAAATCCGTTAACTGAAATAAAAAACACTGGAGGGCAGGCCAGTGAACACAGGTAGTTAGCTTGAACGGCTAGGTAGTTAAATATTATGAAGTACTATATGCTTATATTTGCCATCTTTCTTTTTGCAGATGCATTCTTATGCTGAGAAAAAAGAAGGAACTAAAATGGGTTTGGGAAAAAATAATTGTTACCAGTATGTCTTCAACAATGACTTTAGTGTTATGTTGCAAACCAACAATTTTTAAAAATACTTTTTTTATTCTTTCTTCCAATAAGTTTCACGTTATTCTACTAGTTATTCATGGACCTCTGTTATCAGCAGTATAAGACAAATGAACATAGAATAATGAGAAAGAAGAGGGGCTTGCAGTTGCAGAAGTCCAGAAAGCAATATCAATATGAGCTCTGAAATGTTCTCACAGTCCACCCAGACTGGTATGGACTATGTACAAGTCAATATACTTGTCTATATGTCTGTGTCACTGCTGCTGAAAACAAGTTATCTGCTGGTTCTGAAGGATATACTTGGAATTCCTGCTCCAAAATTAATCAGGCAGGCTAGAGAGCAGCACCATCATTATGGCAATCTTTTCCAGCTGCACAGAAGAAGACGCCTCTGATAAAATGTACTATCAGTTAATTGCACAGTTCCTGGCCCAGGAACTGACTTTTAAAGGGGGATCAGAAGCAGTATGAGTGCACACATCTAAGCTGACCATGGGCCTTTGTATTTTCCTGTTTTGAGATGCCAAAAAATTCAGCTTAACACATCAAAATAAATTAGGCCAATGAAAAGAAAGAAGAAATTAAAACAATCACTGATTGTTATACTAACACCTTTAGGTATCTTTTCTGTTAAAAGAAGGACTCTGTTTTTACAGCAAAATGGGGAGAGAGGATTTATCCTTCAAGTCAACCAAAAGTCTATTGCTTTAATTCCTTATTGCTGCCTTTTTTTGGCCTTCAGCATCAGTCACAGTGTTTACCAGCCAAAGACCCAAACCATACAGCAAATATCAATTCAAGAGCTACTTAATCTATGGAAAAGTAACTGAGACTGTCTTTGTATGTGACTGAAGCACTGTGGGGAACTAAGAACTGGATTGACAAATTAGACAAAAGATATTACTAATCCTATTCACTGTATACTGTTAAATATGTATGAAGAGGATTTATAACCAGTTCCTGAGGAGTTACTTTATCATCAGTTTCATTTGTAAAGAAAAAAAAGTTGAACTATTTTGCATTAGACTTTTTCCCTGTATTTTGCTTCCAGAGTTTACTCACCTGTACCCTGTCTTCTGTTGTCAAAGAGTGACTTGCTAGGCATCTGCCAAGGAGTAGTTTGTTGACACTGATTATCCAGTAGGGCTCTCATAGTAACTTTTAGTATCACACTTTTCTAGTTTTATTCAACTGCCCAATTGTTTGCTTCCTCATATGATCTTGAAATAAAAGAGGTTTTGGCTCAAGATTGTTAAATTAAGCATGGCCAAAACTAAGACAGACTTCTGTTGTTACATGTTTTGATCAAATACTTCAATACTGAAGCATTGGCTTCAGTTTACCATCTAAATATCCAGTACCAGAAGAAAAAGAACAGTTGCTGTAAGATGCATGTACTTACGAATGTGTTTGTGAAGAAGGAGAGAAAGGAATCAGGCGGTATGATCTGTTGGTTTTAGGTCAATTCTGGGTTTATCCTGCAGTCCTCACTCTGGCAAAACAGCCATTGAAGTAATTTGGAGTCGCTTGAAAAAGGAATAAAATATTTTGTTGTGCTCCAAAGCCAATCAAAGACAACAGAAAGGTTGTTTTTTTTTTTATTTTTAAGGATATGGTCCATGCTCTGCATTTCATAAACATACAAAAAGAAAGGCGTGTTTCTACAGATGAACCTAAGTATTTTAAAAATCAAAGTCTCGTTGAAAGTCAGTGAGACTTAAGTTTCTGAATAATTCTGAACCGTTAGTATGAGTGCACTGACTATCCAATTTTATCTGAAATGCTTAGAACTGCTTTTATCATTACATATTCCAGCAAATCTTATTTTGGCACCTGCCACAAAGTTCAGCCAGGTGAATAAAAGTCGTTAATGCAAACATAATATTCATAAAAAAGGATTTTTTTCCTTCCCCAAATCAATCATTAAGCCAGAAATAATTTAGTTCCTAGCAAGCAACCCCTACTTGCTTCATCTCAAAGAAAATTAGTGTTATATATACTATTGCCAAAACAGTCCACTGTTTTGCATACTTCTCCAGGCTTTTCCCTGAAAACCAGCAGAACATTAAATTTCAAGATCAGATTTACTTGGAGCTACTCTTTTCTGCCAAGGGAGAATATCTATTTGAACGTATACAAATGAATAAATACGGGTTGTCTTGATGCTGCTGTGAGTCGACTCAAGAAATGAAAAGAGTACTCTCCTTTTGTCTCTTGAACAGCTTAGGCAAGGTTTACTGTAAGCATGGTATATCATCCCTTCATTATGAAATATTGAGAAATATTGAAAGTTTTTTTCCAACTGTGATATCTGTATACACACACTTACATCTTTCATTGTTATGTCTCCAAGACGTGATAACATTTGCAGTTTCTTTTGTTTTCCTGATAATATTTTCATTGCAAAGTTTTTGATAATTTTTCTCTCTCCCTTTTATTTTTTCCCCATGTATTTCTTTTTAGATAGTCTAGCTGAATTAAGTGAAGAATTAAACTATATAATACAGCCTTATTATAGGGAGAACAAAATGAAGATGATCTGATGAGATAAATCGCTGAAGGTTAATAGCTTTTTTAAAATCAATCTTCCTTACAAAGGAAAAGGGTAAATGGCTTAGTGGATGAAGCCTTGGCCTCTCACCTTTCTGACCATAGTTCAAGTCTAAACTGTGAGGGTCCCAAGCTGCATGCTTTATTGGGCTGAGATCAGTCTCTAGTGGGCAGGAGTCTGTATTACAAGATTCATGGATGTATTTTTCCATACAGGCAGTAGCAGCACGTGAGGCTGATACAGGCTCCTCTATCATCTCCCTAAGCACCGAGGCTCATGGACCAAAGTTAATGTCCCCCTGAGCAAAGCATGAGGACATTCCAACTTGTAGCCCTCCACACTTTGTCCGCACCCTGCACTGGTTACAGGACGGACTTCCAGAACACCTTGCAGCTTTTGGTCAACAGTAAATATAATGGTTTCCATTTAACAAACAAAAACGAGCTGACTTTTTTCAGAATAATTAACAGATTACCAAGGAGCTTTAATAATTATAATTGATCATTTTTCATACCAAGTTCAGGCAAAGAAATAATTTATCTCAGCTGTTATTCATAAGGAAGGCAAAATTTCAGAGAACAAAATAATTGAAGTGTCAATTAGGAAGTTTAAGTAAAAGTGGGGAAATTAAAAAAAACCCAACATTTCTAGCATAATTTATTAGCATGTTAATCAAGTTTTAATCAGATATTAGTCTGATAATTTATGTATTCCCATCAGTCATGTGCATGAAATGACTATTAAATAAGCTTCTTTCTGATTTAGTTTTAATAATATGTTTTATTAGAAAAGTGCACCGCATTCTGACTGCAACATGAGCAACCCAAACTGTCTGCTGAATAAACATACAAGACACACACATAAAAAAAAGCTTTCAGTTAAAGAAGCTGTTGTAAGCGTGATTTTTGTAAGCAAAGATATGTTCCCTTGGGACCCAACTAAAAGCAGAATTTCTTAATCTAATGGGAAATTTTATTTTCTAAGCCAAAACAATGTAGGAAAAACCTGCTATTTAAATGTGAAAGGAAAGTGTTTTGGTTTACCTGTTTGGCCTTTGCAGCGAGATACATAGAATCTTGTGTGAAAGTATTCAGCTGTGTGTCTGTGTAATGTGAGTGACGTGCATAAGCTTAAAATCAGATACAAGAAATGTGTATTTTTGCTACTGAAAACACTGAGCATGCTTGTAGTGGTTAATAATTACTATTAAAAAAAAAATTGAAAGTAATGTGTATGCAAAGACTTAAGAATTTATATGTTAAAATGTGCATACATTCATGACACTAACATAGTCATCCCAGGGATTTTTAATGATTATTGCTTACTGTTAATTCAAAACACCTGCAAGTCCCTTTGTTTTGATCAAAGCACTTTTTCTCCCTTGAGACTGATGGATGGCCTTGTAATTTGTGAGGTAATATGTTAAAGGTCATGAGTTAATATGTCCTATGGAACTTGCTCTTCTTCTTGCCTTCATTTCCCAAATGGGTGAAGGGAATAGCTTTATTTTTCTGTGTATGTGGAACTCCTGTTCATGTGTACACTGAATGTATATGTGCTCACATTTAAGCGTTTATGTGTGTGTATCTCAGTGTGTATACATACATACAAATGCACAGAGTCACCTTTAAGACAATTTTATGCAATACTTCTTTTTGTAACAATCTATCGCTGTCTGAATCAAGTATTATTATTATCCTTTTTAAAATTAAACTACCCACAAAACATGCATTTACTTTCAGCTATAGAAAATGCTAATAATGCTTTTAGAATGGTCTTTAAAAAGTCTAATTATATCATTTAAAAACGGAGAGACCAAAGGGCAAGCTAAATTCTCCTAACATAAATCAGACTTTTTTATTTCAATGACTTTAAAAACCTCAAATGCAGTAATTTTAATAGCAATGAAAGAATGAATAAGTCATAACTCCGCCTGATCACATAACTGTCTATAACTGTTATTAAATGCTCCAAAATAAGTGAACTCATTATGTTTCTGCACTGCTTTTAGCTAATCTAAGATTCTGCTCACTTAATCATGCAGAAAAGGCTTTAGCACAGTTTTAGACCCTCAGCAAGGTCACTTCAATGCCTTTTTTTTCTGTTCTGCACTGATCATTTAAGAACAGCACTTTGACCCGAAACTGATGATCTCTCATATAAGCTTGAATGCTTAACCCCAAAAGGGCTGTGTTTCAGATGTACATTTGCACAGCCTATTGTCATATTTGCTGCAAACTGAGCCAGACTCTCTTTTCAGGGAAGGAGGAAATGCCAATCAGAATTTGTAGATGTTGTGCGCGCGATGAAAGTACGTTTTATGATACCTTCAGAGACCAAAGTAGTGATTCTTAGAACACATGCTCCTGCTATGAACTCTTTAATGAGTTCTAATTGGCTCAAGAGGTGTGGCAATTAAATGCTGTTTTTTACTATACGTTTCTGTCAGACGATATATAAATCTTGCATGTAGAATTTTCCTAGAAATCTAATTCATTTAAGCATGATAACCCATTTAGGCAACTCTTGCCTACAGTAAAACTGTAAACACATCCAAAAGCTGGGGAACTAAGACTGTCCCTTCTTCTCTTCACGGTGTCTGTGCTACAAAACAAAGTGCTTTTTAACGTCAGCGAAGCGTCTTCAGAAATTGGGAGTAGAGGCCAAGTCCTGCACCACTGTAGCTAATGGAAAAACTCTTTTATTGATTCAGTGGCAGCAGGCTTGGACTTTGAATCACAAATGAAGGCTGTAATTCTCAAGCGCTAGTGCACATGCTGAACTTCACTCATCTGGTTTGTGCTGTTGTTATCAACAGGATGACTTCACTTGAGTAAAGTCACAGAAAACCTCACCCTACAGGCATTTATTTCCTGATGTGATCTTTCCTTTCTCCTCTCCTCCGAGCACACAGTCAGAGGGAGGCGTAATGCAGCTGTAGCATATATGCACAGTGTTTATCAGGTCTCTTATAAAGGCAATCATCATCCAGCACTGCTGTCTTCTCTACACACAATGAACATAGGTGTTCTTCATGCTGCTATAAAGCAGTTTCAAAAATACTGTCTTTTGTTCTCCTTTATCTCCTTTATGTTTTAAAGAGAGAATGTGTTTGGTATGGATGAGAAATCACTCGCATATCTCTGCCCTTCCTTCCCCTTTTCTGAGGCTTAGCGATGCAAAAGCAAAATTTTGTTTTATTACCTTTAATTACAAATGAGGATAAAAAAAGAAAGAAAATAAGTCCTAAGGAGGGCATTCAGCCAGTTCTACATTGCCCAGTGCAGCTTTTCCAGCTGTTGTGGAACAGCTATAGCTGTGCTTACCTGCTACAGAGACCAAAGCACTGGTCCCTCACACTTACCTGGGAAATGAAATTATCTTCTTTTCTACAGATATAAAGTATACTTTGAGATTGTATAATTTCTGGCTATTCAATGCTGCCCGGGGTTAGAGTCATAAAATCTAGATTGTAGATCTATTAGGGTTCTTCCCCAGAGACAGCGTCGGTGGGAAGAAGCCCTCCCTGCCCCCCAGCCCTGGGATGGGGAACGGGAGCAGTATGCAAAGGCATTTATACTTCATGGCAGCACATTTGTTCCTCACTACTTGAAGAATAGTAAGGACGTGTGAAATGGTGTCATCACTCCCTCAGACTGTGGGATGATGGGTGCATTTACCAAGGAGGTGTGCTGTTCAGCTGTATGGAAAGAGAGTCTTCCCTGTGCTGCCATAAATCCTACAGCTATCACCATTCCTCTGGGCCTTGCGTTGGTCATGTCTGTTAGGGAGCCACAGTCGATTGTTTAGAGTCGATCTTAAACCATAAACTCTTCAAGTCACAGACTATTCAATGTTTTCACTGTACCTAAGCACAACTGGTCGTTCTATAGGCACTACTGTAATGTACTTGCTGTAAAGGCAGTATAGTAAATCCCAGTACCACATCCTAGCTCTTGATGCTTTTGCAACACTTTAAGATCCTGAGATTAAAAAAAGCTTTAGGACTGCAGAGTGTTTAAAAAAAAAAATAAAAAAGGAACATATATTTCTTATATAAAATTGCACTTTGGCATATAATAAATGAATATTCTATTTTCTGGGAAGACCAACATAAGGATTGCATTATGAATATTCCACAATGGAGCAGCAGATTCACAAAAACAAAAAAACCAACCAACCAAACCCAATAAACAATAAATAATGGAACAACCCTTTAGCTGGACAAAGAACAAAATAATATTATATTTTAATATTGTTTGCTTGCGGACAATTAATATTTAATTAAAATGTAAATTTTGTTTTGTGCTATTTAGATAAATGATTGAGCCTTGAATAGGTGCTCCATTTCTCATTTTAGATAAGCAAGTGTACAAATAGAGGTTTGAGGGAGACAAGCTGAAATATGCCTCAAGAAGAGGAAGGAATTTGCCCAGCTCCTGCTGGAGAGGTGTTGCAGTCAGAGCCCCATCTTTCTGTCTCTTTCCTCACATCCGTTCAGGAACTTCAGAAAATGTGTTTGGTGAATTGTGTAATCAGGGGTTTGTAGGGCCCATTGCAGTTGTTTTGCCCTGTCCCACATTCTGTCTGTGAAATAAGGCCACTGAAGCACTTAAACAAGTCAGATTCATGCTGCCCTGTTCTGAGTATGATAAATTGTTGTGACACCATGGTACTGCCACTGGGCAGTGCCACAGAATCACTGCTGCAAGGAGAATCTCTTCTATTTTTCTAAGTCTGTGCTCTCATCTAAACAGGCTAGCTCTTCACAGGGAAAACAAAATCCAGCTGCTTAGCAGCAAGAAAAGTCACATCTTGGACTGAATAAATAAAAGCTAAACATTACCATTGGAATGGCAAATGAAGAGATTTTCTACAGGCAAGCACAAAGCAAAATCCCATTCTAAGCATTTCAGAGTATAAGCATTATCTGCATCCAAATCAGAATTGCATAAATGTGATCCACATTCTTAATTCACTAAATCTAAATCCCAAAATCTGATGACTCTGTGTGTGTGTGTGTGTCAGGTTGAAAGGGGAGGAGGAATTCTACATTTTATCTCCCTATTTTGCTGCTTGAGTCCATCTGAAATTTAAGAAATGCTTTAGGGTCAACCCATGAGCAGTTCTGCAAGCAAAATCCCTAAATTCATGTGGCTATGATTTATGAGGATATAACATTATTTATGCATATTTGGGTAAGGGCCGTGTATTAGCAATCATGTTTACAAACCCTGATGTTTAGCACACTTTAGCATGAATTATTATTTATGTGAAATACCATTAAGGTGTTTTAGAATATTAGAAAGTAGTTCCTCCTAATAAACATATATGCAAATATCCAGACTGGCCAGTGAATTAAAGAAGGGTAAAAGGTATGAATCTGTACTTATTAAAGTCAGTGTAACTCCAAAAAAACCACATCAAACTCTGAAATCTTTTTTTTTTTTTACCCAGAGCATTGACCAGCTATAAAAAGTGAAACTGGTTAAACTGAAAACACAATGAGAGAAAAATATGCAGGCATGCAAATTTCTGACTGTATAATCAGTTAGCCACATGTAACTTTTTTCCTGCTGATTTCGTTCATAGCATTGGACCACCAAGCCTGAGTAGACTGCTTGTAAGATTTTGGAGCAGAGGCTCTGAGGATTTTCAACTGGTACTTTCCAAGTGTGTTTTTTAGCCATAATTCCTTTTATTTACCTTTTCCAGTCAAATCTTTTCACACTATGCTGGAGTGCAGAGTTATGATTTGAGGGCCTTATTTGTGATAGTCTTACTTAGGATGCAAATCCATGCAAATTTTAATTTGTATAAAACACATTGGTTTCAGATCTGCCAGCAACCTAAAACTCGGGCATCCATGTTTGTAAATATTTCATGTACATTGTGAGCAAATTTGTTCGATTCAAGGTCTTCCACGGGGATGACTGAAATGACATTAAATGGATGACTTCATTGTGGTTCATATTTTGTTTCCCAATAACACTCAAAACAGCTCAGGATATCCTCTATCTACTGTAATCTGAGCATGAGAATGAAGAAACTGTTCAGAGCCCCTAACAAATAATTGAGATAAATTATTGTTCGTGTTTGTAGTGTTTATAAAATATGATGTCTTACAGTACTCATTCCATTATAGCCCACTGGTACCTAGAATCTTTTAAATGAGATTACAGATAAGCCCAATTGAAAAGGGGCAGCATGCTAAAGGAGGGCAAGAACGGAGAGGGATGCTTGTGGTCCAAATTATTGAATGGATTTGCAGAGAAACAGATCTGCTGGAGGAAACAGACAAAGGTGGCTGAGAAACACACTGAAGCACACAGAGTTAGAATGGAATATGTAGACACAGCCTCCTCTCCAGATACAGAGACACACAATTTAAAACTTGTGCAGTACCTCGTGTAAATGTATTTGAAAAGTCAGTCAAATCATCAAGAAAAGACAAAAGCAATGTGCTTTCAGTAGTGCCCTGGAGGTTACTAGGTGTGTGTTCTATCAGTTTTAGTCAAAGAGAGTGAAATTTTTAGAGTTATCTGGAGGGAAAAGACATTAATCTTTGTATTTACATGAAAAATAAAAAATAAAGAAGATACTAAAGAGGAGCATGTATTTTTAAAAAGCAAATAAAAATGTGGGTTTTGCTAGACAGCAATATTTTAATGAATTCCTACTAATTAAGCTATTTTATCTAAATTATTGATTAATCTATCAACATCCTACAAATATTTCTTTCAAAATCATGGTTATGCACTATGGTGCTGCATTGAAGGAGCATTGCACATTATCTAGTCAAATAATGTGAAATATTTTTTCCAGAACCTGAAACGAGGAGAAATCTTAGTGTTGTCCCTTTCTAATGGTATATTCTTATGCAGGAGGGAGAGGCTAGCCAGCTAGCCCCTCTTTAGCATGTCTCCTTTGGACAGCAGTTACTCCTACACCATATTCCTGTCTGTCCTGGTCCTTTCATTAGTCAAGAGCCTTAAAGGGATTTGGAGATCCTTCCATATAGTCAAGATGCTGTAGTACTTAGAAGCAAGTTTGCACTGCTCAGATAGCATAAAAGTCCTCAAAAGTTGGCTTAGCATCACCCCAAGGTCACTTTTGGACTGAATGTGTATTTAACCAGAGTTAACTCTCAGGTCTTGTGCTACACCTTTGCCTAAATGCCACTGTAAGCAGCATAACCAAGATGACCTTCTAACAGGCACACCAGGCAACAGAAGAATGCATAAAGACTATCGTAGCCATTGTAACACAGATCAGCTTTTAGATTCCTTTAATTTGTATTTTAGACTGGATCAATATCTGTGCAGCTTCAATTTTGGAAGTATTTGAAGGTCAACTTTACAGCATCTTTTCATGTTCAGCTCATGGCTTTTCCTACTCTTAAAAGAGAGAGATTTCCAGTTCTGCTTCTGTTCCTGTAAGAAAAAGAATGAGTGGACTCTGCCCTTCAAGCAAGAAGTAGTCCTTATATAATGAGTATACTGGTGATAGTTTTAACCCTAGAAAGTAGATGGAAAATATTTTGATAGCATGGAATTAGTATAGGATTCTTTCCCCCCAGCTTTGAAAAGGAGAGAGAGTAGAAGCAGCCACTTATCTTCTTCAAGCCCATCTTGAATATCATCAAATATCATCAAAGCAACTGTCTGACCTTAGTAGACATAAGGAAAAAAAAGAATTATTAATCCAATATTCTGACCAATGATGATGTCAAATCCACAGCTTTCTAGAATTTGGGATGAACATTACAGAAAAAGGGAGCCTAGAGGGTTTTCTATGTTTAGTTTCAAAGCAAACTGCATTTTCTAGCTTCCAGTCATTTTATTGAGCTTCCACTTAAACTTCTGTATTTCGATAAAACAGAAGTTATTCAAGTACTTGCAATCACAAGAGTGTGAAGAGACCTAAGATCAATGTAGATTAAACTTTATGTGAAATTTATGATGACTCATTGACCCAAAATCCACGTCCTCGGTTTTGAGGCTTACTAAGGATCTTCACTGAAATCTCTTTCACATTATAGATTGTGATGATTTTTTTTCACTAGGTAAGAGATTGGTGCTGTACAGATGGTTATTATTTTTCAGATATCTATTATTTTTATCTACATAATTAGTGTAGCACAAGGAAAGACAATAAAAGGTTTAGCTTGTCAATAGGTAAGGGACAACCCATTGAACAGGAATGCTCTTAGTCATGCCATTTATTAGTTTTGGGGAGAAGTGGGAGCATTCTCATCCCACATCATTATATTATTCATTTATTAATAAAGATCTTCACTGATCATGAAAATATGTTAAGCAGCTTGAAGTATTATAGGTGAAAACTTTGCAGTAATTCTCAACATCTCCTCACCCTTCTGTCCCCAAATTCCTTGATGATTCAACTAGCTGCAGGTGAAAGAACAGTGAAGTGTCCTCTCTTCCTCCTAGTCTTACCTGATCTTCCCATTTTGTCCAAGGAGGGCTACTTCAGTAAATTCTGATCAAGGGGGTTTTTTTAACAATATTACCAAGCTTTGAAATGAACCTATCTGTATGATTCTTTCTCGGATGGTCTCTGAAAATCTGTAAAGAACATAACACACATCTTACAGAGGACTTTTATTCATGCTCTGGGATATTTTTATTTACTTCAGTTCTTGCAATATACCTGCTCATTTGGATGAATTTACCACAGTAGACAGAAGCAGCTATTTAATTCTGAAACATGCCGTTGATTTTTTTTTTTATGGATAGAGTGTGATTTCTAAGTCAAGGGCCATTTTCACAGATGTAGAATCTTGTCAAAGTGCTATTTTACCTCACAGCAAACACACTTAGCTCTGCTGGTGTGGTCATAGTGCTACCAGACTTAAATTTAGGCCCTGTAGTGGAAAGTAGACTTAATTATATTCAAGTGGATAACAAGAACCCCCAAGATATTCCAGGTCAACCAGGCTGGCGATGTCCTGTCTCTTTGGCAGCAGTGGTCCTCTTAAATCCATGTCAGGAGAGGTCACGCTTACTGTCACCAGAAGTTAAAACATAGTAAACAAAAGATTAGTATACTCTACTATGCATAAATCATGCTTTTAAAAACAAAGTTCAATTTGTTTGTTTTATATCCAGCTGAGTTGTTACAGGAAGTGACCAACAGGACATCACACAGCTCATGCTAAGAACCAGATTCACAGAACATTATTCTATGTGTATCTTGCAGACAATGGTGATAACCTAAGGAAGAGTTTTCTGACACGTGCTGTGCTTTCAAAGGAAAGGGAGTATCAAAAAGTTCTTATGATAATTTCTCCCTCTTGCTTTCCCACTAACAGATTTGTAGCCAAGTATACTGTTTGCCAGATATTTGTGATGTGTGTTTTATATCATAGATGTTTTAGATACCATGCAAATCAGCTATTTTTAGCAACTCTTGGGGATATAGAACTACCTCCTTTTCCTTCCTCTCCCCACCCCTGCTCTTTTGTAGGAGAAAGGCCAGCTTTCCTTACATGTCCATTGCTTGTTGAATTCATCCATGCTGCTAGGCTTGGCCAGTGTCCTTAGACATAATATCTTAATGTACATATGTTTTTAAGCAATGACTTGCCTATCTTAATAACATCACTAACTTGATTCGTTCTTAGGAATATATGGAGACCAAATATTACAGTAATAGAAAATGGAATTAAATACAAGGTGCCAGGACTATGTTTCATTGTTAGCTCAAGGAAGTCCTGGTTTTGTCATTCGTTCTCCTTCCCCCTCCCCTCCCCACTTCACCGGAATTATCAGTGCTGTTTCAGAACAGTACAAGTACTCCCTTTGTGAGACATTATCGATCTTTTTGTTAATTTTGAAACTTTCTGGGACTTAAGTGATTTGTGGATGCATATGAGCATTTGCTGATAAGATCAATGAGGTTTTTTTCCAATGAAGTACACTGTAGTTTTATGCAGTGTTTAATCATTATTCCTGCTTTGCAAGAATATCAATAAAATGTTTTGTAATGTTTAAATAAAAGGCATTCAGAACCAAACCATCAGTGGAAGCGCATTTAGAAACACGTCAGCTTACATTTATGCTAGTGATAGGAGCAATCCACTCAAACTGGATGCAAATGGCTAGCAAGTTAGAGTATTTACAAACGCCTTGGATATTTTAACATTCACACTCTTTCTACCTGCCACAGCAAATTTGAACTAGGTATTCCAGTTGCTGTCAGATCCAAAACCAAGAGCATCCTTCATCATGTGCACCCCTACCAGGAATCCTTGGCAATATATGCCTATCTTTCCTGTGTATTCTCTGCCCTGTAGCTTGCAATTAGTTGACAGAGTAGAAAAGGAAGGACTGCAGAGTGATAGAAGTGCTGACGCTTTTCCTTGCCTGGTGGAGTATGAAGGCCTTTAGAGGCAAGTTGGATGTCAAAAATGGAGACAACCCCTCCCTTGCTTAAAGGAACAAAAAATAAACTCCGGGAGAGGGTGCACATGTTCAGCTCTGGGCATATAATTGTGTAATAGGCTACATTGATGAGTAACAGCTTGTATTTCAGTGTGGCAGAGGTAATGGAGTACAATGACCGAAAATACGTTTTCTGTCAGTCCCGTCCTGAACCACCACTACATCGCTCTGCACTTCATGCAGCCATGCTGGTTAGGCAGTGTTCTCTTCCTGCTTTAAGTAGCCTTTGTAGCAGCTTAAAAAATAACATCTAAAATGTTCTTTTTTGTAGTCATAGGGTTCTGAGAGAAACCTTAATTTTTTGGGTTCTGAGAGGATCCTTATTTTCTACTGTAACGAGTTTGACTAAAGTACTTTTGTAAAAGCTCAAACAATTTTGCTACTTTTGACACATATCAGCAGAACCTTTTGCTGTTTGCAAACTATCATTTAATGAAACATTGGGAAACATAACATTCATCTAAATGAATCTCTCATGCCTAAATGGGTAATATTGAAACACAAATATTTTTGTGTTTGGGAGAGTTTCCCTCGAGACAAGAATATATAAAATGGAAGCTGTGTGAGTAATGAGTGACAGTTTCTTAAAGGTTAATATTTTCTTTAATCTATTTCCATAACAGGAGGGGAGAAGAAAATACTGTGCTAAGCATAAGGTGTGCTTTTGGGATTAGAGAAACAATCTCTGCTAGTATGTATATTTCAGACCATAGGGAACAATACGCACACCACAAACACATTTTTATTTCGTTTAATCAAATATAGAAGTGTCTTAAATATTTTTTCCATGTTATTAAAAGGATTGAGGATTCCTTAGATTTTCTCTTTTTTCCCTTTTTTAAAAAAGAAAAGTAAAACTGCCCTTAATGCTGGACTAGACTCTGTGATTGTCATGTAAGGTAATGAAACCATTAAATGCACAGTATTAAGAAGAGACGAGATGCAATTAGCCAAGAAATTACTCTGATCTCAGTGACATTTTCAAAAAATCATAATACAATATACATTGCAGGACATGATTGACAGTCTAATCCAGTTTTGATGGAACATAGTCCACATACTGAGAGTAAAGCAGTACACGGCCAGATAAAGCTCACAGCTGTGAATCCCTGATATGTCCTTACAGTCTTGTCACCCAGGAAATTCCTCAGGTTTAAAAGATGATGAAAGTATCGACCATTAATGACAGGATCATCTCCTACCCTGAAATAAAATGTACTAATCCCTTTTGCTAGGTCTATGAATTCCTAATATAAATTATATAAACTGTAGTAATTCATCTCTGTTAGCACAGTTGTGTTTGGAAATTGTACAGCAGTCTTTGCCCTATTTGAAATGCTAGATGAAAGCAAGACATGTTCGTTTAAGCTGCAGCATAAAGTAATTTAACACAGGGGACAGAATAACTTCTGGATAATGAGCAGTAGATATGTAAAAGAAGGAAGTTCTGAAGTTCTAAAGTGGCCTGATGGATTTATGCCTGATCTTAGAAAGAGGCCAAAAATGTAAATATAGGAAGTATGGTTAAATGCAGGTGCTTTGTTAGACATTTGTAAGATGATTTAATGATTGAGTCATACAGAATACATGCTCTGACTTCAAAGAGGCATACAATGGTCATTTATGTCTTACAAATAATTTGGATGGTAACCTATCCATCATTTTAAAATACAGTAATGTGGATCATACTGGATTATACTGCAAGGAAAAAAAAAAGTTAAAAATGAATTTGAAGTGACATTAAAAACACATTTGAATTTCTGTAATCCATTTTTGATAATACATAGGCTGCATGTATCTATCAAGTTGGACTTGCAGCCTTGTGCTCTTATGCCATTGACACCTGCAACATCACATAGACAAACAGTCATTGATGAAGTCAGATATTTAGCCTTCTAAAGGACGTTCATGGCATCTGCAAATAATACAAAGCACAAAGTTGCGTCTTGAATATTTTTCACACAAGTAATGACAGTACAAAACATGCATGGTTATTAAAAGAAAGACCGGGGATGCATGGATGTAAAGTAAAAGCATTTGACAAAATATATTTACATTTCAGATGTGTGTACTGTGCTTGTGCATAAAATTAAGAGTAAATACAGCACAGAGAGAATATGAATATTATTTACATTTTCAAAACCCATGTATTTTGTAGAGGTAACTGAAAGTATTCTGTGTTTCGTAGCCTTTCTGTATTCTGAATCTGGTGGTAGTCTGCAGTGGAAATCATTGTATTGCACACGCACACAAAGCAAAGCCTGATGTTATTCAGTGCTCTGAGAACACTTTAGGAAGCAGAACAAGGGAGAGTCAATTCTTTTATGTCTGACTAGCATCGCTTTTGCCAGTTATGTTCAGAATCATTGTAGTAAGATCAAAAGCTAACAGTATACATAAGTTCCCACAACTTGTGGGATTAAAGATATCCCACAGGTATGATGGGTTACAACTGATCCAAACTCTTCAAATTTCAGCAGGTTTCAGCATAGCTTGAAATATCAGCCAAACCACAACTGATTGCATGCCATTCTGAAATCGCCTCAAAGAACCCCCAAAAGCCCCCCAAAGCAGCAGAGGTCTATTTTGTATTAGTCATTTGAAACATTCAAATACAAATTTGATAGATAATGTCAGACCAAAAAACAGAAGTCAGCTTTGAACATCTACCCTAGCTTACATGCAAGGAGGCGAATAATGGATTATGCCACTTTATGAGTCAGACTTAAAGAAATACTACATTTCCATCTGGAGGATTTGATTTATTCGAGATGGGTGGTACTAGTGATGAATATGACTGGGTTTATAAGAAGCTTATATTAAATTCAGTGTTTATTTGTGGTTTTGTTTGTTGTTGGTTTTTTTTTAAAAAAGTTTACTAAAAATTGCAATTTAATGCAAAATTTTGTTTAAAAGATGTTTGAATACCACATAGCCTCTGGATAATTTTCATTTGTCTATGTTCTATTTATACCACTCAACATAGACATATTTTTAATGATCTTATCTAACAAGGTCTTGAACATTTGGAAATACTATTGGCATAAGGCAGAAAGCACAAAATCCAGCATTTGATTACAAGATTTTTTTGCAATAGTATACATGCAAGAATACAGTTTAGATTACTATCATAACTAATAAATTGCAATGCTGATAAGAAAACATGAGAGGAAGAATACTTCCTAAATTAGCAGTTTGAAACTGGCAATGTGACAAGTACCTTTGATTTCACTAAATTTGGTAGTAATCAAGAGCTCTCAGCCACTCCCAGATGGAGCTCTGCACCCCACAGCATCTGATCCTAAGCCAGAAACGTTGTAAGAAGTTAGGAAAGTGTATTATAAAACAGGACTGCTTCTACTGCTGCACAGTATCTTCCATAAGCTTTCCATGATTTACTTCTTAAAACTCAGTGAGGCCTCCTCGGGGAAGATTTCTCCGTTTCTGTTCCGAGTCAGATACTGTGCAATCTTTACTTACTGTTATAAATTAGCTTTGAATGTGTCTTGCCTACACAGCGTCATGTCACTAGGTTCTGTCTTTCCTTTTTTTAAAACACAAACAAAAAATTGAAGTATATTTCTTTCAAAATCAAGTAAAAAGGAAAGAACACCTGTTTTTCAAGAGCTAATTTGTTCTCATAATATGGGTTATCCCAAGTAGAGATGCAGAGGCATGAAAAAGAATGTTTTGTGGGTTTGTATAGCAAGCATTTTTACATTCAACAACAGTACAGTTATATTCTTTGGTTTTAAGTATGACTGTCTTTATTTGAGGTAACTGAAGATTATTGGCCCAAATTGTTTGAAATTGGTTTTGATTACCTATGCTCTAATCTTTAGATGAACAGATACTCAGAACTGCCTTTTTCTTTTCCCATGTGCACAATGTGATCATGGTTTTCTATTTTTATTATTACTTAGGGAATATAATAAAAGAAGATGACTTCAATTTTAACTGTTTTAAAAGTAAACAAATATGTTGAGCTTTTTAAAAATAACAAATACATTGACATTTTTGGATGTCTTCCTAGGTTTCAGTATTTTGCCATTTATATTCAATTTTTAGGCAATCAGCTTCAATTTTGGCATAGTAATTTATTAGAGAACCCAGATTCCTTTGAGAAAAATCAAAACTGATGATGCCAGCAGGCTTAACATGAGAGTATAATGCAAATGCTGTTACTTCACTGTGTGAATGTTTAAAGGGAGGGAAGAGGAAGATGCTACTGAAAAGAAAATGAATACTTTAGTAGGTAATGTGCTAAGTGTACAAGCTTTGCTCTTTATATTCTTCTCAGGGATCTTAGATTTTTAATACATATAAAACTATGTATGTAAAAAAAATACATATAAAACAATGTCTAAAATCCTAAGTTTTTTAAAAGTAGAATTATACACACTGATAGTTAAATGGTTGAATATCATTTTGTATGTTTCATTCCAGCATCAGCTGCACTAGATATCTTTTGTATTATTCTGCTTTTATAAGATGAATAATGTCATGATCTGTCATTACTTCTGGGGAAAACTCACAATAACAAAAGCCATTATTTTTTAGTAATTTTTAAAGGACCTAAATTTCTGATATTAATAGTCTGATAATAAAGAAGAGTATAGATGCTGCTGCTACTAGTGGCAGAGTGACTGAATTTGCTCTAAGGCTAAATATAGGATGATGAGAAATGCTCATTATACTTCACTCAGAAGGCCCTACACAATGTTTCTATATGGCCCAAACTCCTAAGTAACTCCCTACAAATGTTATTATTTTTGCTTAAAAAAAAAAAAAAACAGCACTGAGGTTAATGTATTCTGAACTGTCAAGGATAGTAGATAAATTACTACACAGACTTGTTGATGTTATATTCAAGGGGGAAAAAAGACTACTGATGGTCTCTAGCCAACACTAGGTAATAATAGTTCAGAGTCTATAGAGTTTTACATTTTCAAAGCTCTGTACAGCCGTATGAAAAGCATCAGAAAAATATGAAAGAATAGAACACCCAGTCTAAAAGGATTCTGTGTGCTTTTACAATTAAAAGAGAACCCGAATGCTGGTTTTGGAGAATACATGACGGGGGGACAGGAGGGAAGAGAAGCCTTGTTCACTTAAAGGCGATATTAAATATTTTTCAAGATTTGAAATCACTTTTTGACAGATCCGTTATGGTTAATTAATTACTTTCATTTGCTTTAAGTTGTATACTTGAAGATGAATAGTGCATGATAACAAGGCTAGACTGTGTGAGGAAGACCTTTGGTAGTCTGTACAGTGTGCTGCCTCATTACAGAGCTAGCTATCTGCAGGAAGCCTGACATTGAAAGGTACCGCACATCCCATAACGCCCTCCCTTAACTGTGATGATTGTAGCTTCTTCCTAAAAGTGATGATTAGGAGAGAGAAAAGCAAAACTGAATGCTGTATGAATATTTCATGTAAATGTAAGCAGGCACTTACTGGACGTAGACCTTGATTGATGCTAGAGTGCCTCTAAATGCCTTGACATTGAAGGGTTTAGACTCCCTTTTCCACAATGACTGCTTCAAGAGCTGCAGTTAATAGTGGAATATAGCTGTATTTAGCTGAAGAGCTCTTTATTACTGGCTGATATTAAACAAGACCACAGGCCTTAGGTTTGAGCAAGTGAATCTAGATAAAAGAGTTAGTGGGTATCTAAATGAGGTAAGATAGTTAAGGTTTCTTCTCCTTTTGCCTTCCCCTTCTCAAGCTCAATTGCTTGCATTGCTTTTAAATTCCTTCCTATGCTGAAGGGAATGAACAGCACACAAGGGGAATAAGCCATAAATTGTTTTACAATACCTCTGTTCAACAAAGCACCAAATGGAAATGTCTAAACTATCTCTTACATGGAGACAAGTGTTTTTAAAAGGTAGTAAAATTAATATAATTATTCAGATTTTTAAAAAGCTAGAATTTTAATATATTTTCCAATAAGCAGCTCAATCTACCATTGATCAAGGAGAAAAACATCCACTCTTTCAAAGATTGACTTCTCTTTTATTTTCATAAGGATTCAAATATTTGTATAACTGTGCTAAGTAAGAATCTGATTCTTATCGGTTGTCATACTTTTGAACTGACCTCTTGAAAAGAGAGTGACCTTTAATGCATAGCTTTAAATGGAATAGTAATGCAGGCAAGTAATTTAGAAGCTGAAACCAGCATTGTAAAGGAGTCGTCTTTCAAAAATCAGTGAAAGGAATGATATTTTGAAAGTTGACACAAAGATGTTTCATAGTGAGAATGAAATGATGGTCATAATAGGTGTTTTCCACATCTTATTAGGAGCTCCATGCACTTTCATCAGAATTACAGACTGCACTTCCCAAATACTTATTTTTTAAACGTGATGTAATAAAATGCCATATTTTGAGCTCTGCGGAATTTATGCAGAAATTTGAATTGATACGGAAGTGTAGGAAGTGGAATGATTCCTCACCATAACTAGAAAAAAGCAGAATATAACTACATACCAAGTGTGTTTGACAACTTTTTGTACCTACTGAAACACTTTGCCCTTGAAATCTACGTAAATAAGATTCCATATCAACCACTAGATTTCATTAGTTGCAAATCTCAAAACAAAATACTGAGGGTGAAAACCTGAAATAAGCAGAATTATACTTCCCACAGAAGTGGGAAGGTTAGAACCAGTGTGAGCCATCTCTGCTGCCGTTCCAGGGATTTGTGAGTAGTTTTGTAGCGGCATTCCCCATGTCTCTGAAGGAGGAGTAGGAGCTGTGTATCGATATGACTTCTGTGTCTCCAGGCTTCTAATGTTTCACACATCAGAAAAGTATTATATTTCTTTTTATACCACCTATCTCAAACCCAGTACACCGTAAATAAGAGGGCTCTGGCACCACTTTTTCCTTCCCGACACAGGTTCTTTCAGATGTGTAGAGGGCTGAACTGGCCCTTCCCAAGCATCCATGGAAGTGTGTGTTCTTAAATCTCTACTCTTGTGCAGGGCTTCCAGTAAGAGGATTCCTCAGGTGGTTTGAGCTGAGAATTGGCTTAGCTGGTTTTGTACATTATTATCACAAAAGCTTGAGTGAGTTTTCCATAGATTTTTCCAGCAAATTACTAACTATACCAGCAGAAGAAAAGAAGTGTTTTTTTTCTTTTTTTTTCTTTTTCTAAATCATTACAGCATGTCATCTTCTTTGCTCTAGACTCAGGCACTTTCACTTAACTTGTGTTTTGCCAACAGATGTCCACTAGCTAAAAATAGAATTTAAAAATAGAATTTAAAATATATTTTAATCTCTCTTTTTCTTGCAGCAAACTGTAAAAAATAAAGCAAAAGTGAAATGAGGTTTCTTCTAAAGGAACCTGTTGCACTTTGGCTGTTTATAGGATAGTAGGCTACGTGTAAATGGAGATTTTTTGCTGCCTCCATCACACAGATCGCATCTAAGTAAGCTTTCTTGTGAAATAAAGGGCCTGAATTCATTTCCTGTTGAAGTCAGCAGGACTTTTAGCTATTGACTCTAGCAGCAAGTGGATTAAGCCTAATATATTTTCCAGTTTCCCACATATTTGTTTTTTACTTTAGGAGTTTATGTATTGCGTAAAGCGTAATGTGAAGAGAAGTGAATGGTAGCTCTAAAGGAAAATTGCAGGAGCTGCCACAAGAGCCACTGCAATGTGATTTCATTTTTTCCAATAATACATTAAAATTACTGCTAACTGTGTGTTAGTTAATAAGGTTCTGAGCACTTTCCAGCTGTGAATAGTCCTTATGTGCTTGCTCACACCCACGATTGATTTTGCGTGTTACTGAGCTGACCGTATATTTTAAGAAACCCTAAAGCCTATATGCACTCTTATGCCCATATAAAAATTTCATATGACACTGAAGTTAAGCTTGTGCAGGTAGATCATGGCCACAGAGTGAACCACCAGAGCAAAAGTGAGCCTCAGTAATGTTACGGTGCTGCTTGTTTCTAAATCTGTGTAGTCAGCCACTATTATGCACTAGAGACAGGGAAGACAAGACCAGGAATACAAAGCTGGATAAGGGGACTTGAAAAAAAGACAAGTTAATGAATACTGGACGCCTTCGTTATTAAAAATAAACACAGATTTAATCTTAACATTTCATAGTCATGTTCATAGTCAGTCATGCGTCTGACTTTAATAACTGTAAACTTGGACTCACATCTTTGTGCACTAAAACTAATGCTCTGATCACCTACGGTTGCAGCCTGTTCCCACACCTCTTGAGCACGTGAGTGAAGTCGCTCTGCTACCTGCTGGAACTACGGTAGATGGTTACTCAGGCAAGAGCAGTAGAATTTTGATGTCACAGTTAGATATTTATGAAAAGGCATGCATTGAATTTTATCTCAGTATTATAGATCAATTTTCAGGACAGAGTTCCTAACAGTGTATTCATAGGCTGGGTACAAAACCAATTTTATCTGCTTCAGTGGTGTGTGAACTGTATAAGGAAAGACATCTCTTTACTCTCTGATAGCTTATCTTCCCTGGTGACCATTTATGCGTGCTCTTGTAAATATACATATTTTACGGAAAAAGCTCTTTAAACTATCCTTTGAGATGACCTTGAAATAGGAACATTTGAATCTTCCAGGAAATTAGCAGCAAAGTCTGTTTTGATAATGATTGGTAGAGTGGGAAGTGCCACTCAAAGCAGAAGTAGTAATCAGTGCAGCAAGCTATTTAATAGTACAGGTCTGTTACAGAGTAAGTTTTTTACAAGAAAATGCACAAAAAGAAAAATATACCCACCTTCCTGCCCTGAAAAATTTCTTAGGATGTGGGAAATCTTTGGAAAAAGATTGTTTGGCAAAGCAGGGTTATTGTTTAAAAATATTTAAAGTAAACAACAGGAAAAATAACATAACCACTATGCGGTTTTTGTCCTGCTGGGCACATAAATACTGACTAAACTTAGTTGATATCAATAGAGAAAATAATGATGCTTTTCCAAGTGATACACTGAAAGCATAAAAATTTTTAACAAGGCAACAGAAGGAATTGCTTATTATATCTTAGCATGCAGTTTATTATTTTTATTTTCATTTTCCTCCCCTTTTTTCTATTTTGTTTTCCCATTTCTCCACCAATCCAAGCTTCTTACAGATACATCCTTCCAATTAAAATTTTAGGTCTGTACATTGTAAATATGTATGTGGAGTGAACATCAATATCCACTTATATCCACTGCCCTAGCTTATACACAAATCCAAATATTCTTTTATCTATACATAAACAGGCTTATAACTCCCTGTCCAAATTCCCTCACACAGATGCATGCACTATAGAAATAGTCTTCTCTATAAATGTCTTCAGCCATATGCACTTTTGTCCCTAAGAAACACATGCTTTCCATGTGCACGTGCACATTTCACAGAGCACACTTTCCTGTGTTCCTCGCCAGCCCACATCAAATGCCTCCATTTGCTTCTTCTCATGCTGTCTCTTCAAAGATGCCTTTATAAAAATTCTCTCCTTGCATTATGCCTATAGCCTGTACTATACATAGATAGATTCAGTTTCTATACACAAGGACGCACAGTGCTTGTAGCACTCATTATGTGCATATGAAATCTTGTGTAGTAGCAGCTTGATTAACCATGAACTGTTAGTAAAATTTGCTACGTAAAACTTTGAAACACACCTCTGTAATGATACTATAAGTTATTCCCTTTTAATTTCACTGGCAGTGTCAAACTACCTCATCAACAGTTTTGCAAGTGCTCGGGAAAGAAACTAGCAGATCAGGTGATACAGCGATAACTTATTTGTTGCTTTTTTGAATTTTGTTCATTGAGACTGTCGCTGTGAATTTTACTTATTCTTAGCATTTATGAAAATGTGAGGAATCAAAGACAGATGTCATTTCTGGTTACCAACTACAGATCAGTCAGCCTCAAGTCAGTCCCTGAACAAAGTACGAAATGGGCCCTCATGGAAGCTGTTGCCATGACCATGAAAGACAACAAAGTGACTGGGAAGAGGCAACATGGATTTACCAATGGTAAATGATTGACCAACTGATTGCCATCTGTGATGAAACAACTTGCCCAGTGGATGCAGACAGAGCGGTGGTAGTCATCTGACTTCATTATAGCAACATAGTTGACACAGTCTCCTATAATTCACTTAGGAAATTACACTATGAAATAGATCCTAGTCTATGAAGACAATGGCTGTCAGCCAAGAGAGAGCGGTAGTAATCATTTAAAAAAAGGAAGACAGTAAAATCCATGGGGTTTTCTCAGATATGTCATCACTAACACATTACATGTACCTAAATCATGTAATTTTTTTTTCCAATTTTTCTTTATTTTTGTGAAAAACTTTGGGTTTCATGTTTTCTGTGAATATAGATACTACTGGATTCAATAGCCAGCAAAAAAAGGTTGGGGGGAAGTAGTTTGAGAAGCAAGGAACTCAGGTGCAAGTTCTTGTGCCAAATCAGTTAAACAGGGACTTTTACTTCGATGTGGTGTACATCAATTACATTTAGAGTTGTTTAACTCAGAAATAATAAGACTCCTTTTCAGTTGTGTTCTTCTAACTGCAATAATTTCACATGAAAGGCAACAACAGCCCCTTCTCAAAGGCAAGGTGAACAGCAATCCTACTGTGAAAAAAGACACAAAGGAAAAATGAGTAAGCTGCGATGTCTGTACTGCACTGACTCTTACCCAATCACAAATACTCATTTCTGCAGATTATGCTTCTACTCTCCAAAATATTTATTAAAATCTTCTGTCTTACACTATTCTCATTTACGTCACCATTTCTTCAAACTCCTGGAGTAATATTCTCACTTCAGCAGTGACAAAACTCTTTGACCTTCAGTGAAGTAAAGATTTCAGCTCTGTTGGGTCCAATGATTTTAAATTGGGCTCTATAAGCTTTCAAGAATGTTTTCATGCTGATCTCAGAGTAGGATTACATTGTGTAAAGAGCAGAATTTGGATCAGTCAACCTAATTTGAAAAACTTAAGGACCAAATATGGGAGCCACATCTAAACAAAGATTGAGTGACTCTAGATGTAACCACAGCAAAGGAGAGTATTTTACCCCTAGAACTAAATTCTGAAATATCTCATAATGATTATGAAAGCCCATATTTAGAACGTCTGGCACCTCTGTAAAATTATTATATTTGCACAGTTAAAATGAATGGACATAGTTTTAAATATAACAAAAATACTGCTTTTTGACACCTCTATTTCCAGATGCCATCAGGTATAGAGGCAGAACAGGTTTTGTTCATTAACAGTTGCATGGATTATCACGGGCTAACTGTCATTGCTATGGTATTTGGAAATTTGTTTTTAATCCAGCAGCACCATATTGCTAATGATTGAAACATCTACCCGCGGCATCTTTTCTAACAGCAGAGAAATGCCATGAAATTGATTTTAATTAGCCTTTGGAAAAAAAAATAATTATGTAGAATTCAAAATCCATTGTTCCAGTCATATGCCAGCCAAGCTGTGTAAGAGGTTTATACAGCTAACTGGACATTAGGGACTCATGTCTGTGTTCAGAAATGTACTAACCATTTAACAGAAAAATGTAAGGGATATATTCACTTACAGGATATCTATCTAGGTAGTGATTTAATTATGTTTATAATTGTGACTGAGAAACAGAGACAAAAACAGAGGCCAAATTCTTATCTCCAGAGCAAAGTTCAAATGGACTACAGGGATTTTTTTCGAGGTGAAGAACATGTGTTGACATCATATGTTAAATAAGCCTGCATCAATGCATGTGAGCATTTTAGTAAAATGTGGTTGTGATGTTCTTAGTATAAGGTCCATTTTCTGCTGAAAAATACAAATCACAACACAAGTTGTTGACTGATATTCCATGCCAGATCCTAGGAAACCAAAGCCAGATACTTTCATGTATTTTAATTTTTGTTAGTAGCCTATGAGGACATCAAGCAAATATCTGTAAAAATGCTTTTTCTTTGGCTAAATAACATGTATTTTTAGGCATTAAAATGTTGACATTACAAGCTGAACACCCATCGACTTTTCTTGCTGATCTACAGGTGGTTGGATAATCCGACCACATGGAGTACAACATGAAGAATTCTGACATATGTAGCTGAGCCTACAAAATTTTAGGTTTCTGAGTACAGATTTCAAAAAACTCTGAAATTTCATTTTGAAAGTACAATAGAGTAAAAGCATTGAAATTAAGAAAATGACGAAAATTGCAATAGGAATGCCAATTCACTATTGGTTTTTTTATTGTCATTGTTTTGTAGAATAACACTGAAATACTTATTAAATTTATTGCATTTGTGCTTAAACACTTATTTCCGCTTCTGGTGGTTCAGAAACTCTGGTCCCATTTTTTTTTTCTGCATACTGTCTGAAGTCATCTTGCTGGAGCCCAGCAAGAGGTTAAAATCATCACCTGGTTTACTGAAGACCCAAATATTTTAATATGACTTTTCTGACAGTAGGTCCTTCTCATCTGGAAAGGCAATTCCATACTGGGACTAAGAAAAGCTGGTTTTGGTTTTGATGGATCATAACTTTTACAATTGTCCCAGCCTACTCTACTCGCTAGGTCAGCAGAGATTATATTTCTCAGTCTTTTTAAACCTGGCTGGAAGGGATTTCTGGAAGTCACCTAGTCTAACCTCCCACTCATAGCAGGGCAAACTTCAAAGTTAGACAAGATGATTGTCCAGAGCATTTTGTGATCAGGTTTTGAGTATTCTCAAGGATGGGGCTTGCTGAGCCTCCCTATGCAACCTGTTCAAGTGCTAGATTTCTTTCATTGGGGGTTTGGTTGTCTTTTTCTTTTCCTGATATGCAATCTGAATTACTCTTGCTGCTGCTTCCAGTTGTGATTTTTTTCTTATCCATGTGAACGTCTGAGAAGAGTTTTGCTCCCTCTTCTCCATAACCCACCTTCAGGTACCGAAGACTGCAAACAGAACCCCATCAGGCTCTTTCCTGCATGCTGAAGAAACCAAGTCCCCTCAGCGTCTATGTATATCTATGCAAATTATGTATATGTGTGTATATATCATGTACTCCAGTCCCATAGCCATCTTGGTGCCTTTCTGCTGGACTCTCTCGTTTCTCACTCTTAAGGGAATGAAGCAGGATACTGCACTCCAGGTGCAGGCTCATGGGTGCCAGGCAGGAGGGAATTATCCTTTCCTTTGGCTCACTGCCTACGGTCTTGACAAGGAAAACCCGTTGGTGGCTATTGGTATTACCTCAATGGCATGTCCCTGTCTCATGTCCAAGTTGGTGTCCTTCAGAGCTCCTAGACTGCAAACCGGCTGCATTGCCAGTCACTCCACAACCTGTACTGTTAGATGGGATTATTCCATCCCAGAAAAGATTTTGCATTTGTCTCTCCTCTTCTTTATGTGACTGCAAAAGGCTTCAGTGAGGGCTTCCTCCTTAATTTTCCCATCTTTTTTCTTTAAACAGTTCTAGAATATTCTTGAATTAAGATAGCATCACAGAGCCATATGGACTTAGCACTTAAAAATATTCAGAGCAAGTACATCTCTCCTCTTTCTACAAAATTTGACACAAATCGTCTTCCTATCTTTTTGGTATTTTATCTAATAAAGTTTTGGAAGGGATGCAATAGAAACAATAACTGATTTTATATCTGTCCAGTCTCTTTTGCTCTTTTCATAGTTAAAGCTGCCCTCTTACAAAAGCATTTCATCCAATATTCCAATGAAGGGTAGCCCTTTTAAATATAACACAGTCAGGCAGCTGCTATCTTAAAATGCGAGTTTTAAAACCATCTGTTATCAGTGACATCTGCCCGTGTTCCAATTGGTAAATGCTCTTCCGTTTTTTTCCTGGAACGATGCTGCTTTCTCTCACCTATTTCAGAAATATCATACAAGCCTGGAAATATTAGAAGAGTTTCCCATTCACTTCTATGGCAAGTCCATAGAAACCCGTGGATAATGTCACTGTTTGGCAGCTGGCTTTGCGTATTTACATATATATGGATGGATGGATTTTCTTTTCAGTGTTAATTTGAAAAGGAATTCAGAGGACTGACAGACAGAACTTTGGTACTAGTTTAATTTAAATTTTTGAAGCAAAATAAAATAGCAATCTATCAAGACAGTTCTCTTAGGCAGATTTTTTCCTAGAGCAAAAAATTACTATCTTGGTAAGAGTCAATAAACGAGGTTGCAGTTCAGTCTATGCAGCCTCTTTGGAAACAGCCTTGTTACACAGATGAAATTGAGACACATTTTGGACAAAAACCTTCTCCTGAAAACAAGTAGTGAACTGCTTTGCCAGTGTGGCGCTGCACTGCAATACAGGGCAAAATACATTTCTATCACAAGGCTTCTGTCAGTATGCCCTCTCAAAGTTTGCAGAATCAATTTAGCCCAACAATGTTAGCATAAAAATCCACATTTTGCACATAAGTGCATATCCACAAACCTATTATAAATTAAGAAAAAAAAAAAAAAGAAGCAAAAAGCAGTGGAAAAATAGTAACTTCATTTTGATTGCACTAATGGGGTTGGTTCACAAACTTTTGTGTCATATGACAAACACTTTGCCATTGAAGCATTTTACCTCACAAAACAGCTGAGAAATAAAACTGCAAATCATGAGTTTTTCACACAGCAAGGATGACCAAGAACTATGACATCAAGATCTGTCCAGGTTGCTTGTGAAAACCATTGGGAAGGTTATTTATTGGCTTATCTCACAATTTCAAGATTCAGTTTTTCAACTTATTCTACCTTTTTAAGAACTGTTAATTCAATTAATTTGCAAATTGAAGTTAAGAGCCAATATATTCTTCCTACTTTCCCCCACTCTTACCTCACATTGCAAATACTTCAATGAGGTGAGTAGAGTACACAAATATTTTCAAAAAGAAACTATTTCTGCCTAAATTTAGACCTTAAAAGGACCCTTGAGTATTTTACACTATATAACAAATTACAACTTCTACTTTGTTGACCTGACAAAGGTAATTTATGATCGAGCCCAGAAAAGAAGAATTCATAGCAGGAAAGATGAAAGACCCCTGAGTGGGAGAAGTACTAATGGCCTTTACAGTAATTCAGCATCAAGAAACTTTATTCCAGAGAGCTTTCCACAATTCTTTTAATATTTCTTTTTCTTTATCATAGTATAATACCTGACTTGACAACAGAAATGTCAACAGTTAGGGCTCTATTCTTCAAATCGTCATGCTCTATTAACACTGTTTTTTCTGTGGGATTTACCCTGTCAAAGAAGGAATCACCAAGGAGTAAGGTCTATGGTTGTCTTATTCACTAAATCCCACTTCTCAGTGACGCACAAATGACTGAGTACTTGTGATGCCACCGCAGGACAGAAAGTTAAAACAGGTCAGTCTCAGGTTAGGGTGATAGGAAGTTTGTCCTGCGCATGCCGGATGCTTTACATGCAAAAGAAACACAAAAATCTCAGGTGTTTTTAAAAACAAAGCACGCAGGGAATAAGCACATAAGGGCAGCTTTTCCTGCCATCATCCCATTTAAGGGGATGTGGCTACGTGTGATGGTACACTACAAAATTGCATGCACACACTTGTATTACCTGTACTTCTGATATGCGCTAGCGTGAGTGTCGTTCTTTGATTTCTATCCAGAATGAGCAGCTGGGCTTTGCTAGTGTTCTTCACAGTGCGCTGATGCAAGGTGGGCCTGGGTCCTAGGAAAGCAACAAAACGAGACCCCTTAGTAGATCTGTGCCAAGGCCAGTGCCCAGTGTGTTCCTGTGCAGCTGCACCGCCTCTGCATTTACACGCAGTTCCAGACCTTACCTGCGTGCACTGCAAGGCTTACAGGGGCCCTGCTATGACACTGTGACACTGAGGACTATTCCAGTATTAGTAAAGTGAGGGCTGAGGTCCAGCAACTTATCCATTGGACTTTGAAAGGCCGGAGGGAAGCTGGTTTTGCTGGTAAGCTGAAATTATCTCCCTTTTTGTCATGCCCTGCGCCTCCAGCATTTGCACTGGCTACTCAGGTTGAGAACTTAATTTGCCCCACAGTGCCCGTAGTCTGTGGGAAAAAAAATTGCAGTGCCAGTCAAATTAGGAGTGGTTTATTATTCATGTGGAATTGTTTCATAGAATGACCTCTCCAGTGCTGAGCAAATACTGGTTTTGGAAAATGAAGTGGGAAGTTTTACTGCTGTTGTTATTTGACTGAATTGTATGGCATCGTGTTTGGACGGAGTCTCTCGCTCTACCTCAAATAATTATCAATAGTACTTATGAATGTGAGGAAGAATGGGAAATGCAGATATGAACCTGTGGGGTAAAGCCTGTGTGTGAGCAGCTATATATGAAGATGGCTTTCTTCCATTTTCTAGTAATTACTTACAGCTACATTTTGTTCTGTAAAAACAGGACATGTTATGTCCTATGTTAGGACATAACAGTGAGAGTACCACCTTTTTTATACTTAAAAGTTATAACCTTTCCATTTCAATCCTTTTAATTTTCCATCCTTCAAAATATTCCTTCTCCTTAAAAAAATTTTTTCCTGCTAGAATCTAGGATTTAATAGCTACATGGAGACTTTAGAGATGAATTTTGGGTGACTTAATTTCCCCTACAAGCTAGTGGTAAGATTCTCTTTCTTACATCAGTTTTATACTGTAAAAATGCTGAGCAAAAATCAAATAATGTGCTTCCTGTTTTGTACAAGTAAGAAGCAAATTGGACCAACTATTTAGATGCTAAGATACATCTTAAGGAGAATAACTGGAATAAATGGAGAGATTTTTAATAAGGGAAGAGGGGGTGCACTTAATAGAAAGAGCATATATAGAGACCCTGACTGTGGCTAATGTGCATAAAAAATTCAGCCTGTCAGATCCTCACTTTTCTAATTCAGTAATCTAAATAATTTATTTGACATTTTAGCTCAAGATGACCTTTCTTGGGAAAAAAATTACTGTTTTAAACTTTTAGCAAGTGCAACCACTGCAGAGGATTGCTGTTGAAGTCTGCATTTTCCCAAACGAGTAAAGGTTAATCTTGTACAGCTCAAACACATTTCTGACCCTTTTAAACAAGTTCACAAAAAGTCATTTAATTTTTTTAATATAATTTCAATTATATTGCAATATTTGTGTTAAACGAGCTTCCTCCCCTCCTCCCCTTTTATTTCTGTTGCTCGGAAGCCATTTCCCATGTGTTCAGATGGATTTAGGCAAAGGGCTTGTTTTGAATGAGTAAAGGTACCATTCTGCCAAATGTTACTTATAAGGAAAGTTCCATAAATCAAGTGAAAATACACGGTAGATTAATAGGTGAGTAGGTTAAAACAGCCACTAGTAATAGCAAGAAAATGACTGTCCAGAGGTTCACAGTTCCCAGATTGGTCACTTGACTCAAGTAATCAGCCTCAGAGCTATGCCACAAAAAATGATCATGTCTGTCCCTGGATTCTCTTCCTCTAACTAAACAATCCCATATTTTGCAGAGGGCATTTCAGTGGTTCTACTAAAGGACATTTAGTGTAATTTTACTTTGCTGTTTCTGATAATTTATCTAACTTTCCGACAGGTCACTAAAAAAATCTTTCAATGTAAGGATTAATATACCCCCAATTGTACATAATAAAAGCTATAATTCTCTCAGGGTGTTCAGGTGACTTTATAGGGGTACATTATTTATTATTGAAAATGTGAATTTGCTAGAATGGCTGAAATATCACAAAGGTTTCAGAGTCTGTGCAAAAGCTGCAGTGCAGCTGCCAGCTACGAGAGGACCTAAGTAACTAGCTATAAAAGAAATGGATGACCAGCCACACTTAAGCCCCTCATTAGATAAAAAATGCAGGGTCTAGTGTGGGCTTCAAATTGGATTTTTTCCTCATGTTATTTTTTTTCCCCTAATTTGCATCATTTGTGTGGTTCCGGATCGTCGTATTACTCCTGTTGGCGTGCAGCTGGAAGAACCTCAGCGTGGTCGGTATGAAGCCAGTGTAAACTGAACATAAGAGGAGAAGCCGTACACTCGTCTCTGCCGTGATACTCCCTCCTCCTTTCCCTCCACTGATGTCACTTGGTGCTTTCTCTTCTGACACAACAGCGGGGGTTTGATCTGATACGCCCGCACGTACCAGCCAAAAACTGCTACAGAAACGTGGAGCTGAACGATCTGCGAGGCTTGTGCTCCTAAGGCATTTTGGCAGTTTTAAAAATCCAGCATAAGTGTAATCACCCCCTTGAAGGCTTTCGCTATTATTAACTCTTAATTAACAGCAGTGGGATTATCTACCTTGCAGATAGTGTTAGGATTGCTGATGCAACTTAGTTTGCAAGAGTTTATTAGATCAGGTGTGATACGACGCGGAGAACTGTGTTACTTCCAGTGACAGCTTGTCGCTAGAAGTAGCACGGCTGGTCTTGTACCACACAGGGCTGAAGCTGGGGAATCCTTCCCCTCTTGGATCCAAGCTAAAGCATGGAAATCCAGCCCGTGTTGCTCTTCTCCCCATCCCAGTAGCTGGGAACACCGGGCAAAGACATGCCAAGGCAGTACAGGGTGAGTTTATAATAGCTTTAGCAGACTCGGTAACTCTGAGAACGTGGCACCTACATGTGCTACACTTGTTCCATTAACCAGTAAAACAGAGACTGGACTCATTTGGGAACTACCCATATTCACTTAAGGCATGCCCACTGGCTACTTTAATTTAAGGCATCTGAGTTCACAGGAAATGCCCTAGAGTTCCTGGATAAGCAGCATTTTATGCACTGCTTGTTTTTTTTATGTCTGAAATGTTTTTTTGCAGCCCTCAGCCTTCTCAAGCAGGTTACCAGAGAGCACAGTCTTGTGCGGTGAAACACCGTGGGGCTGTAGTTTGTGCAAATAATGAAGTTGCACCATATTTGTGAGATACGCTTGGTTTTCACTTTATGTGAAAATATAAAATGTTGTGACAAAATAGGAGTAGTAAAGCTCACAATAGTATTAGACTATGACCGCTCCACTGTTAAACTTCTTCAGTAGAGATCAGCTTCTGTTTTGTAGTTCTTTGTTCTCTAACTACAGTAATCCAAGATGTTACAAAATTCTGCTTTGGGTACCTCAATTTTTATTATTCAGTCTAAAAACTGTTAAAAAGGGGTTGATTTTGAGTAAATTAAGTTAGACTAACAAGATTAAATTGAGAATTCAAAAGTGGACATGTTGAAAATGGGAACTATTACTAACAGGGAAAAATGCTTTCAGCACTTTACTGGCTAAAGCTAACAAAAGGGAATTGCAAGCAGTAAGCTGCATATGCTGCCATATGAATTTTATTGCTATTTGGCATGATTGCAAAGTTAGTGCCTGAATGAAAAAGCACTGGTATGCTAACACTGGGGAAAGGGGAATCCTGCTCCCTTGCCAAAAATGACCTGACAGTAATGTCGTTGATTACTAGTTATAAGTCCTGGTTAATTGTCCTGGTAAACTTGTACTAATTTTGCATCTTTATTTCTACTTTCACCCTAAAGAAGTATGAGCTATCTTAGATGATAAGAGAGATGGATTTTGTAGAGACCCATAGGATTATTTCTTAGACCAATAGATAGTATTATATGGTATTGGAAGTCTCATTAAGATTTAGAGTTAAGTGTCCATAACTGAACAGCAGGTAAGTAAGGACAAGGTTTATCTTTGAAGTTATTTGTTCTTTATTTTTAATTCTAGAAATGTGTTTTTGAGTCGTGACTGAGGCACAAAGTAACTGTAGCACTCTGTTCAGATAATACCTTGAGAAGAGAGGGACTACTCAACTTTTCTCTAAGCTCTGTCAGGATTTTTTTTTGTTATGTAAATTGTTGTCCTGTAGCCCATGGGGTGAGAAAACTGCCAGATCTTAATAATTTCTGAGGGACTTGAGTCTGGATTTGAATTAGTAATCTGAAGATGAAATGTTTGTTCCTCCTATTAGCGGTTCTCTGTAACATCTAGATTTCCTGTGTTGTAAGCCTGTTGCTGTTGCATACAGTACTGAAGCTCTGGGAATGTCATCGTGATAAAATGGTAATGAAATTATGTTTAAATCTTCTTCCTTGTTTTCATCCTTATTATGCAAATTACATGTCTCAAAACTGTCTACCTATCAGTTATAAGTTTGGCTGGTGCTCACATGACTTTTCTTGAAAGATGTTTCTAAACATTTTTTGATTTTTTTTACCCTTATTTATTTCCTATGCATCTGTGATGTCCATGAGTTAAGTAAAAATGTCCTAGGGCTTTGATGATGACGTGGCAGATAGTCATGTGTGTTCTAAAATTATTTAATAGATATCTCAGTAGTCTTCACAGGGAAATGCATAGAGAAAAGATTCTGAGGTACAGAAGGACTGGTCTGCTGTGCTTTTGGATACTGATACTGAATATTTCTTGGTATTCCTATCTCCAATTCACTCAGCTGTGCAACCAAACTGCAATGAGGAAGATGGCATTATTCCTCATGTTCATTTCCAGCATGCAATGAAAATACAGAATTCTCAGCTGACCAGCTATTAGTTCCCAGGCAGTGCTGGGACCCTTTTCCCTTTCTTAAAGCAATTTTTAAGAAATGTTGATAAAGCCATTTTTCAATTCAAAGGAGTAAGAAGAAAGTATTACCAGGCCATCCATGAACTCATAAGAAGGAAGCCAACAAATCTATTTCTTCCCATTGCATAAGAGGGCTTCTTAATATGTGCCTGTGCTTTTAGGAGATCCTTCAGAACAAATAAAATTTGAAGGAATTTGTCCCACCTCTTGTCAGTGCTTTACATGAACTCCTGATGCAAACGCAGTTTTCTCCCTTGGGTTTGTGTGGCCTGCAGAGCAGGGCAGGATATGGTCCCGACTGTAACAGGGGCGCCATGTATTTCTGAACATCCATGAAAACCCCTATTGTTCCTTAGATGTAGGGCAGAAATACGACCTTACATTCGAGGGCAGTATAGTGCTCGAAAGTCTGGCATGAAGAACGGTAGAATTCGCACAATAGATTGCTATCTGCTGCTCCCCAACTCATTTGGTTAAGGTCAAGAAGCTGCTTGTAAACACACAGTATGATTTCCTAAAAAGGCATCTCGTTCTTTATCCCACTGAGTGGCACTGTGACACATAAAGGTCAACCTCAGAGACCATTAAACGAGCAGCTACTTAAGACGGTGAAAGGCAAAACTAGTTTCCAGATGCAGCTGGGAAAAGGCTGGAACCAAGAAGGCTGAACGCTCCCCATGTCTGGGAAACACAGGGTCTGAGTCAGACGCTGAATCCCAACACTATGCCTTGAGCTTGAGCCATGCATCGTATGTCTGTATTTCTGCTTCAAACAGCTTATCAGGTTAATACTGCAGGTATTAAAAATGTAGTTCATGTTAAAATGGTTGTAAAAGAGGTAGGGGTTTGAAAATTGTATCAGATACAAATTTATCGTATTTGCTATAATGTGAAAATGCAACAAAAGAACATAATATTGTTCAATTTCTAGTTGCTGTGTTGTTTTTATAAAACCATAGTAAAAGTAAATTTGTGGCCCAAATTACTAGAATATTCACAGGTAACATGTTTGTGAAGTAGAATAGGGATATTTGTGCTTTTCATGGGAAAAGAGCACTGTCATAACATCTCTACTGGGTAAGTGGGGCAAGGTGGGGGTGTCTTACAAGTGATCTAATTCTTACCAGAAGCCTAAAATCGGAATCCTCTCATACAGTCCCAATTTAGGTAGTTAATCCAAAAACCTCATTTAGGTAGCGAACAACCTCAGCCAACAAAGGAGAATCAGTTAAGACTACCTAAGTTATAATTTTCGAGGGAGTTTCAGAGTAAGAATCCATCTCTTTTCAGTATGACTAGAGCCAGCCCAACAGCCTGCTAAACTGGAGGCCTAAAATTTAACTACTAGAGATTGTACTCTGAAGCTGGACTACATACCCCCTAAAGCTATTTATCATTAGTTAAAACTTTTGCCTCTCTGATGCACGTGGGAGCCCATAGATCTGTGCTGTCACTAAAGAAACAAGAATTGTTGAGCATTTCTGACCTGTGGTGGATGGTAGCGGTTGCTTTTTTTTTTTTTATTGTTATGACCATCACAGCTTGAGACTGGTGCACAAAACATTTACCTCAAGCCCTGTCTGAAAGTTATTTACAAGATACTTGCACACACAGAGGAAGTCTGAGATATTGTGTCAGAAGGCTGAGCTGCACTGCTGTATATGAAAGAAAAAAATTGGTTTGGATTTCAGCCTCTAAATGGAATTACTCAAAATGCGTGAGAGGTGGAATGAACCATCATCTATAAGAAATAAACAGAGAATGTGAGGGATAATCAGAGAAAAGAACTTAAGGTCTCTTATCTCTACAGCACATTTAAGTTCAGTCCATACTGATAGTAACACCAAGTTACTGTAAACTGTTGTTACTATAAACTTCCTGGTAAGCTGTGTGAAATAAATCTGGTGACCTCTGTCCATTGTGCATTTTCATGGAACTCGTACCAACTTCAGGTACTCATTTGCATCCTTGTTAGAAATCTCCTTGTGGCACAGGACTGGAAATAGCTGGACTGTCTAATAATACCTGAAAGTGCTTTCTCCATTTCTAGCCATCTTGACAGGAGTCTCTGTGTGTGAAAGATGCAAGCAACACAGTACATAAGTTCTCTTTCCCAGGGGATACCAGTCGGACCCTTTTCAAAGCTGCTCAGCTTTCAGTTTTTGTCTCGTACGCTGAGTACATGTCAGGCCCCGCGTTCAAACATAGATGCTCTGGCTGGAAATGTTTCATTTTTTCCTGGGAATTATTTTTTCATTATTTCCCTGTCATCACTACTCCTCCTTTCTTATTTAATGAAAGAGTGTAGGGGGACATACAGGTTCATGTGAAGTTAATCTTGAGGCTGAAGTAAACTTTTGGCCAAAAATTCTCTTCTGAGAAGAGAAACACAAGAAATAATATCTTCACTGAGGCTCAGATGTCTGCATGGCCTTTTGTGCAGCTGTAATAAATTATTCACTAATTTACTTGTAATCAGAGTATTTGATCTGCTATTTGATGGGTAGCCCCATAGGTAAAGAAAACCACAGAGATGGAGCATTGCATTCAAACCTGTTACAACAAGTCAGGGACCAAAAATGAGAATGATCACTTGATTCCTATTAAATTGAAAAAGCTAGCACTCCATTGTGCTATGCGTTCCAAATGTCATTAAAACCACTTACAACGCAAAATTAAAATAGCTGTCACCTACATCTAGCTGATGTTAACTTGCTTGCTTTGCAGTTTACTGAGTGGGAAAGGAAATCCAGGAAGGTGAAAATTTTTAGACAAGCTTAGTGATTGCTAAAGCAGAAAAAAACCCCAAAAACCACACACATGCCCCCCCACACCCCCCCATGCCTTCATTTCCTTTCCTTTTCTTTTTTCCCCTTGTCTTTTCTTATATGTGGCTGCTTGATTGGATTTAAGAGATGGAATTGCCTTCGGAGTATAAAGAAGCCAAGGTTTTTAACCACCAGTTGAAGCGAGCCAAGGACATTTCTGAATAAGCTTCACTGGGCTTCAGGTCCTCCCAAAATCTCCCCTATGAAGCAGCGTGCGTTTGCAGTGCTTCCTCTGAAAAAGCAAAAAGGACAAGTACATGGCAAAACCAACCGACCAACCAAAGCTTTGACGCACACTTGGGGAAGACAGTTTTCACCTGAGGTCAACAGAGAGCGTTTTTAGACCGGAGGCATTCCACCTGCTTTCTGTTATTCAGAAAGAAACAGTAATATTTCTGGTCCGCCCTGCAAGCTTCTTCTCCTCAGCACAGCCCTCCTCCCGCCCCCTGCCAGTCACACTTTGCTTAAAAACAATTCATTGGGGTTTGCTGTTTTATTTTATTTCTCCAGCCAGAAAATGTACTGTTATTCTGTAAATGTTTTCTTGCTGTCATACTTCGCAGACGATTTTCTTCCTATTTTTGGAGGCCTGAATCTGCCTTTGGTCACACTATTTGCTCCTCTATGGTCACCTCTGAGAAGATTAACCCTTTCATTAAGAAAGCTTGGCCAGGGTCAAACTACCGCCTGGCTCTGGACTCTTACATCCCTTTGATCTCCCAGCTATGGAGAAATTATTAGCAAATTCTAAGCCTTCCCATGTGATTTGTTTTTGTAAATTTGTAGAAATTATTCCTAATCCTATTACGTGGCCGAGGGCAAACCTGCATTAAATATATGAGACTTTTTGTTATGTGGCAGATGGATAATAAAGGAATGCTGAATGCAGCCCATTCCAAGTTATGGGAATCTGGACACTTCATCAGCATTCACTTAATCCTCTGCCATGGCCTACGCCTTTGATGAATGCTCTCATTTATGACCACTGATGCCACTCACTTAATTTCAGAGAAGAAAAATAATACCTAGCTGTTAATGTGAATATTTGAGTTTATGGCTGTACAATGAATAATTGTGACATTATCAAGGGAACATCTTCTTATACATTATTCACTTGTATAGACCACATTAACCAGAGAGAGGAAACTTGCAGTTTTGCATCTTCCATCTTCTTTGGAAGGTAGACACCATGCAGACAAAAGTCAGTGTCTTAACCCAAATTCTAGCTGACAGTCCGTATCAGCCCTCACTATATTTTGCTCATTGTGGTGCCAATCTCCTATCTCACCAATGACATTTTTTCAAAGAAAGAGTGGATTTCCTAGAGACTCTACCCCATGCAACTTCCATGGCTTTTTATTGAATAGGAAAATGTATCCCTTCTTTTTGCTTTAATACTGTTGCCATGTAGTATGTCTGTAAATTTAAGCTGAAAATTAAGACAGCACACAGTTTTCATTTGTACTTTATAAAAATACGTGCCCCATATACATAACATTCTTTTCATGCATTTCAAAATAAAACTAAAGTTCATAAATAAAAATAAAATATATAAAATAAAATCTTTGGGGTTTCTTATTTATTAGCTTACAACTTTCTCACTCAGAGTCACCAATATTAAGGTGTGGAAAACATATTAATTTCTTTTATAGAAATCTGTGTTATCTGAGGTAGGTGGTGTTTTAAGCATGTTTGTACTGCATCTGATCTCTCTTCAAGTTTCCTTATTTCGCTGGAGAGAAAATGTGATTACATTCCTACTGTAAATATTATTTTTTAATTGGAAACACTTCCACATTTTAAAGTGTGTTTATTTACTTTTCTGACGGTATAGCAATATTTAAGAGTAGGATTTTGCTATGTTTTTATCCTCCTTTTCTGCAAGTGTAGTAATTTTAGTTGGTATTTAATGGTGCTAAAATTCTAAAAGTAGAACCCTGCTGTCCCTTTTGGTTTGCATGTATAAAATTCAGAGGTAAATTGAAGTTCTGGTAAATCATCAGTGTGAGAAACGTGTCTGGATTCAGTAAACTGCAATAGAAAAAAACAGTTAAACATCTTTTCCTGGTGGGAGTTTTCACACACAGTAACTAATTTGCTGGACTCAACTAGAATACTCAACAAGAATAAAAATATGTAGTTTATTTATTTATAGTACGTTTATTGATCACTCCTTTGAAATGTAGTGTAGCAGCCTATCAGACACCTTGGACTGACTGCTCCACAATGAATATGGCTGGGGGTCCCGTGTAGAGTAGTTGCTTCAGTTACCCTCTTCCACGCTGTCACCTCATTTAACATATATGCTGTACGAGGCACATACAAGCTTCTGCACACAGATTTTATTTGGTACTTGCTGTATGTAACTAGCTGCTTGTCAGAATCTGGAGCACTGTCAAAGTGGAAGGTTTTATTTGGAAAAGAGTTTGTAGTATCTTGTGGAGTGTGTCCGTATAATTATAATGATCTGAGATCTATTTTTTAAGGTAGGAAGAAATGCAAACTGTTCTGTGATTGTAAAACGATATGATGATGAAAGATTACAACTTAATTGACTTCAGGGAGAGCAAGGCATGGCCTTAATTTAATATCATAATGTGCTGAGCTAAATTCTTCTCACCCACTCGGATCTTTACGCTGATTTCAGATGCTTCTGTTTTTTCCCCTGTGAATCACTAATCTAAACATTTCTGCAGAGTCACGTTATTATTTCTAAAATATCCTATTCCCTGTTAATCAAAGTGTTTGGTAAAAAAAGAAAGTAAGGCATAGATTTACAAAAGTAAACAGTGGGTCAAATCTTCCAATCCATCTTTTGGTGAAAATCTCCATGGCATAAATAGCCCAAAAATTAACATCCCCTCAAAAACTACAGTACAGACCATAGTAGAAGTTTTGTTCAGGGAAATCTAAACTGAAATCCAGAAACTAAAAGAGAAAAAGTACACATTGATAGACTTTAAATAGATAGATATTTAGATACTTAGATTCATTTCTTGGAATAAATAATGAGTGGTTAAGGAAAACCAGATTGGATCAAGTTTTGGAATATCCCCAAAATGTATAGGGTTTGACAAGTAGAGTCACGATGTATGTTCCTCACCAACATAATGCCAGTGAAAACCTGAAACATTTACCTGTGATGTGGCCAACCTACTTTGCCACTCAACTTTGCAAAATCACCCTTTATTACTATAATAAGAGTATAAAGGCTTCATTATACATGCTATATGGTCAGTGTCTGGAGATTACTTGCGATAGTCGTTAAGGCTTTACTGATCAGTCAGCTAGTGGTCAAACTCCCTGTTTGTTGTCAAGTGTAGATGACTCTACAATCATGCTGTTAAACATAAAATGTGTAAAAATCTCTCATAAACTACAAACTGGAGATGATTATAAAAGAAATCAGGGGCAGTATAAATATTGTTGTTGCTGTTGTTTACTAGCATTAGGACTGACAGCTAAAACATTTTATTTTTCAGAAAGTGTAGGGAGGGGAGGTTACCTTCTTTTTAACAAGCTAGTTGATATAGACTGGTAGGTTGTTCACTGAGTTTTTCCTTGCATTTTTAAAACTCCTCTTACATGGTTTCTTAGAATAATTTTAAATGAGTCTAAACAAAGCCCTCACTGAATGTAATATTACTGTAAAACAATGCGTTCTTTTCATATCTGGGCTGAGAAGGTAATGAAAACACTCTGCTGTTGTGGCTCCAATCTTGCAATCGGAGGAGCTTGCTTGAGTATAGAGCTTAAGGAGAAGGAAGGGTGAGCTGCAGAACCAAGAGAAATCTCACCAACCAAAACGCTGGCTGTTTAGCACCAGGCACTGAAAGCAAAGCACAAAGGTCTCCTGCCCACCACTGTGGGTTTCATGATTGCAGAGCAGTCTTCCAAACCCAGAGGCTGAAAAAATGCTTTTACTGGAAAGCGAGAAACACTCACGGCTTCTTTTTCATGAGTCTGTTTTCCAGCATGATTGTCTTTGAAGCGTACAGCATATATCATGTGTGATAAATTATACTTTGCTGAAATGTTGCCTTGCTAAAATATGCTAAGAAAGCTCTGAGCAATATTTACAAATAGTTTAAGTGTCATAACAATACACCCACCGCTCAGGCTTCCATCTATGTTGCTGTAATAAATGTTGTAATAAAGGATACCATTTTTAAGTATTATGAATGTATTCTTCTAAGGAAAGATAATTGGGAGAAAAATTCCTAAAATCTATACCAAAATAATTTTGCAGATTCTGCAATCACAGCTGTCAGAAAAAGCAACCACAATCTTTCTTTTCTAAGAGGAATCATTTGGTTCTCTGCTGTTGTTTTTTATCTTTCTTTTTGTCCCATGTAAGTAGTTAATTTACTCATAAAGCTCAAAACTCAGCTACTGCCATTCTTTAAAGAAAAAAAAAGGTTGCTACAAGTTAACTTGAGTCGTGCTATTGGAAAGAACTTACTTTCCCATTCAAGATAAACTTCAATCCTGTACACCAAGTGTTAAACTCTGCTGCCTGTTCCATGAGTGTAAACTGGTGTAATTCCACTGCCACTGAAGGAAGCCATGCAAATTTACGTCATTTTCAAAGAAGGAAGAACCAGACCTTCCCCTGAGCATTTGAAAATCACTCCAATATATTAATGAATACCTCTCTTGCATCCAACTTCATGTTTTTAAGGTCTTCCTTAGGGAAGGTAAGAAAGGCACTCAAAACCAAGCTAAGCCGTTTTTTTTCCCTATCCACCTTTATCTTTATTTGTTATTTTTAATGGAGTGTGGAATATGACTGCTGTATTTGTCAGTCACAAGGGCCTGTTTCACCCACTGGCATCAATGACTGACATGGGGGTGAATTTACCTTAGTTAGCTTTGTTCTAGCAGGTTACTATAGCTGTCGATCCACACCACTTAGGTCTTGACAGAAACATAATCATGTTATATGGGTATATACGGAAGAAGTAGTTAAAGTATATTAGAAAACATATATGCTGAAGTGGATCATTTTTTTTCAGTCTAAGAAAGCAAGGCACGAGCTGAAGGTTGTTTCTCCAGTTGGAGCTTGATGTTATTTGGTTAACCAAAAGGAAACAAGGTGTAATCTAGAGAACTCGTGCTCCACCTCCCAAACACGTTGTCCTGTTTTCTACTGAAATAGATCTATAGATTCAGTGACTTCTTGAACCCTTTCTCTCATGCTGAAAGTAGTGCTCGTGAAAAGAAAAGCCTCAACACCCAGACCCCACCAGTGTCAGGATCTCAAGTCTGACACTGCCAATATGCATTACACTCTAGCTGCATTTTTAGCATAGCAACTGGGGATAATACAGTCAGGTGAAATCTAAACTAATTTACCCACCGTCAAAATTCTTCCAAAGACCAATCTGCATTTTCATGTTAATAGCAATGCTTAGACCTGCTGCCCTTCTGCTGTGAAACTCATATATCTATGGAGAGATTTTAATTTAAATTTTTCTTTGGCAAAAACAAGCGAAGTCCTATAACGAATGTTTTGTTTTACAAATTAGGTTTACACATAGTTAGCAGAACTTTCAAAGGAAATAGCCCTTCCATTTAATAACAAGCACACAGGAAATGCCCGGTGAATTCTGGGGTAGAGTGTTTGTTCAGATGAGCTACAAACCAAGCTGGGATGGGAGGGAACTTGTGGGTCTCTGTTTAGCATTAAATTTTCAGTCTTGATGTGATTGTATTATTTTATCTCTCTGAATTTAGTGCATTTGATATACGGTTATAGCCTAATAAATGTAACAATAAATATCACATTTGTATTCAATTTCAGAGGTCCCCTTCCCTCCCTCACACCAGCAGCAATGGGTGTGATCCCATAAGGGTCTGACTGTAAATAATCTGGTTAAATACAAGGTTACTGATGCACTGACAATATAGAGAGTCACAGAGACTGTGGTAAGATTCAAGCCCCCAGATGTGTCTCCTTGGCTCAGTCAAAGCAGATGTATTTGATTTTGAAAAAGCAATGCATAATCTATTTTTGTTTGTTCAATAAAGGAACTGTATATTTACCATATCTTTAGGGATTACTTTTTGTTGTTTTCAAGGAAATAATTTCAATGCTTGCAAATTGTTGGATGACATTCCCTTGTATATTTTTAAATATGATATGCAGGGAAAATATTTCTAGTTCTAATCTTTTTATTTAGAATAGAAAAGCAATGTGTAATCTAAGAGATGAAATATGATATCTTTATTAAAGTGGCACATGCTAGCTCTATTACACTTACAGGTCTGCCAGTATATCCATTAAGGAATCCATTTTTCAGACTTTTAACACTTGTCTGTATTCATACTGGAGTGAAACTTGGCACTCAGGTTTATAGCCCAGGAGCAATTTGTGCTGCTATTTACAAACGTCTCTTGGTATTCATTTAAAAAAATGTTTTTCTATTAAATGCCTGAAAACCATTTGGTTATTTAAAATGCAGATGGGAACGATATTAAAAAGAGCACTGTTGACTGCTCTAAGAGTCCCATGCTGTAGTCTGATAATACTTCTGCCGTATGAAGTTTAGCATATTATAGCATTTTGGAATCAGCTGTAAACTAGGAGATTGGGCATTTTTTGAGATTAGAGAGTCTATATGCCTCTGAGAGAGCTGCTTCTGTTCATAATTTAGCTAAGACATACTTTAAAAATTGCATATGCCTTTTTTTGCGTATGGTAATGCTCCAAAGGTCCTTATACTCAGGTAAATAACAAGCTTTGTAAAGAAAACCCTGAGTATGAATTCGTATAATTCAGTGTTTTATTTCAGGACTGAATCTATTAATAGTCCATCACCATAGCATAGTGCTGTTAATTTTAGTTATTTTAGGTTTTTTCTTAAGTAGTTTTACCTAAGTATGCCATTTTAGCTTGGCAAAATGTGGTGGAGAAAAGATAGCACATCTGACTTAAGTCCAGTCATATCTTCCACTGTCTTACTCTTTGAATGAAAATTTACAGGGATTTAATTCAAATATACTTTTGCTTCTTTGTTTATACGTTATCATTTCTATTTGATCTTTAGATAAAAGTTCAGTTCTTCTGAAATTAATGTAACTATCACCATTTTATTCTGAAAAAAGGGCTTTATCCTCAACTGATGTAAGTCAACAGCTCTATTGACTTTGTACTGGTTTACATCAACTGAGAGATTTCCCTGGACTAATAATAAATACATTAAAAGTTCTTAAATAATTTGAGAAAAGCTGGAAGCATAACCACTGGTATCAAACCTCAACATAAATAAAGATCTATCCCTACTTCCTCGTTTAAATTCCTTTTTTGACAATAGATAAACTTAAGATGATGAATAGAATTTTAATAACTCCTTATCAGACTGGGTTTCTTAATTTTGTGTAAACTACTGTAGCCTCAGTTGGAAGTACTCAAGAAAACGTTACCAATAAAAGAAATCTAAAGTCAAGAGTTCTTTATACCTTCAGGTCATTTCAGTTTTTAGGGGTTTAGAAAAGCCCCATCAAGTTCCATTTAGACTTCAGGAAGAATTCCTTAAAGCAGTTCTGTAAACAAAATGATTCATAGCATAGATTTTTTGTTCAATTTTGTAGTTGCTGTTCCTCAGTTATGAAAAGTGTACAGGGTTTTTTTCAAGACTGTACTTTTCACTTCTGCAAACCTAATTTTTAGTCTTGGGTTCTGAAAAATCAGAGGCTATTTAGAATACAATAAAGAATAAAAATGTGATCAATTGTAAGAAGTATTTCTGTGAAGTCTGAACAAAGTGGGAATCTGAATTGCAGCCCCAAGTATTTAAATAAGCTATTACAAAAGGAGTGCTAGGAACCATTATATTGCATGATTTCTTGTGAATAATAGAAATGCTCTCTATCAGGTATTTTTACTTAAATGGAATAAATGTTTGAGAGAGATGGTGTTCATCCATTGTAACCTTTCACGCCACTACTGTTGTTGTAACTTCATCTATTAGAAATATGCTTTGAAGCTATTAAAAATACTCTAAAACTTAGAAAGAAGTGTAGTTTTAACCACCATACATTAGTATCTCCATCTTTTGGTAGTGTGTCACTTATGCTTTAATGACATCAGTGTAGAATTTCAGCATTCTTATACTGAAAATGCCTGTCATATACAAACAACATTATGGCACTTTTTATATAATATGCCTATAGTAGTGCTGTTATTTAATGGTGTGCTTTTATATTGCTCAAGTAAGTTTTTAAGGATAAATGTGCCTACATCATATACTAGTCCTGGGGCTAGTAAATGGGATTACTTGCTGTTAATAAGGTGAGCAGGCTTTCATCTCTAGTTATGAGGATCCTGATCCAGTCACTGAAGTAGAAAGAAGTGTCACATTTCTGACTTTAATAAGAGCATAAGCAATCTCTGACTCCCAGTTCATCCAACCTCCTGTTTACCTCTAGAGCTTTTTACTGGTGGGACAGATTCACGTGCTGTAAGAGTTTGGCTGAATGGGGCTGGCTTTGTTCAATTGTCATTTAGGGACATATGTCTGTTCGGGCTTAATTGTAGGTGGTATCCACACAATTCTTGCCTTTTTCCAAGGAACAACCAAATTAACTATTTTCATAGATTTTTTTTTTTAAAGCTAAATTTAGGAAGTCTGTCCCACATGACCGCACTGTGGTAAAGAGTGCAGCTTAGACACAGGTGAGAATCTGGCTCAAATGGGGATCAGCCAAGAAACAAACTGAGGAAATATGTTAGTTTCCAAACATATGTAGTGGTGTTACAAAACCATGCATGCTGTTGCTGTTTCCATGCAGCACTACTACATGAAATTGCAGTAACATTGCATATTAGGGTACAGTTTATTGGATTTGGTGAGATCCAAACACAGACTACTTCCTGTTCATGCAATATGACCCATGCTTATGAATTGATGTAGACATATTTATTTTACTTAGAGTAATTTTTTCTAAACGCCAGAAATATCTGAAGTGTTTTTGGATAGAAAATAGGTCAGCAGAAAGAATTGGTTTGTATACTTTCTTAGTGAGTAAGGCGAAAAATACACATTGTCTCTTTCTAGTAATGGGCACTTCATTTAGAATATTATTTTCTGATCTAGATAGTTTTATTAAAGTATTTTATAATATTACATTACACACTTATGTGTTTATAATACTGTTGGGTTTTTTTAATTTCGCGTTGTCTTCTCTTTCGTATTCTATACCATCATGGTTTGCATATTATTTTGACCATATATGAATTCCCTCACTGACACCACAAAAAAAACTGTCTTTCCAAATAAAACATGAGATGCATGTTTTACACTTCAAAAAGTTAATACTTAAATAAAAGCTCACCGAGAGAATAAGAGGATCCATTACCATTAAAACATCTAATAAATTAGATTTTTAAGATACTAAATACAAAAAATGCTTGAATTTAAATTGAATGGATGTGTAAGGAGTCTTGGGGACACAGTGAAATTTGAGAAACGAGGGACAGGTGAATGTATCACATCACAAGGGAACCTATCCTTTAATAATGACATCAGTTTCACATCCACTAATGTAGTTCGAGTGCTGTAGGTTATTTAACTCCAGCGGACCAAGCTTTCAAACCCAGTTAAATATCTCCTTGGTGTTCTCTTGGGAATGACGTGGCACAGTCTTGGGAAAATGGAGCCCTTTTAATTCTGCTGACTTCCATCACAGCCGGTATCCCGTGCTTCCAGGTCCGTCTTGGCGCCTGCTGTGGGAATCCTTGTCACGATGTTAGCTATGCAAATATCTGCTCACAACTCGGGCCGGCAGCCCATCCGCTTGGCTCTACAGGCTCTTCCCTTCTTAAAAGAAAGTCTTGAAGCTGTGGCTTTANCGCTTGGCTCTACAGGCTCTTCCCTTCTTAAAAGAAAGTCTTGAAGCTGTGGCTTTAGCTTGACATAAAATTTTACTCAGTTTTAACAAGGATTATTAATTGGGATGTATTTTCACCAATTCTAGGGCAATTTATTTTCATAAACCAGTGTATGATAAATCACCAGTTAGCACACAGAAAAACTCCTTTGTTCTTCATTTAGATTAACTCATATAATATGATAAAAGTGCAAGTCTTGCCACTGTAAGAAATAATTTTATATACATTTGGAAGAAGATGCTGGCTCTTTAGAGGAAGAAGACGCTTCAGCTGAGATGCTGGGATTCCGATCCCATGACCCTTAGGAATAGTTACTAACTACACATGCAACAAAGGCAGTAGCAGTTTTGGTACATTTAAACCCCTGTTTTACCTTCAAAAATCATTACTGGTCTTTAAGCTGAACCAGGTGGGATATTCAGGTGAATAGGAGCCCGTCAACTAACGTGCATTGTTCAACACACACCTGTGTGTCTATTTGGGAAAGAAAGTCTCTCTTGTTTTGCTGCTGAGGCAGCCACAAAGTGTCAAGATAATCTTAATTTATCCATTAAAAATGTAGGCCCGTATTTAAGAGTCATCAGCAATAAAGGAAAATATACTGAATCATTTCAAGTGCATGCTAATCATTTAATGTAATAAATGGAGCAACTCTAATTATCTCCCGAGGAAATGATTTCACACTAAAACAATGGAAATGAAGAGGTTACTTTGGGAGCATTATACACAGCTGAAAATTACTCATGTGAACCTAGAGGATATTTCAAATAAATAGAAAGGATTGCTTATGCCTTTTCAGTAATCATTTAATGCTATGAGAGAAACACTAAACGATGGTAAAGATATTTAGTAATTTGCACACAGCCAGTGAGGCTTTCACAGGTACCGTTACACAACCAAACGCTGTTCCTTTCCACTGAGACGCTGGTTAGCACAAGATCAATGTCATAACTGCAGGTTCATAATGCAGAATAGTTGAACAGTGAACAAAAAAATGAATACATTTGTCTTTTATATTTTTTAATTCCGGTATGCATTAGAATTTATAAATTTGTAATTGATAATATATTTCATATTTCCTTTGAGGTCTCTGAGATTCTTTGTTTTTAAAAGGAAAAATAAAAATCTTTCTCATTTTTTTTTCCCCAAACTAAATCCCATGAAAGCTTATTTTGGAAATTCAGCACATTTTTAGCCAACAAAGAAGAAAATGAAAAGCAAACTTTTGAATAAGATGTAAAAATTTCTCAGGGAATGGGGTTAAAATTGAGCTTAATGATTCAGTCCATTCCCTCCAAGGGAACTGATTTCACTGCAAGCTAAAATGTTTTGTTAAATTATGTACTTCAGTTGCTTGGGTGTTATGTCTCTCTTGGAGAAGCACATGAAATGAGCACTATCCTCCTAGGCATTTTAAAAACACATCCACATTAAATAGAATATATATACAGTGGTTGAGCATACAGTCTTTTTAAACTAGATAACAAAATGATTTTGACTTGTTTTAAAATCTTTTTCCTTAAATGGCTCTAAAGCTAAGACTAAAAGATAGATAATGTGGACTGAAAATTTTCCCCCTTGCTTTCAGTTTCGTAGAGAATAGCACATTATAGGTACTTTCCTTTGTGCAAGAATCACATCAAATGCCAGGAAAAATACATCTGTTTTGGCTACATATTTAACAGCATGCTTTCCAGAACCATCAATTTGTCTTTATTAATACATCAAGTGCGGTTTGTTTAAAATGTTTGTCCATTTCACTGCCATGCTGCTACAGATATTATTAGCTTATACTTATTACTAAAATTGGGAAAGATAGAAGGGAATACAGCTCTTCTATGTAGTGAGAGATATGACCTAGTTCAAGGCAAATTAATGCACGGTGATTCTAAAAGCATAAACAGACAACTGCAACTTTTTGAAGGTCTGCATTTATTCTGCAGCTGACATGAGCATTTCACAAGAGACTAGACAATTGTTTTTTATGATAAGATTACCGTTCATCATGTACAAGAAAACAATTGTTATCAGGTATGAACTTAATTGGAATCAACTGTAGCAGTCTTTACAGGAATTTACCGAAATGTCTGCCATTCAGAGCTGGCTTACCATAATATTCTCTATGGAATAGTTGACCACAGGATTCTCATTCACAAACAGCCAGGTTAAACAGTTAAATGCTAGCAAATCCTGCATAGCCCTGTGGGAAATTTCACTTTAATCCCGAACTTATAAGAGGACAATCAAAGCCCAAAGCCTGGGTAACAAATCTGATCCTCTGTTGCAATCTGTGTCCTCATGGGAAGGAGAGAGATGCTCCCTGTACAAGCCTGAGATGGATAAATACCTAAATGATGAGATAGATGGGGAATGCAGAAGAAGCGTCTGGCTTCAGCCATTCGCTTCCAATTTCACATTACATTGTGAAAGGCAATTCTTGTGCAGCTCGGGAACAGCCAGTCCTGATTACTATAAGTTGAAGTGTGGCTTAAGGAATGATTAATGACAGTGTCAGGAGAAAACAAAGCACAATGAGAGTTATCTCTAATCCACCTGCTTGCAGATGCTATAGTAAGGGAATGAAAATGGCCCCGGCGAGCCCTGATAATAAAAAAATCAAAATAGAAAGGTGCAAAGCTGTAGATATGTATTAATCTGATATATAAAAACTAGGTCTTAGCTTGAATAAAGCATTAGGCATGAATGGAGCCCCATAGGTGATAGATATTAGAGCATAGTGGACTTCACATTGTCTGTATTTTTTAAATCAAACAGAACTGTTCCCTTCAGTATTGCCTTTGACATTAATAGGTTGGTATTTGAAAAGTCACAGTTCACTAGATGAGCAGGCTTGTGAGTTCAAGCTCATTAAACAAAACCTCTTTTTGTTGTTGTTTAAAAAGAAGTGACACCATACCACCACCTTGTGGCTTGGCGATGCAGAAGCCCAGGAAGGAGAGCATCAGCTCTTCCCAGTTCCAAACAAGCTCCGGTCAGAAAAACATAATTATAAGATCTCCCTTCTTTTTGAAACGCAAACAGTTTACAAGCTCCTTCAGCGAGCACAATACATCTGAAAGGCAACTAGGCCACCTCCAGGGATTCTCGGACAGTTTTACAGCCGTTCCAAGTAGGTTTGCTCTGATTCAAGACTGCAGCAATTGCAGAAGTAAGGGGGTCACTGATCACAGATATGACTGAATGTGCACATTATGGTAGTCTCCTTCAACTTGGTTGCAGCTGCTCAGCTTCTCTCCCTTCCTCATCTATTCGTCTTCCTAAACTTCACGTCCCCTGGGAAATCTTACACAAGCTGCGTAGTGAGCTGAGACCTGGGAAGATTCACGACATGGAGCTCTGAGACACCCGCTCTCACTGCTCAGCGCTCGGTGGTGTTCATCAGACAGGGTACGTCTCTCCAGATGCGTAACAGTGACAGTCTGCTGTCTGATATAAATTACAGTGTTCACAAACGAACTACTTGCTTGCTTTGCAGGTTTCATCCACTGAACAGTAGATTTTGCATCAGTTTAGAGAGAATGCCACCGTGTCTTTTCATGAGGTAGCATTGTTCAAATTCAAGGCACGCTGTAAGGTTTCCTAAAACACTGATGCTACCCAGGAATCTAAACTTCTTTACATTCATCGGGCCATAGTTTCCCCCTATGTCCCAAGGATTTTAACCATCATCATGCGAGTCAGGGAAATAGACTGAAATAGAATGCTTCCTGAGACCTGCTTCTGCATCAGATTTAAAGCTATTGCCTCTCATTGCTAACAGGGAGGGAATTATTTGGCCACGGAATTCAGAAACAAAAGTCTCATTGATTTAACTGGGTCAGAATTTCATCCCAATGGTTTTTCCCCCCTCCTTTTTCTTACTATGACCAGCAACAAGTTAAATGTTAATTTATATTTCATGGAAGTATTTTAATATTGAAAAATCTAATGAAGATTTAGCACTCAGTTTTTAATGAGGCTGACATAACTGTCGAAAGAAAGCAAATACATTATTTTAATTAATATCAATTCATAAGTGCTCCTGATTTATATATTAAACAAAAAAGAAAGTGTCTTGTCATACACTACAATTTATTCTGCATTCAACCATCATTTACTCAGAATCCTTTTTTTTTTTTTCCTTTTTTTTTCTTATTTTTTCATGTGAAGGGTATGATGGAAGCTGCCATGTAGAATTGTACAGCTGCTGCATATGCTATAAGTACTGTGATCACATCACCCTTATTTTCTGATGACGCTCCTCAAATCAATTCTATCCGTGTGTCTTTGTCTCCACCTGACACCTCCTGCTATCATAATAATCATGCTGTATGGTTTAAAGTTTAAAGCTTTTGTATACTGTATTTTCTTAATAACACTGGGGAGCCAGACAGTTTCTGTGCTATAAAGATACATCGTTACAGGCAGCAAAGGGTCTCAGGTGAAAAATTTTTGATCAAGGTATTGAAATCAGCAAAAATCAAGTGTGTTACAGCTGAAGTTCTGATTAGTCCATTTTATAATCTGACAAAAAAAAGACATCTGGATACATGTCTGAATCCTGATCTTTTTTACAGGCATTAGGGTTTTGGGGTATTTATCCAATGTAAAGTTTGGAGTGGAGCAGAAGAGAGGTTTTGAATACATTTGGAAATGTTTTTACCTGTGAAACAGAGCAGAACAGGGGAATAATTTAACCAAGAGAAAGTAGTGTTGTAACTACAATGTTTTATATAGTCATGAAAGGTGTTTAGTGAAAATTTCAAAAGTAATGTGTCAGTGTCATTAGACAGACATTTCACCTTGACAGTGTGATAGGTTGAAGATCACTTTCAGATAAATGCTAAAGCATTTAAGGGTTAACCTCTGTGCTAGCATCACAGCACTGAAAATATGAAGGTACCATTGTCAAATGGTTGGCTGAGAAGCTTTTATACCCTTCTCATACTCCTCCCTGCTTCTCTTGTTTTCCTCTTCTTTCCAATCAAATGTTTCATTCCCTTCAACCTCATCCTCCCTTCCCATGACACTCGTTTCTCTCTTGATCCTCAGCAGCCCTCAGGAACCTGAAAGGTTTCCTTTAAAAGATTGCACTGAGCTTTCAAATGTCTCCTCACAAGCACGGTACCTTTGGATGAAATTCTGGTCTTGATGCATGCTCTATTTTAGGCCTGTCTTCCTGCTTTCTTTACAATGTAGGCACCCAGGGATTTTCAAGCAGGATTCCATTCTGAATGTACAGTTCCTGAAAAACATTGAATCCTCACATCGCACCCTGTGAGATCTGAAGGCAGCAGCAATCTCAGCAGAGATTTACAGACTATCACAAAATGTATTTTAACGGAAGCTCAGAATCCTCTTATGTGGTGCTAAAAGCAAGGGATGAGAAAAGGTAGAGGATTAGAAGATCAAACTCCGAAAAAGGGAGTTCAGATTGATTTTGGACACCTGATGGAGATTTAAACTTGCTCCTTCCAAGCTGTTTTTGTGCAAGCAGATTCATCTCTGAGCTGCTAGGAGTGACGTCTTTTTTTATTCAGAAAGCTCCTTAACCGGTTATTTCAAAAGATTTTGCATGAGTGTTCTTTCTGGCCTAAACTCCTAAATTCTACCCTCCTAAGTCAGAAACCAGCCAAAAGCAAGAATGAATAATTTACAAAGGGCAGCTGGCCTGGTTCTTGCAAAATCAAACTAAAATCTTGGCTCCAACCCTCCTTCAAGTTACCAGATCCAAAGCTGAGCCCTGCAGGTCAAAACTGTTCCTGCATCTTTATTGCTCATCTGCCCAAATTCCCCATCTTCTACTGTGTGTAGACCTCAAGTAAGGCATTTTATTTCTACTTCCTTCCTATCCCTAAATTACTTAGCATTGTTGATTAAATCAAAGTTGCTTGTGATAATATGCTATGGAGAGGACACTCGGATTAGCACCTGGTGGGGAATTTCAAATAGAGTGTGTTAAAATAGAGCTACTTTCACTTCCTGTAAAACAAAGTAGCACCCAAATTACTTGCTTGTGTGCAATTATGGAGTCTTCGTTGGAGTTACCCTGCACACAGGGATGCTGTCATTTGGCAGTTTGGTAGTAACCCCCTGACTCACTAATGTGACCACTACAGAGAGCATTCTGGGACAGGAGATAATATGGTATCTTGCCTTTGGTTAAAAATAGCAGCAGCCAGTGTGAGGTAATGCCGAGATCCCTATCTAAATTGCATGCTAGGACTGTTATTTAAAACAACCCAAATATATTTTCAGTATATTGCATAGAGACTTTTAAGCCATCTCTTTTGACATATGCTCACCTAAGGCAAAAATAAAGATTTCTCTTGTAGAGCTTAGCTAGACATCGTAATATCAAGTTCAGTTGTAGTTACCTTAATTAACAATAATTCCAGTCATTTATGTGGACGCTGCTCCTGCTGTGACTGCATAAAACAATTATAAAGAGCCATACAAACATTTGGAAACAGGATCACTTCTTGGCATTCAGTAGGTGTTGAAACTCAGCGTACTTCAATTCTAATTTGAGTGCTTGTTCTTCGTAGCTTGAGGTTGCGTGTGTGAATGTTCGTGACAAAGTATCTGCCACTACAGCTCAGCATTCAGAATTCTTGTGAAAGAATCCCAACACCAACAGCTGGTCCATACGCAGTTTATGGTAGACTGAACATCTTGGCTAGATGCGGGATTTTCTTTAGCAGGATGTCTACAACATTCCCAGCAATCATCAACGAGGTGTCAGTATAAGGCCTGGTATACTCCTCAAGGGATTCACCTACACCAATACAACCACATTTATGCTGATAACTTGGCCCATGCTGTAGCCTTTTTGTGTGTCCGGAACATTTAAAAGAAGTTAGGTTGTTATGGAGTGAATTAAGGTGCATAGTCTGGAAAAGAAGCAGAAACAGAGCATAAGATAAGGGTAGCTTAGATGCATGTAGCATCTGCAAACAAAAATCAGCGTTCACTCAGATAAATGGATTTCCATGTGATGTTCCTTCCTTCTCTCTTTGTTAAGCATGAAGCTTTTTTCCCCTTTTCTTTTTTTTTTTTTTTTTTTGCTTTCTAAAGCTAGTGGTAGATCTGCTCCTGGCAGTATGTTATGTTCAACCATTAGTTTATTTTTTAAGACTAAGAAGAGATATTTCTACATTATAAATTATTTATAAACATAAGAACAAAGGGAGGCTGTCAGGGCTGCTGGTACTTTGAGAAAACAAAAAAAAAAAAGACGAATTTATGAAGAATAAAATTTTATGAAGGAAGGGGGGGGAGACACGCAACTACTAATTATTAACATTCATCTGCAGACAAAGACCTGAAAGGATAGGATTAGAGGGATACATTTACATCTGTCTGTCACAAAAAGAAATATCATTAAAGGTTTACTAGACTGTCATGAAACTTCTTCTAATGTTAAACCTGAGGTTCTCATGGGGGAGAGGAATATCTTACTTTTGGCCCATTCAATGAAGTGATATTACAAAAACAATAAAAAAGGCAAATAAAAACACTTGCATTTTTAGTAAGAGCTCCAGATGAATCTCCTTAGGTGACAGAAAGGTTCATATGCCATGGAAAAAGTTTTACGTGTCAGTACAAGTTTCAGTAGTTTCTATTTACGCAGCCATGTGTACTTTGAGACATGATATGACTGCCACAGCAATCACTTTGTGAATAGCATTCATCATCTGGACGCTTCTTTTCATCTATAAAAAGAAATCTGCAATAGGTTGCTTTGACAATTCAAGATGCTGAGCCACAGTTTCTCTGCTTTAAAGAAGACGACATTAAGGTTAAATACATTAAAAGTGCACAAAAATAAGCACACTGTGTATGTACAATATGTTGACAATAGCAAAACTTCAATCTACTGTAGTTTTTGATCAAAGAACTGAATCTGTGGAAAAGAAATCCTGAATCTAGCTAAAGCTGTCATTTCATTTTTCATAGCAGACTAATTTATATAGAAGACATATCACTGAGGAAAAATCTAGAACACTTTCATATTACTTGAGTGGTTGTATGTGGCTGTATTCATAAGGTACTCAAACAGCTAATTTTAGGATCATACATACCTTTTTCTAGAATTGTATTCGAGATAATTTTATTGTAATTTATGCACTGTTTTGATTAACATATGCAATGGCTTGCAAGGGACAAAGTTTTCATCTTGAGCATTTTGCTAGAGGTAATCTAAACTAGCAAAGAAAAACATCAAAGATTCCTCTAGATACATCTCTTGCCACGTAAGAACAGTCCTCTACAGTGCATAAACTAAAGCCAGGTTAAACCTTTGAGATTCAGCTGTTTTGGTTAGTAAGGATTTCCTCTTGGTTTCTGGGTCAGATTCAAACAAAACCTACAACTCTAACCTCTGATTTCCCACTCATTTACTTTTCTAACTCCAGAGTGGAGAATATTCTCCAGTCTGTATTTTCAAACCTGACTGGCGACTATTGGTGTTTACTTTTATCAGCAAAAGTTGAGACAGCATAAAAAGGCCTGATTTTCAGAGGCTAGTTCCCAAGGTCTGCTGAAGTTTCAGCTCTCTAGGTCTCTCAGCTTGGGCACCCAAAACAGATGCATCCAAATGTAGGCCCATATGTTTGAGCATGTTGCACCACTATATATGCACTCCCTGGCACTGTTGAAAGGCATACATTCCCTGCAACCCTCCTACGCTCCTCCCTCTGTTCTGCTCCATTTAGGTCTGTGCACATAATCTAGATTTCAGGTAACCCGAATGAAAAAGTTCTTTTTGTTCCAGTAGCTGAAAAATTAGATGGTCAAGACCGGAGCCTATGTGGTAGCCCACCTTTCAGCACGTGAATTCCCTGTGCGTGTAGCATTCGCTTCCCTGGGAAGGACACTGGGACTGAAAGGAAATGCAAAAACCAGGGCTTGTAAAACAGGAGTTGTACAAGTAGCAATGACAAGATATTTTATTCTGAATTTATCTAGAAGCAGTAAAACCAAAATATTTTATTCTTAATACATCGATTTCCACATTTTCCTGCACTCAAAGTTTCTTTTACTGAATGCAACTGTATAATCCACCTGAGCTATAAAGGTAACAAAGCAAAACTGTCATTGCAACTTTAGGAAATACCTTCATACATTCTTGTCTTTTTAAAAAATAAACCAACAATCCATACAGCAGTGTCCAGCAGACAAACCCTGGAGATATAGAAAAAGAGTAACAGTAAAAACACCCAAGAAATGTGAAATTATAGATGTCAAAAGCAATTTGACTCTTACTCCCCTTTTCTAATCACGTATCTTCCAGACAGGTCTTCTTTATGTCCTTTTTGCAGTTCTTTCTTGATATTTTAGGGGACAATAACTCTGGTTCAATAAAGGGTATTATTTATGAGGGCCAAAAAAATTCTCTTTCTTGTGTTCCCTTTCGGACAGTACATTAGCACTAATCACATTCTAAACAGAAAAAATACGCAGTCATTTAATAGGAGATTAAATTTCATATCTTTACAGTTGGAAGTCTATTTTCTGTTACTCATAAGGCAGGCACAGGAAGCCAATTGAAGAAGCAAATGGTAAGAGATTAAAAAAGCTACATTAAAGTTACAGTTGAATATTTACTTTGCACCTGTTTTCTAATATATATATACACCCCCATATATATGTATTTAAACCAAGTAGAAAAGAAAATCTTTGCTTCTTTTTCATTTCATTTTTTACCTGGGAATTGGATGGTTTGCATTTTTGCATCTGAAATAAACATGTCTGGGAACGATAACCACATGAAATACTTTTCCAGTCTCCAGACAGAGCAGAGTTAGTGAAAAGCTACTTATAACCGAGGATTTCTGCTAAATGCAAATTGTTGTAGCTAATGGCTGTATCAATATGAAGAGTATAATATAGTCTTGTGCATTGCTAATATTTGCTATTATAACATACATTGCTACAAATAAAACTTCAAACACATGTTCTATGTAGCTTAAAAAATAAATGATTCAAGTGTTCCTATTTTTATATAATAGGAAAACATGTAATGTAGACGGGCAGGTAACAAAATAATTGCTGAAATTCATCAAAGGCAGGACTTTCACAAGACAATTATTGAATCTTACCAAAGTTTGGAATCTGACTCAAGAAAGATTATTTTTTCTCAAGTGTCTGTGCTTAATTCCTCCTCTGAAGTGAGCCATTTACTGTCTCTGTGCAAGAGGAAGATATCCAGCTCTAGAATTTAACTTCTGTTTGCAAGCAAGCTAAAACTTGTGGGCACATCACTCAGCCTGTTGTGTTAGAGCCTGACTCCACAGCAGTGCTAACTCCAGTTCTATAGCTAGTAGATGCCCATGGTGCTATGCTGACTCCAGACAGTCCACTCTTCTCTGCTAGGAAGCAGTCTGCACCACCATGGTGCTCAGTTCTGCCACCAATCACCTCTGGCGGATTTTATGACAATTTTCATAAACTGCGTATTTGCTCTTGCTTCTTGTTCCTGCTTCTTGTTCCATGCTTGGCATTGTTTTCTATATTGTATTCACATAGGTAAGTTGTGAGGTGGAGATACTGATGTTCCTAAATAGACATGCCGGGGTGTTGATAAGGGCAGCAAGGGTGGGAGAACAAACAATGAACTGTTGTTCATTGTCACCAGCATCTTTAAGAATCTGTTCATAAAAGCCCATTTTGTGATTTGTATCTGGCTTTGAACAAGCAAACTGGAAAGTAGTTGTGAATGGGTATAAAATTAGACGTAAGAAATCCAAAAGTAATGAGTCGAACTCTGGCAGACATCTGCAAAGTGAAGACAGAAGCATGGATCATATGTAGTAAATGGGGGCATTTGAGCGTGAGGCAGGCAGTGAAATAATGGAGTTTGAAGTTTGGATTCTGGAACTACTGATGCATACATACAGCCTGACTGGGAAACACTCCTGTTCAGGATTTGATTCCTGACAACCTTTTGCATCTTAATGACACAACAAGGAGTGGGAAAGCCTCTACTCTGATTACTTGACAGATATTCTAGAAGGCTGGGATTCAAGGCCTGGAGCTCAAATTTTAAGTGAACTAGAGATTTAAGAAAGGTTGAGCCATTTCTGCAATTCAGAAGTGTACGTATAGACTCCTAGATAAATTCCAGGGTTGTGATGGACATATGAACAGAACCTTTTGCTTGTTTTAGTAGCAATATTTTCCCTCCTGGAGAAGGAAAATACTGTTTCTGATCCTTCCAAGAATCAGACTCCATAACTCCGCTAAGAACAGCAATTTGGGAGATGGAAACCAACAAAGAACTTTGTATAATTGGTATCTCTTTCATAAAGGCTTTCTGCTTAGGACTTCCAAAGAAATTGAGTCCATTTGGCAGACAAGGAAACTGAGGCACTGCATAATGCAATAAATTGTCTAAGGTTCAACTACAGGCAGATAGTCAAGCTGCAAACAGAAGATGGACTTTTTGTTCCTTTCAGCTACCACAGACACTAGGCCAAGCCAGCTCTTACTCACTGCTTTAAAGAAGCATTCCAGATGTCCCAAATTGTGCACCTTACTGCAGGTTTGATTTTAACTATCGACAATGAATAATGGGAGCTAATTTTTGAAAGTTAATGGAGTTACCCAACAGTAAGAACTTGACACCAAAAACTAGTTAGAAATTTTAGATTCCTTGTCAATAATGAAAGTAAAGTCACTGAAAATATTTAAATGCATTGCTTAGAGTCTGTAAACACTGCCAATTCTAATGTCAAGTTAGGAAATTCTTCTAAAACAAATTATCTCATTCAAAAAGGAATTAATGCAGGCCATTGTATAGGAAATCAAACTAGGTGATCAGATTTCCTTTCTGGATGCATAATCTATAAATAATGTGAATAACTTTATAAATTGAAATATCATTTTCTCTTAAAAGTAAATACATAGATTTTGCATGTTATATTTCATTGTCTAGTGATAGACTTTATATTTCTGCTTCATATGTCGTAAAAGTGGGAGAAGATTTCTAAAATATTGTTGGAAAATAATTGAAGTTCCGTCGGTTTCCTGGGCTTAATACTGAAAGCTTTAGGTGCCCTCTTTTGGAATACCACACGAATTACAAGAAGGCTTTGTATTTACAAACTACCTTTGGGGGAAGTACAAATTTCCGAATTATGGGAATTGTATCGTGAATGTTATACAAATGGAATTTTCCCACAGAAAAAGTATTTTATTTACTATGAAGTCCAATTATATGGTGTACTTCAGTATTAATAGACCATACACAATCAGTTCACACTTTGCCATTAAATTCACGAAGTGTTAGATTTTGATTGTGATGCTTCAAGAATTATTTCTGCTTAAAAGCAATATACACAGAATGCACATGTTCAGGGAAAGCAGAATTATAATTCACAGAATATTTTCTGCTGACTTGTCTCTATGGCTTTCTATAACATGGGGGACTCATCAACACTAGCTATGCTCTAGTTCCAACATCTACAATGCAGTAAAAGGTCAAAATCATTTCTTTTATGAATATACAGGTACAAATGTGGAGATTGCACAAGCTCAGCCAATATGTCTGTGTCGGGCCATCTGGCTATATATAGCATACTTCTATCCATGTTTCTGACTGTCTAGACCAGTGGTACTCTAATCTGTGTAACTTTCCTTTCTACTGGTCCCCCTTCTGCTTTTAATTTGGGTCCTTAGCCTGTCTTATAAAGACAAAAGAATCTATCCTCTCATTTCTTCTTCCTCAGTTACACTTGCTGTTGTGATATTTTGAAATATATTCAGAGTTACTGCTAGTAGCTAACTCCAAATTGGTGCTATGTGAGAGTGAATCACAGTTACAGTTAACGAAGTAGTTAATGTCAGTTTTAAGTAATGTTTCCTGCCAAATACATTGAGAAAATCAGTATAAACTGTTGTTTTAGAGGGCATCAGTAGGACAGGTTTTTTTCGTTAAATTTTACCTTTTGGTTAATGGACTGTTCTCACTGTGGAGACGAAAAGGTGTACAAAGAGTACATGCTCAACAAGTACAGCAAGAAACTACAAGGGAGTGCTTTGCATGTTTTGTACTGGGCCTTAGATATCCTTCACAGATGTTCCTATATCCTCCTACACAAGTCAATCTCTGTTTCTTTGATCATATCAGCACTGACCAAGAGATAAATGATCCAGCTCTTCCTTAGCTGGTAGGTTACTGAGTCACAATTTCTGTTTCTGTGAGGAATGTTTGAATCAAAAATCTTTTATCAAATAGGCAAAAGTATGAAGATTTTAGTAGGAAGCTCACAGTATCTGTTCCCAGCCCTTCCTCCTAAAAGGAATGGTCTTTGTGTCTGCTCATGGCTGTTGGCATTATCTCTAAAAACATGAGCTGCAATTTTAACTACAAGTAGCTGAACAGCCGCTGAATATGAATGACTGTAACTTTGCAGACGTAACATCAGTACTACCTTTATGTGCAGACTGAGGGCAACAGGCCACATTGCCACATCAATTTTTAATCAGGATTCTCCAATTAAATCAATGGACAGTACTGTTTAAAAGTCAATAGTACAGTAAAGCCCAGTACTTGGCTCAAATCGACAGATTTAGAGGATAGTCAAATTCAGGCTGACTGTAACATAAATAATGGAAGTTGCTTTCAAGTGCTCTCAATCGTTTACCTCATTCTAAAATGCAAAGTTACAAACTGCACATCTGATCATGCAGTTAGACTCCATTTGTAAATACATTTCCTATAATGTGGGATGCAATGTATTATTCATAATCTGATGAAAAGCCAGGTACTATGGAGCAAAAAAAGGCAGAGTTTTGTAAGCAAGTAGGAGACAGTGAAGTAATTTTTAATATACAAAAATCATTGTTGGCAAAGCAAGAAATATTATATTGTATTATATTAAGCAATTTGAATGCCTTTTCTGATATTCCTGTGCAACAGTACTTTTGTTAAAAGAAGATATTATTATTTATAAGATCCTTACCATAGCATTCCCTAGTAGTCAGTATCGTGAAAATTTTCAAAAAAATTCACTACTTTGCATGCTAATGAGGGGGAGAATGAGAGGATTATTATATGGCAATGTTACCCAGTGTTAGCTAAAACCACAAAATATTAAGCATGACCATTCCATAGTATGGAAAATAGCTGGAAAGAGAAATAATGATGCTGTCAGAGATGTGACAGAGAAGTAAATGTTTCTTGAGCAAAGCAGAAACTAATAAAGAACAAAAGAGGTGGTTCTGATAAGGAGAATTAACTGGTGCCTATCTAGAGATTTATTTATGAGTACACTAGTATTTTAAAAATACTTCTATTCAGGACCAAAGAACACTCTAGAAATGTTGACGTTAAGAGGTTAGCAAGATTTTTTAGACCACGTTGATTACTATTGAATTTGCGTTCTCAACAAAACCTTCAGCACTTAAAACTGGGAATATCAGGAGTGTTTGCCTGCAAACAACAGCAGTGTGTTTCAGCAACTAACCTTGAAGCCAAAAAAGGAAAAGAAAAAAAAAAAGTGGCCCTAACATTTAGTCTGTCTAACATAAATTGAAAAATTATTAAACATACATGCCTTCATTGTGAGGTTTTTTAATTTAGTCAGTCAGGATTATAATCCCATTTCTCATTAGCTTTCATCAAAGGGCTGTGTTCCTGTGAGAAGGAGAATGAAGCTGTTCAGAGGAATCTGTATTTCCCTGGAAATTGTTTCCCTGGAATGAGGAATAATCTAGAATTGACAAGTTAAAGCTAGATGGACTAGACATGCCTCCTTTTATATTTCAGAAGTTACAAAATTCTTGATATAATTCAGTGTCAGAGACCTGAATTGTTCAATCCCATAGATACGCGTAGATGGTCCGTAAATTTTCATGAATACCTGCAAGAATTAGAAGATTTGGAGGTGATATCTGCTGATTTTGCAGAGACTAGCAAAACTTACATTCACTTTGTTGGAAGCAGTATTGATTTCATCTACACTGGTTGTTTTTCTTAAAACACCAAGTCTTGATTAGCACTGAGTGCTTGACTGCATAACCCTTACTGCTTGCCCTCTGCAACTGATGAGTGCTGTCTACTCCAAGCATTCAAAACTCTTAATCAGCCACCCAAAACTATTGATACTATTTTTGGATTTACATTTACAAAAATACTACATTTGGAGAGTTACTTATCTTCTGGGTTCAAAGTGTTGAGCGTTCATATTCTCAATCTATTTTGGCAACTGTGAGGACTAACATTTTTTTGTTGGAGTGAACGCAAGTCAAGAATTTAATTTAAGTCAGCATTTTCAGAATCTGATATTTTAATAAAACAATAAAATTAATGTTTGATTTTGGTGAAGCCCATGAAGACTTTGGCACTAATTTCTCACTAGCCAAAATCACACATAAACCCATCAGAATTGCAAGGAATTTACAAAGCTGGCAAAACTGATTGAAGATAAATGTTTGGGGTTAAAGGTAGGAAGGTAGGAATTAGTTGCCGTTCTCTGCAGTTTCTATGACTTGGTTGCTGCACTGAAGCATGGGGTTCATGGGATTCTGTAATGTATTTCAGTGGATTACTAGCAAAGACCAAAATTCAGGTTAAACTCTAATGAGAGCAACAGATTTACCTAGAGGTGAGTGTGTTTTAGAGAGTGAATATGTACTCATTGTTTAGCATTAGCATAGCAAGATATTGTCACCTTCTATAAAGAAAGATTTGTAGTTGGGCAAGAGGATGATGTACCTAAAGATCTGACTTCTCCACAGGGGTCATCAAAGGGGAACTACAGGCTTAGGCATCCTAAGAAAGGGTTGCCTGCAGCAGTGATTATAAAGAATCTGATGATAAGAGGGAAGGATGACCACTTAGAGGAGACAGAAGGACTGAACACTACAGATTTGTCCTTTTGGTCTCATAATGGGTGAGACAGTAAGAGAAAATTGTACTTTTTACTTTATGAAATCAAGAAAGAGGGCAGCGCAATACAGGCTACGAAGAAAAATGATGGAAATGAGAAGGCATCGTTCACTTATACATCCCCTTGTCTCAAATCAGGGCTGATGCTATTCGTATGAAAAAGCACTCCTTTGTAACTCCAACCATCCTGGATCAGAGATCCAGAGGTCCCCACTACTTCCCTATGCTATCCCAACAAAATCAATTTAGACCTTACATGCTCAACTAAAGTCATGGTTCCAAAGTTTTTCTGATGCCAAACTGTTCCCACTCATTTACCAGCCTATCCTACATCCTTCACAATATTCTTTTATATATCCCACATCTGTCTTAGTCCCCAGTCTTTCTGCATTAGACTCCTATTCTTTCCTGCCTGTGGACTTCAGAGCCTCCAAACCATCCTCTAAGTCTCCCCCATTCTCTCAACTCTACCTCTCTAATCTATTTTGATCAAAATTAATCTACAAGCAGATGCAGCAGCATCCTGTGGAAGCACAACTATTTTTGCAGGAGTTTCATAAAGCCAGAAATGGGGTGAACTTACCAGAAATTCATCTCCAGAAACCTTAGTTGGAGCTAGAAAAGAACAATTCCTAGAAAATACAGATAGCTATAGCTCAGAAATTACAGGTTTGTTATGAACCCTTCTTTTCAGCAAAGATTTAATCTACTTCAGTCCCTTCTCATATCTCTATAGTAAATTAGTACAATGATTTGAATTCCCTTGTCCAATAATTAGTATCGCTCTACCCCCAAACCTCAAAATCGATCCTGCTTCCCAGACCCCACATCAGTCATGACCCATCCCCATCACTATGATGCCATTTCAGATCAAAACCAGCAGTCATAGCAAACCTCCTAGTGGTTTGGCTATCAATAAGATGTGGGAAACCCACATTCTTTGATTTGAATTTAGGGAAGGGGGATTTTGAACTTCCATACAGCAGACTGGGGGTTCTAGCTACTGGGGCGGTTGTTACAGGGTTCCTTGGTTTGGGGAAAATTCTTGAAATCTCGAACATTTTAACAGGCTGAAAAAATTCTTTTCCCCTCAGTTCTAATTAGATCATAGGCTCAATGGAAATTGTAATAATTTCTGACTTTGAAAAATGTGATGTCTCATTGGCTTGAACAGTTAATCAATGATTGAATTCACTCGATATAAGTTTACTTAAGAAACCAGAAAACAGATGTTATGTCTCATTCATTTTGCTGTATGGGCTCAGAAAGGTAATTACTACCAAAAACTTGGAAATCCTGATCTCTGACAACTGAATTAAGTTTCTGTGAGCATATGCTGTGTGCTATGAAATGTCCAGAGGCTGAGTTACACATTCAGGAGCTGGCCTAAGGGAACCTTTCAAGACCTTTGAGATTTCTACAGGGATCAAAGATTACTCACAACTCTGGCCAGTTAGGTGCATCATGTGAAACAAAAAGAAGGCAAGAAAGCTATTTTTCATAGAATCAAAGTGGAGGGGATGCAAAAATTAGGACAAGAAAATACCAATGTGGTGCTAAGATAAATTACCAGATACTTCTGGATGTGTAACTGTCTTTATAAAAACTTTCTGCTTGTATAATCAATAATTTTACTTTCAAAATATGAGATCAGATACCGAGTTTACAGTGGGCATTTATGGGTGAACACAGAAGATTAAGAACATAACAAATAAATAATTATTTCTATATATAAACTCTGTTCCTCAGCACATTTATGACAAAATTGCACTAGTGCAATACTAGTCAGGAAGGGTCTCCTAGGAAAAAGAAAAGCAAAATCTTGTGTAGAAGGGAATCTCCTTTGTGACATATTTGAACTGAATAGAAGAGTTATTATATTCAGGTCTATGTAAAAAGAAATACCTATGTTTGTTAATGTTGATATGAAACAAATCTTTTGCCAGTTTAGAAGCTGAATGCTTTGCTTTATATGCAGCTTTAAAGGTTATTCCACTACATGACTTTTAACACACCTTTCCACACATGACTTTTAGCTCTCGTTTGACAATTCTGATGATGTATGAGCCACAACAGCTGCTATGACTCTTTTTCTTTGCTGAGCAGTTTTGAAAAGGGGCCTGAAAGGGGGCAAAAACTCTGTATTTTTGGCACTCCAGTGATTCGATCAATTAAGTAACAAGTTGTTTTTACACAGTGTTTTTTTAAGCATAAATGTGATCTAATAATATCAGTTAAAATATTGTCATTTGTATTGGAAGGAATTGAGATTCTAGTAAACCCACAGTAATTTAAAATTATTTCTTGAATTAGCACAAAGTTTTCATTAAGTCAGCTACTGCTTAATCTTGTTTATAGAAACACTCCTCTGATCCTGTTGGAATCTCAAGAAAAAGGACATTGTCCAGAGTCTTAAGTCATTCTGAGATGAGTAGACTCAAAGAATTACATCATGATGCTTGGCAAACTCTATGACCTTCTTAACTCTTTCATTGCCTTGGGATATTTGATTTTCCTCCAGGAAAGTACATCTAACTCACTCACTTAGTCTAGGGTGAAATACCACTTCATTTATGAATCTGGCACAGACAGAATTATAGCACAAGATAAGTGGCCCTTGTCAGCCCTCCAAAGAAGAATGTGCTTTTAGAGAGGGAGTTGGTGCACATTTTATCATGTGGCAAAACACCCCTCCTTGAGGCTAGCAAGCCAGGAGAGGCTGTTGTACATCAAACAGACTGAAACTGCACTTCAGTTGCTCCACTGACTTTTTGTTATTTTATTTTGTTCCATTCATAAAGATATGCCAGATTAAAAGCTTACAATGTTTGGGTAAAAAATATTCAGTCCAGACTCTAGTCAACAAGAGGTAGCAAAAAGTAAATGTCGGCTTGTATCACCATTAAATTGAAATAGTACAGCTAGAGAATGTATAAGGGAGACTTTTTGTCAAGCATCTGGTATTGTATTTGTCACTAAACTGTGAAACAGAATGGAACCAAAAATATATAATCTATCTGATGAATTTATGCTTTTTTCTTACTGGTACATTGTTCTTTATTATATAAGGCAACACATAAATTTTGGTGATAATCCAAGGATTTCATATATTTTCTTTTCATTTTTTAATATCTCTGTACATGAATCACATATTTCTGCAAATATTCAGTGTTTTCTATCCATATCATTTTACTTAGGTGTTAGTAATTGAAGTGGTACATACTTGTGTTATATAACTGGGTGACAGTGCTCAAACACACCAGATTAGGGCTAGTAATGTGCCAGTCAGGTTCTTCATAGATGAATTTGCAAATTCTCATGAGAAATCTTACAAGTAAAAGTTAGTGATACAGATGTTGTAAGGAAAGTATCTGCAAAGTGAATCCATTTTTTTTAAATGACCTTTTCTTTTCTCTGCTCGGGAAGTCACACTTCAGGAATGGTGATTTCTGCAATGACCTATCTGTGCTTGGTCTTTTCACAGAAGCTCGGTTTGGGGATGTTAAAGAGACTCATGTGGTTATTTTTGTGTTTTGCCTGGCATTTGCTGCATATAAAGTGACTGGAGAAAACTGAGAGAGAAAGTAAAGTTTTCCCACATATTTCCTTTTAGCCTGGAGAACATACAGCAAATTGGAAAGGCAGAAACCAGGAACTGCTGCCCTAGCACCTTTTGAAAACTTTTGCTAATGCTTCAATCCCTTCAGTACCGACCTCTGAGCCATACACAGCTGAAAGCCTTAGCACAACTGAGATAATGTCATCCTCTTTGCCATCATGGCAAATGAACTCTTCCTGTAATCTACACTGACACAATCAATCTTCTCCCAGTGTCAGACAAAGAACACTATTTCTCTTCATTATTATCTCTTATTGCATGTTACCTGTCCCTCAGATCCATCTCCTAAATTACTGGTATGAGGGCTCCCTCCTATACCAGGATAGCTCCATCGGGCCAACTCGTTCTAAGGGGAATGGGAAGTGCCCTGGCACGGGGGTGCTCAGTTGGCAGATCTGGTGATGACAGGGGTAATCAGGGCAGTGATAATCAGGTGGGAACTGCCATTTCTTTGCCTGGCAGAGATGGAGCTAGAACACGCACCCACAGTCTGAGTTTCTCTGTCATTCTCATAAAGGCTAGGCTACATATGAAGTTGTGTAAGAGCTAGCAATTCCACAACAAAAGTTCCGGCTCTTTAAGTCAAAAGAGAAAAAGTCATGTTTTTTTCATTTAGAGATGACTAGCTCAGGCGCCACATGTGAACCAAACACGAGCACTGTGACATTTAGCTGTGCTGTCTGTAGCCACTAAACTGCAATCTGCCACGAGCAGAAACCGAAACACTGAACTGTTCCACTGCTGTCTGACAAGCTCCCATGGAGGGATTGGCAGAGCATGGGCTCCATCTCCTTCTGCAGGCTCACAGCTCCTGCAGTCCCCTTCAGCATTCCTCAGTATTGATTTGTAGGTGAAACAGAAGAGGTTAACAGTATGAATTTGAGGGCTTTGGACCAAAATATATGAAAATTGGCTGAGGATCTTTGAGTTATCATTAAAATAATTGTTTTTTATTGCACAGTATTTTATTTAAGTAAAACATTAATTTTACTTTTCTGACTTCAGTAGTTCTTTTTTATTTGATTCTCACTGCTCCCTTAAAAACAGAGCAGGGCAGTGATTAATGGCTCTGTTTCAAAAAGATTAAAAGCAGCATGTGGGAAATTCTGTCTGTTTTTAAAAGAAACAGAGCCGCTGTTGTATGGGTATTTGGAAGGTGAGAGTATCTGCTTCGATAAGGTTATTCAGTAAAGGACCTTTCAATGCAAAAAGGTATAACAAGAACGCACAGAGACACAGAGCTTGTGGACAAGGGATAACAAGGTGGTACCAAAATTCTCTAGTCACTAATTGATGGGCCATTAAGAAACTACCAGGTATCATGTTAGAAGGAGACAACTTTGACTTTGTAATTGAGGAGGAAGAAGAAACAAGATGAACCTGAGAATTTGGGATATTTGAGGGGGTCCTGTGGGACTATGCAAAATTCATGCAGGAATGTTTAGGGAAAAGGGGGAGGAACAAAGGGTAAAATAGACCAAAAGGGGTATAAAAGGGGCTGCCACATGTAGATCATTGCTGCTCATACATCTGCTCATGCTGTCTGACTGAGCTCTGCACCTGATCACTCCACTGTTCTCTCCTATTATTAAATAATTTTTAACTATCTCTCTGTGTAATCTCACTCTGTACCCTGTGTGTGTGCTGTAAGAGCTAAGTGGCAGCTGCTGGGCAAACACACTTAGAGTGGATTTGGTCCCAACGACTAGAGACACACTGAGGGTGTATGTGCCCCTCACCTGTGGTCCCAGCAGCTGGAGGAAGTGGGGACTTCAGTGCCAGCTACTGGGGATGAGTGAAGTGAGTAAGGTTCTTAGCACTGGTGGCTGGAGTCCACCTGGAATGCCCAGTGCCATCAGGGTGTCAGGGAGAAGCAGTTGTGTCTTCCCCAAACCTGTTGCTTTTGGGACTGCAGGGGTGTTATTTGCTAGAAAACTTGGTAGGGATATAGCGGGTGAGCGGGGGGCCCAGGGTTCAGCCAGGGGTATCAGACAGTGCTGGTGTTCAAGGTGATCCACCAGCGTGGGGTGCCTGTCAGACGGGCATGTAAGTGACGTGTCTGTTCGCTAGTGGGCATCAAGCTGGACAGGCTGGTGAGTAGGCGATCCATGGAGCATGTAAGAGGGCTCAGCATCCAGGCTGAAGAAGCTATCTCTTACCAGCAGAACCTGTCCTAGTCTCGCAGGTGGATCCTTGCACGTATATAGGTATTCAGGTTTTGACATGGTTAACTTGACTTTAAGATCAGAACATAGGCACAAGAAAATAGGGAATCCGTAAGAAAAAAATATGTTTCAGTGTATTGCCATTGCAAGATGTAAAAGGGAGATTTTTTAAAAAAGTTCAGCGTTTAAATGAAGTACTATTTTTGGTTATTTTTTAAAGATCATTAAAAAGGTGTATTTCTAAAGTAACTAGATTTTAAAATCGTTCAATCTTAAGGCAGGACAAAAAGTATTGTATAGATGTGTGTACTGTCTGGTAGGGAAAATTATCTTTCTTTCAGAGAGATTAGATTAATAAAACAAACAATTTAATTACATCTCTTCTGTAATAATTTAACTAGGAGTTTGGAGATAATATTTTTAAAAAACATAAATATTATTTAAATATTAAATGTCTATTCAATACTTCTAAATATTGACAAATGAAAGATGACACCCAGGAAAATGCAGCTGTTAATATCTTCTCAGTGTTCCTTTGAATGAGATCACAGTATAATTGAATAAAATATGTATAGAGAAGGGCATTAATTAGCCAGCATGTAACAGTTCGCAAGACCCACTAATATATGGGACTTCTGGGAGCTTTTTCAGATTGCAGCAATTGATTTTGTCACAAAGCCAAAAAGTGGAGAGGTGTTTTAATATTTTTTTCCCTCTTCCAGAAACACACCTGATAAATCTGATGGTGGCTTTTCTTTTCTTACCCTCTGTTCAAATCAGGCCATAATTACTCTGGCATCAAGGTCAGGCAACTTGGCTAGCTCTGAAAGATATCAGCTGTTTTTCTCATGCTTGCTGAACCTCTCTTAGACAAATTTTGCATTGTTTTTTTGTGTCAGTTTTATCGTGGAACATCGTGCTGCCATCTGGGAAGAAAAACACTATGGTACAGGAGCAGCTGGTGAATGAGAATGGCCAAATAAACATTGGCACTCATTCTGCCATTAGGTGAGATAAGAGGGCTGAGGCCAAGCCAAAAGAGACAGCCCAAACTGCTGCCATTATCCTTCACTGTCCCCTTCCCCCTTATCTCTGTTTAAAAACACAGCTATCATTCATTGTAGAGAAGGGAAACCAAACCTAGCTATCAGGTATTGGACATATCCTTCTGAAGCCTGGAAAACAGAGATATCCACAGTCAAAAGCATCTGAAATGTCTTGCCAATTGGCTGAGTGACTGGATACTTTTATTTCCCTGGAAAAATAACAAGAACATTTCATATTTCTGTAATGATTCCTGTCATAGGAGCTCAAAGCACTGTAGATGTAAATTAATTCTCTAAGCTCTTTGAGAATGGGTAGGAAGCTCATCTTCATAAGCAAGGAAGTTGAGGCACAAAGAAACAAATACCTGATTTGTTAGATACAGGGTTTGTGCTAATTCCAGAAATAAACCCTAATTCTGAGCTGCTTTGCCCATTTCCCTAGCATCAGCCCAATTTTCCTTCCAGAGACTTGAGGCTAGCCCAGAAATTTAGGGAGACAACGGACTTACCCAACAATAACCTCCAGAAATACAAAACATGATGCAGGGTTATACTCTCATTTATTTGCTGGAGAGCTGAGTTACCTTTTGGGGGTCCCTTATTTGCAGATGCATGGCGAGGTAGTGTAGTGGACAGAGGAACTACACCCAGCTGTCCATGGCACAGACTTTCTAAAATGTATGGGAGGCAGATTCTTAACTCCTAGACACTGAGTCTCTGTAAGTTCCTCCTTTGATGTCAGAGTATGTATGCTGGCGTTTGCAGCTTGAATCAGTTGGGAACCTGTTTACGTGTGGCACAACTGGACATGTACAGAATTGCAGCTATTAGCAGAGCCTAAGGTTGCCTATCAGCTAATAGTTCTGCAAAGTTTTACTTAAAATATCACTTCTTTTTTTTAGTAATTCGCATGATTCATGTGAGACAAAAAGCTGGAAATTTGAAAGTGAGAAAAAGTAGTCTATATGGTATTTAAAATTAAGGATGGATTAGTCCTTCTCATCCATTATGTCTGTCTTGCTGTATCAAAAAAAGACTCAGTTGCCCACTCGAGCTTGACTGCCAATAGTCTTTATGGGTTGATGACTGTTTGGGGGCGAGTTTAGTAATCTCAATACACTTCCCAGTGATAACAGCTGTCTTCCTCACAAAATCACATATGGCACTAATTGGCATGCCTGTCAGCCCTAGTAAGCCTAACATCAGGGCCTTAGCATTGTCTTTCCTTGGTGAAGAACACCGTGGCTGAAGTATACTTGTGAGGCCTTCTAGAGCAACCAAAAAAAACAATGACCCTAAAATGCTTGCTTTGACCTAACATCCCTCACTGCTGTAGAAAAGCAAAGTTTAGTTCAATCCAAAATCACCTTGTTTTGCTTTCTTACGCTTTCTATGCAACTGCAAAAAACCAAACAGCCACAATTCATGGGCTTTTAACAGCAGGGAGAACAAATATCAGCTTTGACCTCTTGCAGTAGCATAAGCCACAAAACTTCTCATCATTTATATGGACTGGGAGCAAAACCAGGCACTTAATGAATAGGGGAGCTAAAGAAACCTGGTTTCCTCTCAGTCTGCACCACCTATATGCAATCCATCCACTTCTCAGCTCCTTCCACTTCCCATGGCAATTCTTTGTCCTCTGCCTGACTCTTCCAGTTCCTTCTGAGGGAATGTAATGGCCACATCTATTAAGGTAGATTCAAACCCCCCTGTAAATGTGTATGATCTTTAGCTGTTGACACTGTAAATGGCTACAATGGGCTGAATTCTGCCTTCCTTTCTCTCAGTAGGAGTTGTTTTAGGTCTCTCTCCTCTATTGCTCTGTTCGTATTCGTGAACTTGTGTCATTATGCCTTTACAAAGTCCCTGGGAGAAGAAGGAAACCTGGCAGATGGATGCAGATAAACTACTTGCCAAACATCAACAGCTTTGGGTGCAGTCACAGTCATGGGGAGAGTATCGGATCCAGCCCCACAGGAGATGAACATCAGGCAGTGTTTTTAAGGTGACCAACCGTCCCGTTACGCCATCTTTACTACAAGAGATTTGTCCTACCTTTGCTATTTTCCCAGGACAACTTCCGTACACCATGGAGAATACTGATATAGCTGGCTGTTAATCTTCTCCCTCAAAAAAAGAGTAAAAAAAAAGGAAAAATCAGACAGTGAAAGATGCAAAAGACAATAAAAGAAAACAGAGACTGAATTAGGTGTTTTCAATAAATATATTTGTGTAAATTAAAAATGCTTTGAATAACTGATTTGACTCTTCTAAAGCATTTGCAAATTGGCATCAAGGGTGTTTTACAAACCTTGAACTCTCCTACTAAGAACTTCAAATCCAAACTACCATGAATTAAAAACAATTAAAAACATTTACAAACAAAAAAAATATCAAAAATATGTGCCTGTGATTGAGGCAGTGCCATGTTCCAGGGGTAAACTCAGAATTTTAGTAGGCTGATACTGTTTTTGTGTAAAAATTACTCAGATACTGGCTAGTTACTATAAGATCTTAAAAATGCGTCAATTCCACACAATAGAGAACACCCCAGTGAGAACCTGTTGTGACCATCTGGTAGGGTATAGCACCATGAAAAGATATCATTTCAGGTCCGGAAAGTAATTTAAGTTTATCAGTTTAGTATTACACCTAGATTAATTACCCTTAAGAATGTTAACAGTAAACAATAGCTTAATAATGAAGCTAGACCTAATATTGCCTAATTCCCCTTTCTGGGTACGATATTAACCGCAATCTCTTTTAGTAAATTATTTCAGTTGGTTTTGATTGTAAGACAAAGTGATGGTAACCAGCAGTGACCGAGAAACATGATTTCTACTTTGAACTCTAAAAAGCTAGCATGTTTGGGGTTTAGTTTCCTTTTCCCCCAAGGTTTTCTACTACAAATTTGGAAATTCTAAAATTTTACTTTGCAGGTAAACTATGTTGTTTGCTTGACTGAGCAATCCTTTCAAACATCCCTTCTAAACTTTACTGTGCTCTCAAGCTTTCCTTTGATTTTAATGTCTGATTGAAGTCAGTAGCTCAAAGAGAACAGCACTAAAAATGTTTCTTAAGCAAAACTTGTGCAAAGTTTGCAAAAACATAAAGAGTTCAGAAAGTGACTGAACACACACCTGTTGTGATGCTGGCATCTTGACTGTACAGTATGACAGCATCAGGTCACAAGACAGAGGGGAGCTTATGAGGAGCTTATGGTCTTGGATAAATACAGTTCTGGACTTTCAGATGATATAGCACACGAAAGCTTGATTGAGATGCTAGGAAATGGCATTTAGCATGTTCCCTGGCTGCAATAACACTCTTCTGCTCAGAATCATGAATCTGCAGTTGTTTGTGCTTGGCCTATGAGAACTCAGTGTAACAGTGAGATATGCAGCAAGTATGTGAAATGCAGGTGCAACGGTTGCGAAGCATCAAGTGGGGGTCAAAAGAAGGGATATATGCTTCCTGTGCAAGACATGGCATTGAAGGGGCCACAGTGAGTATAAAAGAGCATTTAGCTGAAATGAGATGCTATGGATGCTATTTCTCTTTGACAGTGATATTCTGGATGATCCTAGGCAAATCACCATGTCTCCACGTTCAGTGTTGACGTCTGTAACAACCCTGATAAAATGGTGTCAATAAAAATGCTTTGAGATACAGGGTTTTTTGCCAATGAAAGCAGTATGCAAGACCTAGGTTTTTCTATTGCTTATCAAACAAACCATTCAGTGCACGCAATCTTAGTGTCCATCTTATGATAAAATTGTTTCTGTTTTGGTGCTCTGGTGAGTCAGCAACCTGCTTCTCCCACCAGTTGCTTATCACAACTGCCCTTCCTCAGTGAATGAACTGAGGTGTCTACCTTAGCTGGCTATTCCATCATGAAGATGTCACAACTCTGCATCTTCTTAGGCTCCTACACAGTGGGCATCTGTATACTGCTGTTGCTGCTGGAACCGTCTTATATGGTTTTGTCTGGCTGAGTTTACCCGCACTACCTCAGGCACCAGAGGAAGTCCAGTTGCAGCAGCACAGAAATCATTGCAGGCTGCAAAAGAATCCAGATGAATGATCTAAATATTCAAAAGTTTTCCTTCAGAAGAAGTCCATACTACTCTGAGTACAATCTTCCCAGCAACAAGCTAGGTAGTTTGAACTTAGCTTATGTATGTCCTCAAATACTGTGTTTATATTGCCGTAATGTATCCAAGGAGCAGGTACCGAGCTGTTGTATTATTTTTGTCCACAAGATGTCAATGCATCCTAAGAATTCTAGTGTACATAGTCTAGTTTCCTTGTAAAATGAAGCCTGAGTATGTCAGTGTTATGTGTAACTACAGTGCCTATGCCATCATAGCCATGATTCTTCCTGGGTCCACTGAGAAAATGTCACTGCTAATAACTAATAAATAAATTATTAATAGCAGCAACAACAACAATGATCATTCTGTCCAGCAGAAGGAGAAGCAAAGTCTGTTAACTTAAGCATTGTGCCTATTAGCTTGAACTCCCAAATGGGAGCTACTCAACATCTGACTTGCTCAGCACATGGGTGGAATAAGTCTATATGTATCAACAGCTGTCTGTGTTTACTGATATATTCCAGTATTAAAAAGGATTAGAATTAGACTTATGGAAATTCACATTCTTGCCTGCCTTCACTGAAAGCATTAACTTTGTTCTTATTTACATGAGAGTATTATTGCAATAACAAGAATGCACTGAAGTGAAATTGATAGGTTATGGAAGACAGGTTGTTTCTTCTGCTGATAAAGAACTTCAGAGCTCCTCAGATGACAAGCATTAGGGATATGCTAGTTTTTACTGTGTTTTACTGCTTTACACTTTTTTATGTCACCTGTAAATAAAGCTGAAGATCAGAATGTACCTGTCTGATATCTGAAACCACAGATAAAACCTAGATGGACTGATGTCCTTATTTGCCTTGATTTAGGGTTAGTTGAGATGGCACAAAAGGCCTGCTTTAGAATTAATTTTGATGTATGTCATCAAGACCCAAGCGTGTGGAATTGGTGGAGCTGGAAAGGGAGATGCCAGGGTGGGTACTTTACTGGCATTCCTCCAGGGAAGAAGCAGCCAGCATTTATGAATGTGTTTCAGTAATGCAGTAACTGCTGCCAGTTTGTCAGAAGCCAAGTTTTGCCAAATGCCTGTTCATTTTTTCCGCAGACCTTTAGTACTTTCTTTCAAAAGAGGAGGATGGAAAATGAACTGAATGTCATTTTTTGCAACAGAGAAACTAAACTTGTTCTTTCTTGAATCTTTTAGAAAAGAATATATAATTGTTTCTGGTTAGTTTTAAGTAGTATATGCTACAATTCAAGCAGTGTCATGTCACTTTCTCACGTTTCAAGTAGGAGACTGATCCTGTTCCCTTATACCAGCATAAATATTTTCTGGACTCAGTGGAATTAAAACATAAAACTAGTTTCAGATCAGCTTTACGTAATCACATCGGTCATTAGGTGCCTAATACATGATGTCTTGATTCTTTTTTCACTGGGATAAATCTGGGGTAAAATTCATTAATATTTCCTATTCTCCTAACCTGCACAGAAAGATGGGGGGAGGAAGGAGGAAGGGAGAGGGCTTTTCTGTCTGAGGGAAATTTTACCAACTGAATAGTAACACCAACAAAAGTTTACAAAAGGTCTGCATTTTATTATATTTCTACCTTGTCAATGAGGAAAAGTTAGTATCCTTTCCTACAAACATAAGTGATAGGAACTACAACTGGATGTGTTAAGTAAGAAAATGCATCTCCTTTTTCCCATCAGAAAAATGGTATTTTCAAAGAACAGTTCAGACGTAAAAAGCATGCTCATGGGACCTGGTGTTCTAAATGCCAGGCTCCCACCTGTGGGACCTGAGAGTGCTCCAGGTTTTTGAGTCTGACTACTTCTCATGCTTAGTGTAAGTCAAACATTTATCTGTTCTCTGCAAGCCAGTAGTTGCAATCTCCAAGCTTTTAGAGCCCAACTATTATAAAGGGTGAAAATGTTATATTCCCAACCATGGCATGTTTCAGTATTTGCTTTTTTCTTTTTTCTTTTTTTTTTTTGCTTTAAGTTGGCCGGACTGGTTGAGCTGATAGAGAACAAATTGGTGCCACTTCTGTGTAGCATATACAAGGCTGCCTATGAATTCATACCCAGCTCCACCTACCTGGTACTCCATGGTTGTACCAAAGGTCATGCCGAAGCCAAAAGTGCCAAAAAGCCCAGAGGAAGCTCTTATCTTCTGAGCTGAAATGGTAGAAAATCTGTTTAATAGAACACACTGGAAAATTAGCTGAACAAGAATTACAGACTGTGAAATAGGAACTAAAGGGGTTTTCTTTCGATTCTTTGACAGCATTTTAATCCATCTCTCACAATCTCTCTTTTTTTTCTGTCTCTGCCTTATCTCTCCCCCTTTCCCATCCTTCATGTCCAGAAATATTTCTGGCAAGTCACCACAATCATAAATTATTTCTTTTCTTTCTTTTGTTGATTTGATAAATGGTGAAATAACAATGTGCTGTCCTTTAAAAAACATTATCATCAGTAGGAGGTGACAGCTAATGGGACTGTTAATCTCTCAGAGCTGTAGTTCAAGGCTTTAAGCAAATTCAGCCATTTCTGCATCTGGTATACTCCTTCTATATTTTGATGATCTTCATTAAGACCACAACTTTTGGAGGGTTATTTTCTTCTTTAAGTGAAAGCTGAATGTCTAAGTAGCACTTAAAACAATAGCTTTTTTTCCTAATCTTGTACAAGTGTTTTGTCCCTTGTTTCTTGGGTACCTTTCCTTGCACATTTGCAAGTAAAAAGGGAGGAAATGTAGTTTACCAACTTCAAATGGAAAGACACTTTGTTGAATGGGGAAGACAGCTGGGAAGTCACATAGCAACCCAACAAAATCCCCATTTCAAACATGGTATAATACACACAAAATGAGAAGCAGAGTAAAACCTACATTTGTGTGCCCCGTAGCTTACATATGGCCTCCTCTCATCAGGAGTGTAATCTTTAAGGAAGCTTTAAAGATGACATTTTCATAGGACAGCGAAAGACAAGGATAGCTTTAAACCCTCCTCTTAGACTGCTCCATAGGGCACAGGCATGCAAGAGTTCACTTTCTTTCTGTAATTAATCATTAAGACTTTTTTTTAAAAAAAAAAAACAAAAAACAAAAAGACCTTCCATATGCAGCATGTGAATTTGTAGCAATTATAGTGTTTATTCATTTCCACCAGACTGGTAGGGAAGACAGATCAATAGACAACATTTTGACCTGAGGCTTGCGAGATGCAGACTTTGTGTCTGTACTGTGTAAGACCTCAAACAAATCACTTTGACACAGGTATCTTCAAAGATACCAGGAGTACCTACTGACTGTAGTTTGTTTCAGGTGACTGACAACATCTGTGGATCCTGCTTTTAGTCTGGCCTATATTGTCTTTTGGTGGCAGTTTTCATGACCAGATTAGGGCATGAGATTGTCTGACCAGATGCAGATTTCTCTATCCAAACAATTGTTAAAACTTTCTATGGGAAATGAAACGAAATAGGCATTGGAGAGTGTGATTCATCTGTTCTTTAAGCAGATGATTCATGCCCTAAAATGGTCTATTACTCTCTATTGACTACTAAGGAACCCCAGTCTTCACTGCACTGACCTGTAGTTGGATGAGAAGCTATGGGCAGCAGGTCGGAAATTGTGGCCACTGGAACATCTGGACAGTCACCTTTAAAGTACACAGTGTACCACCGAACGGCTTTAATTCTGTGGTTTGTTATGGTCAGGCAGGGTGTCAGCAGCTGCCTGAAGCTTTATAGCTTTACAAGAAAGCTATGAAAACATGAGAAAAGGGAGACTGTCATGTTCACAGCCATGTTTGAGACCATTCTTAAAGAACAGAGCTTCCATATTTCACTAAAACATTGAGGACAAATACCCAAAAGATTGTGAGAAGCTTAGCAGCGATAGTGCATAGGGCCATATAAGGGCCAGCTGAGAGAGATAAAGCCTGCTGTTTGGAATTATGTGGGTTTGTACATCATGATCTTCTGCACAGTGTTGCCTGCCAAGTATACTACAAAAGCATTTCAAGGACGGAGACATTAAGAAAGTCACTCCTGAAGTAGCTATATTGTTGCTGATCAGATATATACACCCTGAGAATTAAAATCTTTTTTATATTTTGGGGAGGTTGCTTGTTTGCTTTGGGTTTTTTCCTCAACACCCCCCTACATAGTATTTTTTATCCAGAAATTTTTCAGATTAAGAAAACTGTTCAGCATGTAAGTAGTGATCCAGAACCATTATTAAACATCTGTTAAATCGGGCAAGAGCCAGGAAAAACTTCAGCTGGATTACAATTGTTCTTGAGAGGGTCAGCAAGGGAGTGAGAAAGCACACAGAGTGCAGGAGGCAGCCAGAGTCTGTTCACATTTGGTTTCTTCCACGCCCCCGAATCATTACTGTTAGGAGGAAGCAAATGGCTGAGGCTCTCGTACCCCAAGGGGTGTATAACCTTTGGGGTAGGGTAAGACAACTAACTTGTGTTCCACTCCTCCTGCACTTTGTCATTTTATGGAGAGCATAGATGTGAAGAGGTTTATGGAGAACATCGTAGCCGATGTTTCCGCATGCTTTGACCAAGTGGCCCATTAGCATATTTCTCTCTCCAAAGTGGCAACACTACATTAGCTATCCATTGGCTTAGAAACTGCTTTCATCTCTGTAGAAGGAAGCTGTTAACATTTAGACTTTTGAGAAGCAAGTTCTGGCGAATCTTTCTTCTGAAATTAAAGATGTTTCTGCCTCCAGCTGTCGATCCCATTCCTCTGCCAGGAGTTACCACAGAGTCAGTAGAGGGGAACATGTGTAGCACTTCCGCTGAAAAAGCCCAGTGTCCTAGGATAAACCACTGTGGAAGATGGATGTCAGCTGGCACCATCTAGATGGAGTAGTTAAGATATAGGCATGTTCTTTCTGCTAACTTCGACCCAGGAACTGTAACCTTTGGCAGGGGATGGGGTAGACAGCTACCAGCAGTAATGTCCTAACTCTAAAGCAGCTCAGCTATTACAATTCCCACTAACTTGGCACTTTAGTAGTGGAAACTACCATGAAATCTCCATACGCTAATGCATAGAGCCTTAAATGTTATTTGCTTTCATAATGGTACAGTCTCTATCCAAGTGCGAAATCTGAATGAAGCTATTGCAGTATAAACTGGAAGCACGTAGCTTTTCATTCAGAGGAGCCGGGGCAGAATGCTATCAGACTGGCTGAATCTGTTCAAATGGAGTTGCCATCTGTTATCACAATGCCATGTTGCCCAATTAAAACAATATGACTGGATTACAACACTTTGAATAGTATTTTTTTGTTAGGTTGTCCTTGATTCTAAAAAATCTACCATTCTTTCATGCTGCCTCTGCACCTGCTAATCCAGACAGTGTAAAGACATTGTAAGCTTCTCATTTATTAACCATATGGACATAAACTAGTTCTGAACCTGAAAATATTTCTGCATTTTAAACTTTGGCTGACTTGTCCAGTAGTCATTTCTCCATTTTTTGAGGAAGTGCGTAAATTTGGGTATGAGAAAAGTTACTGCAGAGTTTCTGTATACATATGGCCCATGGCTACTAAGGATGTAAGTTAATCAAGGTAAATGAAGATATATTTTTAAAAAAACAATTATTTTTACTTTTAAATAAGATTTTTAAATGTAATGTTCTTCACTTCTTTCTTGTTTTAAAGAATTAAATTGATAATTATGAAAGTATCTTATTTTTATGTTTAGCTCATTATGACAGAATTTCTGACTTTACAGAGTTCTACAATTATCATCTTTTCTGTAGCATGGAGACGAACATGCATTTGGGGGTTAGTTCAACTTTCGTTTTTATATTGTATTCTTTAAAAGACAAGTAATAGCAAATGCAAAATGGATACCAGCAACTGAAATCAGTGTTTTCAAGAATAAAAATAACTATTGATGGGAGAATTAAATGATGACTCAGGGAGTAAGGCAAGCCTGTTAATCAAAGACTCTATTATTTTAGACCTCTGAAGCACATTTATTTTACTTAAATAAAATGGTAGTTTTGATAACTGCAAAATTTATATCAGTGCTGGACAAAAAGCTTTTCAAAATAAACTTTTAACTGTATTTAAGTTTTTACTTGTAAAGATTTTAGTTAAAGGAAGTTAGAACACTTAGCAGGTCAGGTTTCTGAGTTACTATCTGGTCTTGAATGGCACCATGAACATATAGTTCCCTGAATGTTCACCCAGCTTAAGCACACTTGCTGGTTCTAGTGTAGTCTTTGGCTACCCATGGGTCCCTATACAACTGCAACAGCCACCTTTGAGCCAAGCACAGGGATGGATTGCATACCCATAAAACACCCTGTTCTGTGATTCTGAAAGTATATTATGCCACATCATATTAGTTGCCAATGCTGCTGCTGTTAATAATGGAATTAGCCAGGGCATTCACTTTATACCCTGCCCTAAGCCATTTTCCTTATGCTGAATCTACTCTGCACCCTTCTGTACTTCTGCATTTGCTCTATATCGCTTTACAGATTTTCAGTCCTGCTCCTGTGGTTTTACTATTCTAGTAGTGAGAAGAAAAGGAACCAAAGGTTAGTCACGCTCTATTTCCCTTCCTCTCTCAATCAGCACTCCTTTAGAACCAGCACAGATACAGGATATGTGAGTCCCAGGTAAAGATTGAATGAAGGGAGACTGGATGAAGTATTCCCCCACTACCAGCACTCTGAAATCCTCCCCAGAAAGATTTTAGTCTCCAACAAAATAGTAATATGCTCAGATTAGCAAGGAATGAGAAAGATCCCCATTCATAGGATTTTTTTCCCCTTCTAAAACCCCACTGACCTTTTATTCAGAAAGTTTAGGATTAAAATACTCAGTGGTAACATGACCTTTGTATTCTGAAAGGATTCACATGGTGTCACCAACCACTAGTCCACTACAGTTTTTAAGCCTTGTTTACCTATGTTTTATTTTTAGGATGCAACCTTTTTGTGGTTGCTTTCCACCAGTATTTTCTCAGTATCCCATCAGCACAGAACTGCTATTTGGTTTTGAGGGCTCTAGGCAGAAAATAAGTAATGAAGTTCTGAGTGACAAGTCTGGAGTGAAACCTGAGTCCTGAACTTCCTGCCCACATACAAAGGCTCTGGTTAACATTTGCCTTAAGAGAATTTTTTTTTCCCAGTATGTATTTTGTATTACTAGCTTAGAACTAGGCCATTGCATCTCAGTGAAGACTGCAGGCTCCTGACGACTTTTAAAACCACGTGGAGTAATTAATTGAGAATGATTTCATATTTTGTAATTACACTTTCCCTTTGGAGAAAAGCACCCTGTATTTGCCAGACCTTTCTGAAATCACGTTCAATACTAGGAAAGATTTGATAAAAAGCTAATCTCTAGATCCGGAAAAAAATGCAATAGCACGTTTTGATATGCAGCTTTGTTTTAATTTTGGATCCTCATTCAGCCAGAATATATGAGGCATGAATAGCAGGACTAACAGCACCATTTTCATCACCACCATATTCCTAGCATCCTGGACAAGACACATCTTCTAAGCACACTGTCTCTAAACAACAATCCCTATTTGAGATAAAGTTTTCCATCTGGTATCTGCTCTTCTCTGTGGGTCCTGTTTTGTTCACCTGTACTACCAAACATTTCCTGAGACTCTTAATGTTATTAATTTGAAATATCTTGGCTGATGATGCTGGTTGCAGCATTAATCATTGATACGGAAAAGTGTTCTTGAAAAGTTCAGGATGGGCCATCTAGACAAGATTATCACCTGACTTGTCAGCAAACATGGATTCAAAATGTGTCAGTGAAGTCCTTTCTGTCAAAGTGGTGAGGCTTTGAACATTTCTTAAGAGAAAATTCAAGTTTGATTTCAGAACATACTTTCCATAACATATGAATATCTATTCATAGAACTGCATATTTAAATAATGAAAAGGAGTGTAGCTCTTAATCCCTTTCAGTATATTAAACATGACATAGTAAGTCAAATTTGAAGGATAGTAAACTTGATCAGTTTTTCTTGGTTTCTTGGTTCTCCTCAGACTTTCCTACCCACGCATGAGGTAATTTGCTCTGTCACCTACATAAGGTTCCTGGGCATCCTGGCATACTGTGATATCCATAGTAATTGTCTTCTAACCATGTCTGTTTCAAAGAGATCATCTACCCTATTTTCATGTCGCATTTGCCTTTTCTGAATTCTTATCTCAAATCTTCTTACTTCCAAGCAGGAGTACCATAAACACTTGAATTTTCCACAGAAAATTACTTAAGTTCTCAATCATTTCATCTCCATCATTCTGCTCACCACAAAACACATCATCATGCTTCTTTATCAAACAATAAAGGATTTATAGATTAACTGAAAATGGCAAAAGCATTGAAGTTTTATGATGAGGTGAATCTGGACAGCTCCACACACTTCCGAAGTAGTACTTGACATCGGTTGTGGCATTTTAGAAGACTGCTTTCACTACTCGCATCATCAGATTTTAAAAATGTTTCCATTACAGTGCTACATGCACCCAAAGTGTAGTTGGCCTCTTTGCTTATCCTCCCCACTAACCATGAGGAGATATAATTGCTGCCCAGTGTTGTAATCCATACACAGATACATCAAATGTGGTTTCTCTGTGGTAAGCCAAAGGAGCACAAGGTACAAAAAAATAGGTTTTCAAAATCAAAAGAAGGTGGGAAGAATTTTTCATTAAGATTTACTAATAAGTGATTATAGTCTTCAGTAGCTTATTTTATCTGATTGCTACTTTTAAAACACATGTGAATGATGTCACTGACTCATCAATTTACAGTAAAGGTACATAATATTTGGAATTTTTACTAAACCTATACCTTCTGGATTTAAATCTCTTAAGTGAGAATCTCAGTTTCCTTTTGAAAACAAGGAGTTCTGAGCCTGCATGGCTACACAGACGACCAAAGCCAAATAACCATAGAATCTAAATGAGAATGACATAATAATTAGGTTAATCTCAAAGTGTCTGTGAATCTCTGTCTTCATTTTTCAATGACGTGTGACTTTTAAGTGCTCTTCTAGGGAAGCAATCTTTCAGTCTCCACACTGGGCAACACTGGGCTTAGCCTTCCCCCTGAATTCCGATGCTCACCAGTGACACTGAGAACAAAATATACTCTTTAGGCCTACCAGCAACATCCGAATCACAGTGTTATCAAAGGATTGGAAAGAATCAGGAAAAGTCATATACTCTTGACTTACACCCATAGGTCAGAATCATATGCACTGCATATGTAGGAAGAAAAATGTTTTGTTCTTATTTCAATTTTCTTCCAAATTTGTAATTCTTTCCCAAAATGCAATGAAATTTTCTAAGTAGAAAACAATCTACAAAATGTGGCTGGCTAAAAAAATCTATCTTAAAACTTCTAAGAAAATTGATGTGTTGATACTGTAAATGAAAAATAGTAAAAACTGTTTAAAACTGTTTAAAATTATTCAAGTGCCAAATCTTGAAAGTATTCCAGCAAGATCACCATGGTTTTTTGAGAATTTTAGGGAAAATCAGATATAGTTTATATGAGAAAACTTAAAGATAAGTGAAAACTGATTTTGCTTCTTATTTAAGCAGCTTTAAATCCTCTGTGAACAATGTTTAGGGTTCTTGTTTTCTGTCAGGCAGTAGCACATCTTTCTTTCCTGGGGCAGGAGCAATCAGCAGTAAAAAAGTTGTTTTGTCTATTTACTATTTTGAAATCTAAGCTTAGGGCAAGAGCTACATAAGCATAACATGATGCTCATAGCATCCGGTCATGATTAAAGCAAAAAAAGAAGGAACAACAACAAAATCTCTTTCTATTTTAAGAATAGCTTAACGGCAGTCATAGGCTTTTATGGTGACTCTCTGGCAGACCAGTCACTGATGATGATGGTGACACTTCTGCAAACTCACCTTCACTTTTGTTTGCACCGAGGCTGCTAGGAAAGATCCCACTTCAGCTTCAAGAGTCCAGTGTGAGCAGGACTGACATCTTTAGGGGGCTGAAGGGTTGCAGGGAATACACCTAATGGTGTATGTCCCTAATGGGATCTCAGCTGATTCTTGTAAAAGAAAATCATTCTGCAGGTGTCAATTCCTTGTTGGGCAGTTTGGAGTAAGTTTGGGACAGGGGAGGAGGAAGGGAGGGAAGGGCAATAGCTATAACTGAAAAACTAAAACAAGTATAATTGAACATTACTGCCAAACAGGACACTTACAGTTCCTTTCGTCATTCCTTCCTCAAGGTAGGAGGGAAAAGTAATCCCTTTATGCCTTTAATTGCCTCCCTCTCCAGTCTGTCCTGAGCTGTCCTCTACCCACCCTTACTAAAACAGCACTATAGATCACTCCTAAGCATAACTGCTCTATAATGGATAGAAAAAACACCCCAAGTCTAAGCCATACTCCAGTATTGGGGGTTTGAAAACCAGATTTTTACTAAACATCCAGATTAGTCTAGACTTGGCAAGTAAAGGAGAGAGACAGAGAGATAGAGACAGAAATAGATAAGTAGAGACAGACACCAAGACTAAAACTACACTTGCACATGTAGGTACAGACAAATCTACAAGATGTGGCTGGCTAAAAAAACTATCTTAAAACTTCTGAGAAAATAGATGTGTTAATACTGTAAATGGAAAATAGTACAACCAGTTTAAAACTGTTTACAACTACTCAAGTGCCAAATCTTGAGAGTATTCCAGCAAAATCATCACATTCTTGAGAATTTTAGGGAAAATCAGATACAGCTTAAGAAAACTTAAAGAGAAATTTAAACTGGGTTTACTTCTTATTTAAGCAACTTTAAGTCCTCTGTGAACAATGTTTAGGTTCTTGTTTTCTCTCAGGCTCAGAGCTCAGACTTGATCAGCAGTGAACTAGCTGTTGGTCTCATGAGAAAGTTGGTTTATTGATTAAAGCAATATCTCCACCTGTCACTGCGCAAACCCAAATCAGAGCTGTCAAGCTCAGCATGTAGGGAGAACTGATCGGTGTCAGCATACTTCTGTAGAGGCAGAGTCAGGACAGAAGAGAAAGGCAGCATATGAGAAGTTGTAAAATAAGACTCAAAACGCACTTTTGTTGCTTTGGACCGACAGTAAATTCTGCAAAACAGCAACCTCTTCTCTGTATTGTTACATTATCAGCACTTCACCATTGTCACTATTGCCCTTATTGCATCTCTCCTAATAAATTAACAATGATTGGAACTACAGCCTCAGAAAATTTCTTCACAGACTCTGCGCATCTGTGAAAGTAGGTTGGCCTTGGATTAGTCAGAAATACAAAACTCAGCTGCCGTTAGCAAAACCTTAAAGGAAATCCTGGTGTAAGTTTTGAATGAACCTGGTCCTGTTTAGAGAGTTTCATCAAAACCACATGAAACCATGTGACATTCAATGCTTTTTGTGGTGTTCTGCTTTGAATGTTGAGTTTATTTAAACCCTAAATTAAAAAAGAACCACAACGCTCGCAGCCTGTATGAAGTAACACTAACTGTAGTAGGCCCTCAAGTCGAAATGTGTGAGTCCTATCCTCAGCCACGCTCGGTAATTCTGCTGATTCATTTTGCACGCAGACAACTGAAAGCCACCCTGGTGCTTCCACTGTCAGGAATGGAAGTCAGATTTGAGCGTAATTTGCTCTGTACAGACTTGAGTTCGCTCCATCAGCACAAGAAATCAGAAATGTGAGGCACGAGCTTGCTCAGCCTAGCTGGGGGCTAGCTGCATCAGCCCGGCGCCCCACCTAAGCTGACAAACTTTAACCAGACTCAGCTGGTTTGTACAGAATAGATGTGTCTACTACCCTAAGGCATTTCTTCATCTTTTCTTAGTGCACTTGCCCCTGGCAACAGGAAATGAGCTTCTGTATTTTCCTAGACAAGTCACAAAGACTCCCTTGTCTTAAACTCACTCTGTAAAATGAAAGTAATTGTGCTTTGAGATCTGTGGATGAGCAGTGTTATATCACTGAAATGCATCATCAACGATAACATTATAAAATAAATCTGCAGTGCTGCTAATTGTAACCGCATGTATATGATTAGAAGGGCTTGTAAAAGTCTGTTTACCCTTCAAATCAATATCGAACTTCCATATGTTATGACTAGATCATAGTTCATAAAATTTTTGCTATTTTATGTTGTGACATATCCCCAAATTAATATTTTGACAAAAACCCATGCTCTTAATAGCTGTTCAGTTTTTAACCTCCTTCCGCATTTGTATTCATCTTTTTATGTAAGGACTGTTGCCTCTCCTTTTCAGTTTAGTCTCTAATACAGAAACTTTCCAGCAACTGAAGTGGCTGCAGTTTGACTAAAAATTCCAGTGTCAGGAATTTCCTCTGGTCAAAGACTTTGGGCCAGCCTTCAGCCCACGGCACTCACCCTGCTGGCACAAGGACACTCCAAGGTACCCTTCCTCCAGCGACGCCACACTTCCACCTGAGGAGAGGTGGCGACAAGGACAGCCCCACAGCACAGCAAACCGGCCGGGGCTGCGCCTTCCTGGGGACAGCAGGGAAGGCCCTGCTTTAGCCCCGTGGCTGTCCAGCATGGCTGCTGCCCTGCCTCGCGTTCTGGCAGGCCCAAGGGGCCTTGGTCAGAACACTGGGTCAGGCCCTCCATGGCCAACGAGGCCCGGTTCCTCTCAGCGAGGGGGCTGTCTGCTCCAACAGGCCCAGCCTCAGACCCGCAAGCCTGGTGAGACCCCTAAATTAATTGTAGTAGTGAATTGTAATAGATCTTTTGACATTTTTCTGGTCTCCTCAGTGGAAAAAATACCCAACAAACTCCTGCTTGCCCTTGGGCTCCATTTGGTTTGCGAGATTCCCTTCTAGTGCCAGTGCGTGTATTGACTTAGGCCATTTGATTGTGAGACGCCATTTCTGGCCTTGAGCCAGGAAAACACTTAGGCCCCTGCTTCACTGTGAGACAGGTTGTACGCTAGGCCCGCGTCATATAATTACTGCCCTAGGAACACAGCAAGCAAAGAGGTAAAAAGAAAAATGTACATTAAATGTCAGGGTGCTGCAATTTACAGCACCGTGCTGCAGAATCTGGGCTCTGTATTAGGGTTTTTCAAAAACTTTAAAAAAAAAAAAAAAGGTCCTTCTGAACATGAAAGACCCCACACTCTGTGAGCCCCCAAAACAATGTTGGACTTCCGTGAGTGGAAAGACAGGTCTGTAATGGGACTGTATGGATGCCAGAGCGGGCCCAGGGAGAAGCCATTGGGATTCAGCACATCCCTCCTGCAGCCTGACTGTGGCAGAGGGAGAGCTGGCGTGTGACGCACTGGGGACATTTGGCAGATCCTCCTGTGTAAGCCCCTTTCTCTTCCTGCTGTGGTCTGAATGAATAGCCATTCTGCTTAATTTAACCTACTTGTGCCTGTTTACACTGAAGCTAGATCTGAGTTGTATTTGTATAACTAAAATTTTCAGTATGTTCTAGCAATGCTGATTCATTTGTGATTTCTTGGCAAGACTTTTGTTCAAGAAAAATCCGTAGTGTAGTTACAGTTGTATAACATTAATGTGCTTTTTGCCATCATCGTAGCTTACTTTGCTCTCCCTGGCAATATGAATTTGCAAAATCATGTTTCGTTAATATAAATGATCAACAAAGAGGAATTTTTGCAGTAGTTTCATCCACATAGATACAGATACCTTAGAGAGTAGCCACATTGCTACAAAGACTTCTAACATAGTGTAGCCTCTTCTATATCCAGAATCAGGCTAGTAAACAGTTTAGGCTAGCATATCAGTAGAAGTCTGTTGTTAAAACCTGCATTGCATATTTTTCCAACATGGTAACAGATCAGTTCCCAATTATCTGTACTACAATCCTTAACACAGTACGTTCCTTAATGAACAGCATAAGTATAGTAGCTCAGCACCAGATTCCACTAGCAGACACCACCCTAAATAGAATTAAAGTACCACAAATTAAAAGAAACTTTGGCAGAAATTAACAGTAAACACTATTCCAGTAAGTGCTTCTCTTCTATTCTGTCATACATTCTGTAAATACATTGCTCATACAGCCTTTTCTTAATCGAGACACAGGAATGTGACGATATTCAGTCTGGTAAATGGCTTCAAAATATTACATATACAGGAAATTTTGTCAGCATTTCTTACAAATTACGTGTTTTCCAAACACAGTTTAATATTGTTTTTCACAATACAAGTGTATATCAAGCTCCATCATGTCAGTTTATTGTCATCTACTACTGCAGAATTAATGCCTTTCCCCAACTAAATCTGAACAGGTTCTTCTTTGGAACAGTCTTATTAACTTAAGTGTTTCCTTTTACACTAGATTTTCTGGTTGCAATCAAAACCAGAAGTAGAACTTCCAGAAAAAAAATATATTCTAAAGAACTGTCTACATATCAAAGCACTTTATGAATGAAATAACCCTTATTAACTTTTTGATTACTATTCTCATTATTGGACCTAAGGTGATCTGTGAACAAGCTAGCAATTCAATCCACATCCTCAGACTCCTGTGTTAAGACTTTCTTCTTCAAGAAAATTTTTGTCTGCTTTTGAAGACCACAAATATTCAGATGTTCAACAGAAGACAAAATAAAGATCAAAACATTAGGTACTTACTAAATCTTATTCTTAGGGAAAAAAATGAAGTATGCATATTTTTTATTTTTATATAACACAATTAAGGAAGCATTAGAGCATTGGTACTGACAGAATATCTAGTACATTTATAAACATCAAGGTAATCTAGTGTACTTTTTATTTTCAGATCATCAAGATAGCCTGGAATGTCATCTTATACAGGTAAAATAGACATAAACACACACCAAAATGTAACTTTCTTTTCTAAAACTAGCAGTAACTTCTCAGACAAATCTGACAAAATCTTATGTATGATTGACCAGTTCAAAAACCTTCAAAATCTTAGTTTGTTTGCTATGAGGGAACACCTATGTTGGCATGTTCATAAAACAAAAAGACTATGCATACAATAAGCATTTCACAGATTTTTTTTTTTTGAACAACATTGGACATGCTGTTGTAGCTGGTGAACCAAATCTCACTGCTATCCCACCAGGCAACTGGTGGTATAAAGCACAAGATACTCTTGTTATGGAGAAAAATATTAATAATGACCAGAGCTCTGTCTCTTGTCATTCGTGCAAAAATCTCCTTCCTAAAGAGGGGAGTAATTTCATGAATTACTATCTTTATGGTCACATTGTTCTCCTATGTAGCGCTACTCTGAGATGTATTTTTCATAAGTGTGTGTGTGTGTGTGTGTTACTTTTACTGAGAAGTCCATTGCCAGGTAGTGCTTCTTGTGTCGATTTTTCAGTTGTATTTATATGGCTTTTAAAAAGAAGAAGAAAAAAAATTGTTTCTTTTGGCTCTGATTCTCATTCACTGACAGCACTGCAGCAGAGGTTTAGAAATGTTTCATGGCATCGTGGGTTTATCTGTAAAGGCAGTGGTAAAGTTATGTCACTAGGTGGAGCTTGAAGCTTCAGTCCTCAAGTGCTCATCGGTTTAATTTCCTGTCACTTAAACAGGGAGTTCCTCAACCTTTCCAATCCCGTAGCTAGGCAACTTCTAAACCATTTGAGGTAAATTTGGTTGTATAATCTGTTGTATGTTATAAGTCCTATTAGAAGCGGTTTTTTACATATTGAGTCATGTTTGCTGTGACTGAAGTTGGATAATGATCAAAGGGAAAAGAATAAAGAGTTTCCACATGTGGGCCTGCAATGTAACTTGTGTAGTAAATTGCTCCATGTTTGGCTCTTCTAAAGTTCTACAAGAGAAGCAGACTGACTGCAAAGAAAATACGGCAGTGCTGGTAAGAGATTGCTATTTTATATTATTGTTGATCTGTGGTTGTTAATCACCCAAATCAGTGCTCTCATATGGTGGCAGACTGATAGATGATATGATAGCTATGCACCAACACCCAGTGGCACACAGCTGGGGCCTCATCAAGTCAACACAAACAGTCCTTATGTCCTAATATATTTAATGTGCAGTAAAAAAACATATTTCCTTTATGCTGCAAGCTGCGCCAGCTCAGAAAGCTCTTGGAAATATGCAGCCTCACATATGGTAGCGTGACATTTACTCTTCCGGTGCCACATGGAGTGGAGGAGGAGCTGCCTCATGCTAGCGGAGAACTCTGTTGTGGTAATAACTTGACCTCACTAGGGAATCAGGAAATCTCCCCTGATTACTGCAAGACTCAGTAGGGCACACACATCTCCTTTCCTAGCAGGAAACCTCTTTCCCATGCTCTGTTCAAACACAGTAGGAGCTTTGCTGTGTGAAAAATGTGGGATATTGAATCTTGAACTAAAGCTTGGCCAGAAAGACCTAATCAGAGTTCTTACTTTGTGCCTCTTACAGATAGGTTCTCTGACCTTTTAATATTACTGGAAAGGTAAGGGAAACTTTCAAGAAAAACAAACATTTATATTTAGGGCAGTAAACAATGTGCAGTGGTAAGATTAGGGCCTTAACCCAGGATGCTGGCTACATGCTGTTCCCAGGGAAGGCTTCTCCAGGCAGGTTCCAGAAGAAGCAACACATTCAATTGAAAGGGCAGAAGTCTGTTTGGCACAGAGAAGAAAGCATCCCATGAACAGGAAGATGGTCAGAAAAACTTCTCAGAAGAGGGCAAGAATGTTTATCTATTTGTTTCAAAGCTGCTGCTTTAGGCTATCAAATAGATTGAATTATTCAGAGAGGAGAAATCCTGATAGTAAATAGAGGTAGAGGTAGTAGTGGGAAAGCAGTGACTGGAATTACACACTGTTTATGTAAGCATTTGGGGGTCATATTTTTGTACAACAAAAATATTGCAGCAGTCAAGCTTGTAATTAAAAAGGTTTTCATCTAATAAAAACTGACCTGAAAAGGAAGCATCTCAAGTTACCAGGCAACGATTTGCAATGGATCAAGGCAAAACTAGATAGTGCCTATCTCTGAGGAGGAAGCTCTGTTGATCTGGCAACGATAAATTGATCCTCAATGCTCCTTTATAATCTTTGACCACTCCCTTTATCCTGTCTACCATTATTTTGATTAGAGAGAAAGAATTGTTTCTTGCTGTAGCAGAGTAAGGTGTATGTTTTGCAGAACCTTTATAAATTTTGTCCCAAGTGAACTAGAATTTAGCCTATTCTTAAAACACCTAAGTGCACAAGCTCTTTTCTACACATGCATTTTTGAAAATTTTACAGAAGTTGGTGTCATTGCAGAGTGAAATTTCATCATGACTAATTTCTCTAATTTACAAGTTAAAATGATTAAAATTTTGCATAATAAATGAGGCCTATACTGCATGATTTTGTACCTTTGGCATATGTTGTGCTTATATACAAGATTTCCTTTGACATCAAAGGCCCAGGGATGACAATGCTCTCAATACGGGACTTGTGAGTTGGACTTTCATCTTTATGTACTCTCTACTCTAATATGGTATCAATGATTGTGGTATAAATCCCTAAGAATGTCAGGGCTGCTTATAATTGTTACAAGGTCTGGTACAGTGTGTATAGAATAATAAATTAGTAGTTGATGATTTCTGTTTTTAAGGAATAAATAACCCAGCTTTCAGGAAACATTTTGTTTACAAAAAGCCAAAGGCATTAGTACATTTGAGTGCCTAAAACTCTACCACTTTAAAAAAGAACAATTACTTTAGAAGTTAGTTTGGAAGCTATTAAAGTAGATGGTCCATTATGTAAGCACAAAAATAATACATACAGTAAGATCCAGGCACATTAAATTATGTTTAGGTAGGGTAGATTTTCCTGAGACTAGTCCTGACTGTAGTTTGAGCAACAGAAATAATGCAGGTTATGAAATGCACACTTACAGATACTGATTTATAAATAAAGTTAGATGTATTTCAAGCACTTCTTTATTTACAAGTCCACGAGTTTTTCCACTTCTGCTTTCAGCATTTTGCCCATCTACCTCCAGAAAGGTTAGATGGTTTTAATGTTTGGCTACAGACAGGGGTAAGTATATGTGCTTAACATAAACTTAATATCTTCTCTTCCTTTATCACTGTGACATTTGGAAGCTGAGGTTCTGTTGTTTCTTGAATTTGTTGTAAAAATGTAATTTATTGCTAAGTGCATGACTGAATTGCTTGGATACGTAGTACATTGATTTGAATCAGGTACGAATATAGGTGTACTAGAATGCTGGTCACTAAATTTGGAAAGACAGCTCTTGGTACTCCACAGTTAAGTACGAAAAGATTTATCATTCAGATAGTAACTGGCAGTTGATACATTTTATTCATGTTGCAAATGCAGTCACTTATTGAATATGTTGAAGACATGTCTTAACAAAGACATGAAGATATCTGTTTGAGGGAGCAGAAACTTGTGATGACATAGCAGCACCTGTGGTACAGGTCCTGCTGGGAGGCTGGTAGAGGCAGCTGTTCCCTTTAGTCTTGGTCCTCAGATTTTGATTGAGCTGGTTTTGTATAAATTTTGTATGCTATGAACACATAGACTAAGGTGAGACCTTCCTGTCTTGTGTCTTTTGCAGTCTCTTCCCTATTATGAGACTTTCTGCAAACCAGCACTTCAGCAGGAGTTGAAAGCCTTTACGATTTGACAAGAAGCCTCAGTAGCTCCAAGCAGAAGCCCCAATACCTGTGCCTTACTACCCAGACTTTCTCTCATTTCAGTTCTTCCATTTTTGCTAGTTTTTCCCTTGAAAAGGCTGGCTACTTTTTCAGTTTAATTAATTGAAAAATCTAGATCTGAGCTCCAGTTCTCACATTTTCACTTACCGTTTTAATTGTCCCTCTGTTGCTTTTATAACTCTTTCCATAAAAAATGAGGACAGTAATAAAATGCAAAATTACCTTTCCTCTTTGCCTAACTTCTCACCATGCACTTTCTACCCTTTCATCTTTTATCTCTCTTGTGCAGAAATAGAAGTCTGATAACTTGATTGTCTCTTCCAATTTCCCTATGCAGCTCAGTGCATGCATCCCACCTCCTTCACTTCCCACTTATTCCCAGCTCTCTTATTTCTCTCTCTCATTCAATGTCTCATGTACAATATATTGGTGTGTATGTTTCCCATTCAAAAAACCTGTTTGGTGCCTAGTTTTCTCTACAACTGCTTGCTGTCCTTCGTCCACTATTGCTAAGCTCAACAAATATTCATATATTATAGCTCAGCAATTGAGGTTTGATACTTTTTCTTCCAATTTTGTGTTAGTTGTTCTCCAGTTTCTTGCCATGGCACTCTGGTAAAGGTACTCCCAGGCAAGCTTCTACTTATATCCTCCTAGCTAAAAATTGGGATCAGTATTACAACTTCATTCTCTGTGACTTGGCAGCCATTTTTGACAGTATCACCCACGTGCCTCTTGAAATCCTGCCCTCTCTTTCCTTCTTTGAGACGGGTATAATGAGAGTTCCTTTGACCTGCACGCTCTCAAGACATTCTTCACATGCCCCCAACAGCAGCCTTTTCAGAATTCAATTTCTCTTCTCACTTTGTACCATAATTAATGGCAGTGTAACGCATAAGCACAAATTCAGTTACTTTGCTTCACTGATGCTTCATACTGATTATCTGCCTCTTGTTTACAACAAATTTATTTCTTATCCAAACTAAAGTATCACCCTGATGTATCCACAGAGGTTCAGCTCAAGCTCAACATGATGAAAACAGAATTTAATATTCCTTCCCTACAGCCTTCCTCACTACTTCGTCATTCATCTCGAGCAATACCACATCCTGCCTGTTCAAGCTGTTAACCTGAGCATTTCTTTTCAATTCTGACCTCTCTATAAGTTTTCATATTAGTTCAGTGCTTAGGTTTCGTTCATTCTTTCTCCATAATTAGCATAATTTTGTCCATTCACACAGCAAACTCTTGCTGGTATTTCCATCATGTTGTACTCATTTTTTGCTTTCAGCCATCTCTCACACTTTTCCCTATGCAGGTTTTTACAGCTGAGCACCTACACAGAATGTTTCTGCAAAATCATTTCCCTAGTTCAGTACTTGACCATGTCTAAGCTTCTATACCAACTCAAATAATTTGCATGCAGTTTTGAAGGTTTTCATAAGCTCTGCCTGACAACCTGAGGATATGGGATCCTGCCTTTAACTGGTCCACAACATTAACTTCCATTTGACTCAGAACCGTTTTTAACATACTTACATATTTGTGTTTTATCTCATGCTGTTTCTCATGCTTGAGAGGAAGTCCCCAGAGCCAACCAAATATGGTCATATATGCTAATATATTAACCTCTTCCAAAACTAGAAAAGGTGAGATGTGGTTTAGTGGCTGAAACTACCATCTGTCTTTCTGAAGAATATTGTCTCATTGTTTCACTAATACTTCTGTTATCTGTTATTTCATTTTTACGTTGTAAGCTGGGGAAAGGCATCGTTTTGGGTTTGTGTTTGAACAGCATCAAGCACAATTGGGACATGGTCTTAGACTAGGGCTCTTACATACGACAGCAATATAAATAAATAGCTGTGGGAATATAGTTTTATGCCAGAAAGTGCTCTCTCAAGCCTAATTCCATCTCCTTGTGCAGCACTATGTGCCATAAATATAAATGTGAAAACTGGGGAGTTTTAAAAAAGGGCTTAGGAAATAGACTTTGTCCTGAGAAATCAAAGGGAGAAGCATCGATTTTGTTTTCTCATTATATCTGTGTTCTGCATATTTGAAATTGCAGGGCTGCAGAGGAAGTTTAGCTTCCTTTGTATTTCCTGTCATGCTGATATCTCGAAGTTCATAGAGTAGCAGACTTGACCAAGCGAAATATAGTGAAAAAGCCCTTCTCTGATGATAAACATTACAAGCTTTCTACTTTCCAGGAGAAAAGCTAATATCTAGATTGATTTAATGTTTTCTGAGCTTTTTCTGTGTACACCATACGTGTTCTAATCAGTATTCTGTTGCTATGATTTTTAAATCACAGTGTTAAAAGTTAATGTAATAGATCAAATTTTCCATTTATATTTGCAAGTGTTAGTTACACAGATCTGATTCTAAAACAAATGCAAACTGACTTAGCTCACACAAATGACTATCCTATAATCTATAATCAATCATTTTGAATATAACATATCACATACTCTCAATGAGCTACATATGAATTATAGATCACCAACTATTCATAAAAATGCATCCAGAGCAGAATTTCAAGTGATGAGCACCATTTAAACTTGTGGCTTAACTACAAACTAAAAAAATCGGAGATTTAATGTATGCATATCTCTATATCTTTTTATGGTTTACATAAATTCTTGCTAATGAGGTTGCATTTCTAAGAAATAAGAATAACCTCAGCATTTTTTCCAGGTGGATTTAAGCATACTATCTTCTGTTATGACATGTTAAAGAGTCCTATTTTAAGGATTGTAAATATGGAAAATCCATATTCATTTTTATTTATTTGTCTGTGATTATGCAGCAGTCTAATGTAAATAATTTTTTTTTTCCAGAAAAGGGCAAAAATACAAAATGCTCAAATCATTCTTTTTGCCTGTTTCAGTGTCAGAACTGCCCTAAATAGATACAGCATTTGCCATCATTTATGCTGTTAACATAACTAGGAAAACGTTGCACTAGTTAGTCACATCTTGCACCAATAGGACGTGCTTTGGCAAAGGCATTTCTTACTGATAATATGGAATTGGCAAGCATCATGACAGAGAGGCATGGGTTATAGGCATTTGCTTTTGAATTATTCCTCCATCTTCTTTATGCGCTGTGTTCCCTGGAACTGAATACAGGAGTGAGTGGAAAAGAAGATTGTGTCGTCCTTTTGTCTATGACTCAGAAGGCCAGCTCGTGTTTAGCTGTCATATTTCCTTCATATTCCCTGCTTTCTTATAAAATATTTTCAAATCGTAGCTTTTGAAAATATATAAACAAATGAAATCATGCCCAGAAATTACCAAGCTCCACAATTTTATGCATAACAACCTTTAATGAATTGTGGGTAGACGACTTGGCAGAAAATAGTAGCTGTTTTGGGTATTTCAGGAAGAGAACCAGTATTCTAGGTCATCGCTAAATCAGAAAAGTTGTAAGCAGGATTTAGTAGAAAGGACAAATACCTTAAACATAAAGGACACATCTATTAATAATTTTATTTATTAATTTCTGTCCTTATTACAGTGACAGGAGAAGTCAGTGTCATCATTTTTCCTGTATGAGAAGCAAATTTAGTCAAAAATTTTAGGGTAAACTTTACAAATCTGCAACAATGAATGTAAAGATTCGGAAGATTCTGTGGGATATTTCTAAAAAGATTTTTAGTAATCTAGGTATTTAATAACAAAAGCATGAATGATCAATTGTGCATCTTCCTTCATATAGAAATCTGGAACAATTTTTCATGTTCCAAAAATTATAAAGTACCACTTGGCATTCAAATTTATGAGATCCTTGAAAGGCTGAGAGATGCTAAGTTTTCCTTTTCTGTCAATAAAGCACAAAATCCTTAAAGCACAAACTTTAAGGTTTGCCAGTGTTAACTAATTCTCAAATGTTTTCTTTCAAGTCAAATAATTTCTAGAAACCAAAATATCATGTTTATAATCTTTCAGTTCTCTTACTCAGCCAGTTTTCACTACCATTGACTAAAAACATGAGAAAATCACATGGTGTGCCCTAGCGTAAATGGGAGTTATTAACTTGGTTGGGGTTTCAACCAGGGAACAGTCTGGCTGCTAGTCTTTTGCTTTTACCAGATCGTATGGCATATGATGCCTTTTGAAATTTAAAAATCTCTATTTATCAGGGAGCTCTCACACTACAGGAATCCTCTCATCTGAGGAACACCTACAAAAAATAAACAGAGACTCTTTAGCATAAATACCATCAGAAAAATCATCTACATTTTTGGTTATCACAGCAAATTAATTCAAGTTGCTTGGGTACCATATGATGCCCTCACTATCATTTACAAATATCCTAACAAGTTTGGAAAGACATTAAATAGGGGAAAAAAAGATAAGTGATAAAATATAGGTTAAGTAAATAAAAATAACTTCTTGTGATGAAGTGAGAACTTTTTCTTTTTACTGTAAATGTGGTCAGAGTTAAAACTAAACTATGTTTAAAGTGTATTAGTTTAACTGTATTTGGTTTTGCTGTTATATCAATTTATTGTATAAATATGACAATGATGAGAGTTGTGTACCATATTCACCATACAGTACCGGATTCACCATACAGTCTTTTTAATACACTGGTCTTGTAATATTTCCATGTTATTTGTCCCAAATATAACAATTTTTTCGATATTACAAGTAACTCCAATCAAAGTACAGGCATAATAACACGATATTTAAAGTATGACTGGCAAATTTACCCTTGTGAGTAACCCTGGTTACTCACTCTGCAACCAGTACAGCTGTTACAGTTGGAGGGGAGGAATTAGTATGTAGATCACTAGTGTGTGTCCTTGACACTAAGTAAGGAAAGTGGCTCCTTGTTCAGGAGTGTTGACAGGAGCTACAGATCTCAAATGAAAATTTGTCTTTTCTTAAGCCAAATTGAAAGCTTGTTTTAAGGGGAAGCTGGAGGGTGGAAAGGCTATTGTAGATTTTTTGGGGATTGGGATCCCCTGCAATTGTGTCTATAGCTGAAGTAGATGCCAAAACAGAAAATAAGTGAGCGTTTTACTGTTTTAGAAAATTAGGTCTGACCTGATCTGGTCTGAGCTGATCTGACCAGATCTGACAGCAACCCATTGCTGTTAAGGCTCATGTTATATAACCTATAATTGCAGATAGGGATGAGGAAGGTGAGTAGTGCATCATTAATGGCAGATGGTATGGATTTTCTTTGACAGCCATATAACATACCAGAACCTATGTTTGTTTTTAATGGTATAAAATTTTGAAGCTACCATTAGATCATCAAGTCTGAGCTCTTATCATCAAGACATGATAAGGCTTAATTCTTATGCATGTATTTTCACCCTACTATGTATACATTTTTTGGAAAAAAAAAAAAAAGAGAACTATACAAAGTGAGTAAGTTTCTAGCTTAATAGTCCACTATTTTTTAATCTAGTAATTATTTAGCTTTCTTCATCAGCTTAAATGTTTATAGTTAATATCATTTATCAATGTATTTTTTACACATCAGGGTCATCTCTCCAACTTTCTGATAAGTTAAATCATTGATAGATTAAATCTATTATTGTCAGTCATGTTTCTTACCCCTCAGCTAATTTTTCTCAGATTTTTCTCTGTGCCCTTCCCAATTTGATAAGATATATCCCACAGTATACTATGCATGGGCAAATAGAGCAATCAGATGTGACCCAAAAAGGCACACCTATGAGCAAGTAAGAATTAGATACACAGAATAACAAAGATGGATTATAACATTAGTATACATGTTTCTGATTTCAGAAGTCTCCGCACTGAGGAGACTTTTTTCATTTAAAATTGATCTTTTGGAAGAAAAGTGCTGCAGTTGGCCCTCTTGTAATTCAAAACTTTGAGAAAAATGGCATTAAAGTAGCCATTGTTGATAGGGAAAATGAACCAATATCTAACAGTGACGCTTGAAGTTCAGTGCTAAGCTTGCAGCTTAGTTGTATAAATCCCTAGGTAGCACGCTCAACTTGTTATTGCAGTATTTGGACTGCAAATACTAGCCCAAAAGGGAATGTTAACTTGGAGTGGAACAGAGGTAGCCATCTGCCCATGGTAAGATTGTAGGGGGTTTCTGTGGTTCAGGTTCCTAAAGAAAATATGTAGATCCGAGAACATTCAAATCTGCCAAAATCGAACCAGTGGTGCTATAATATGATGAGAAGAGAGACTATGAAAGAGTTGGTATTTTTTTCTGTTCAGTTCATTTTACGTAACTCTATTCTGTCAGAAATTCATCCTCTCTTCACTTACTTGATCACTGGTGGTTTAATTTCTCCCAATACTGGGATTATTTAAATATCTGTTCACCTTTACTGTGGAATTTAATACCCATAATAGTGTCACCAGTAACTGGTGGCTCTGTGGGCTGTTTTCATCTAAAATGAAAAGTTTATCCAGGATTGTTCAGTCTCACTGAAGCCATCCATGATTTACACACATAAAAATTGCTTTTCACTGAATTTCACTGAATTTCACTGAATTTTTAGAGTTGGAAGGGACCATAGAGATCATCTAGTCCAACTCCCCTGCTAAAACAGGACCACCCAGATTATGTCAGATCATGCCACTCAGGACTGCATCCAGGCAGGTCTTGAAAATCTCCAAAGAAGGGGACTCCACAACTTTTGATGCATGATCTGAAATAGTTATGTTCTGATGGTAACATTTGAAGAGAAACATTTTTCTGGCATCTAAAAGATATTACTTACGGTATGTTCAGTGTTAATTAAAGTAAGGACAAATTGACAAAAAAGAGTATCTCAGAGTCTATCAGGGTATCAAGGTCTCATTGTTACAAGGACGGATTTGCAGTTTTGATATGTATGGCTGCATAAACTGGACCCACCAAGCAAAAGACGAGAAACAGATGATGTATTCTGAAATGTAAAATTGCTATCACATTGTGAGAATATTGGGACCAAACACATGAGAAATAATATTTTATTCAACTACACAATATTATACATTAAGATATCAAAATTATATAAGAAAGATTAAGTAACATACTCAAGGTAAGCTAAGTATAAGATAGGTAGAAAGAACACCAAAAGATCCTACATCTTCATGTTTGGCTTGAACAAGAAAATTCAATGCATCTTTGAGAATACAGATGTTTATTTTATTTTATTTTGAGTGACAAAGATCATGAGGCTAGAAAAATATACAGAATATTTGTGGCACTTCTTTTAGAAAACTAGCTGTCCGTGGCAATGTAGATGCTGCAAAAAAAGCTGAAGAAAAAGATCAAAGGAATCAAAGATATTATCAATGGCTAGATTGCCTATGTAGCAAAGAATAAATGCCAAGTAACTATAAGAACCACTAGTATAACAAGGCACAAATACAGGCCTATTATGAATATAGCCAACTGTCACTGTAATAAATGTGTTCTAACTAGTTTTTGAGTAAAAGTTAGCATTATTGACCGAGTTGATTGTTATCAGATGGTCTTCAAGGTAGTGCTTTTAGCGGCATGTATTAGGTTTGATGAAAGATTGCCTGTGGCTCCATTGTAAATGTGTTTTAATGCCATTCTGCAAATGATCCCATGGTTTATACAAGCTGTCTGCCAAAATACAACTCTTCAACCATCTACATTCTGAATATTTGGATATTCATAGACAATACAAAGAAAAGATTCAGATTGGCAATATACATCGTGCCATTGTTATTTTGCTACTAATCTTGATTTAAGCAAATTTTTTGACATACTGATAGAAAAGCCTCTGAATATGAGAGGTGAAAAAATAATACGGATTTTTGCAGATAAATACAGTCCAGAATACATTACACTAACCAAAAGACAGCTGTTATATTTCATTTGATAATGCAGCCCCTATAAAAATCTATGATCATCACCATTTGCTCTTAAAACCAAGCATTAATGCAATGTTTCCATATGTTGGTATTTTGATAATCCATGCAAGTTGTGATTACTGTGAACAATTTAACACCAAAAGAAAGAAAAAATATTAAAATGAAACAGAGCAGGTTGTAAAATTGCATGTTTGGGGAGAAAAATATTTATTTTTTTATGACTTATCAATATGGCACGCAGCAGCTTTGTTAATATGGTGTGCCACAGACCAAATTTAGGATGCAGATGAGTAAGGCCAAAATATCTTCACATACCTGTTAATTACCTCTATTATATGTAACAGCTTAAGTTGAAAATTCCACTAATATTCCAAAATATACTCTGTATAGGATAGCAGAGAAGTGTCTGGCACTCCTCTCCTCTCCTGAAAGAATTGAAACTGTGCTTACTGGAGTTATTAACTGAGCTTTGAATTGGCACGTATAGTCTGCATAAAGCTCATGCACTTATACACACATGTATGTACACTTACATGCAAACACAGACTCATATATACCCACATGTGAACAAATGGAGGAGTGGGACGGGTATTATAATCATTCTGGAGTGGGACTGTGGTAGTGTAGTACTCTTAGGATTTGTCTTAAATCTCCCATTTTACTCAAAAGGCCTTAATTTATTTGATATCAAATTTTTATTTAATTTATTGCCTTAACATTGTTCTGTATTAATAACTGAAAGAAAGGTCCTAAAAAGCACAAAATACTTTTTAAAATAGGATAATGTCAAGAATTTCCAAATACTATTCCAACAAACATTATTGCTTTAATAGCTATAGCCTTGTCTTATAGGACTTCATTATATTTTGAATTTACCAGTCACATTCTCAGGGGGTAATAAAATAAGATTCAGGAAGCCATTTTCTCTGTGTTAAGTATCTGTGATTAGTATCATCTATCCATTGCCAAAGGTTAAATGTAAAACAGTAAGATAACTCCCTTTTTTCAAATCTGAAAGTATAATACCTTGTTTCCAAAACCATGAAAATGTAAAAGCTTGGGGTTTACCACAGGTAGGTTTAGAATAAATATATTACAATAATAATTAATATATAATAATCAAATATACATATTAATAATCAATAAATACAGCAATTTTTGCTTTTGTAAATGCAACACAGTGGATTTCCTGGCGTCATCAGGCATCTAGCATTCAGCTGGGGGCTCAGGATCCTGGGCTGACTCTAACTGCTTTAACAAATGCTGAGAGATTAGTGATCATTTGGACAGCTCTGGTCCAAGCCATTGCAAGTATGTTTATAACAGAACAGAACTTTTACATCATATATTATATCTATTTGTGAACTGAAATACAGGGGCTCTGTTGAAGAACTGATGAATGTTTTCTCTGCTGCCTAACAGGCTATCACTGTCTTTTTACTCTGACACAAAGTTTTAGTGTAAGTTAGAGTGATTCACATAGTCTTTCTGCATCCTGAATTCCCTGTGTGTAAAATGGTGATGATACTTCATTTCTCCCACACATTACTTAAACTCCAGACTGTTCAAGGCAGGACAGTATTATCACAGCTTTCAACAAAATTGCACCACTTTTTTTTTCCAGTACAACTAATACATCATTCTTTTAACTGGATTAATTAAATGAATGAATGAAAGTGGAATGCATCCCATCTAATTTTAGCAATCTAAATTTAGGCATTGAGTCTAAGCTAGTCATCTGCACTTCAGTAGTAAACGAGAGAGGTAGAGACTCCCAATGGGTGATTCACCCCTTCTGAAGATGTGTCTAGCATAGACGGAATGATTTGCCATCTCTCTCTTTCCCTGCCCCTTCTGTGAGCAGAGACAACTGGTTGACTACATACATACCTCTTCACAGCTGAAAGTAGTTGAAATTACTTGTATTTTTAAGTATACTTTTTAAAAAATTCTGTCAATAATCTTTCTCATAGATATAATCCCAAAGAAGACATTCACCAGGTTAAGGTTTCAGAGAACACAGCGTTAACATTTAAGTGTATCACTTGACAGGAGAAATGTATACTGCTTTGTTGAATGGGACAGAATTATTTGAGGGACAAATTCTGATGGATAACTGAGTTGAAGCCTACCTTATCTTCACTTCTGCTTTTGAGAAACAGAAGTCAGTACAGCCAAGTACACTTTTCTTTCTTTGCAGTTTTATTCAAAACACACTCTAGTTGCAAAAGATAAAACTACTAGCATTACTGAAAAAATTACCTACTATTTATCACTGGTTTAGTCAATAAATCAAGGTTAAAAAATTAGCTGATGCATCCGCCTGAGGTACAAAATTTGTTGGTGCATTTTGAAGATGTCTGCTTGCAGGGTTTCTTAGTTGTAAAAACTTTGAGTGGTTGCTGAGTGGTTGCTCAGTGGTAATTTTGACACTAACAACAACAACCACCTACCATGCTAAAAATGTTTTTTGCATTATAAAAATATTATAAAGAACTAAAATATTTTCATTGTTTAACTGTATCAAAAGCTATAAATACATAACACAATATTATCCCATCATAAAAGCATATTCAATACACTGGAGGATAGATTACTGCAATTATTGTGCTGAGTGTATGAACATTTGTGTTTTCATCACTGATATGTTACTTAGTACAGTTTTAAACTCATACTTTTCTGTACATTTGATTCCATTACTAATGCAGAAAAATGTATTGCTTTTAAAGGAATGCACACAGTTGCATTTCTAAGCTTCATGTTTACTTTGGGTACAGAAAGTGCAGTCACCTACCACTTTACTGAAATTCATTTTTGCTCAAGTTATCCAGCCATATCTTGTATATCGCTGCAGAGATTGTCTCCCAATTCCTCTTGAACTTTTGCAAAAGAGCATGGTAAAATAGACAGTCTTTGCTTAGTGATAATTATGTGGAATCAGTTTCACATCTTCTGATAACAGCTGATAATAGTACACTTTGAATCAGTCGTCAGACTTCTACAGATGTGCTGAAGTCATGTCGATGTCTGCCATTTCTAAAAGAGATGTGGTAAGAGCTTCTGTTGCCCAAACTCTACAGTATGGGCTCTGCTCCCTTTGCATAAACATTTGTTTTGCCTACAAAAGACCTTAAAAAATTATAGTTCAAAACCTGAAGAAAACAAAACAAAACAACAACAAGAAACAAACCACAATAAAAAATAGCAAACCAAACAAAAAGGCCATGCAGTCCAGTCAGTGCTCTGACTCCTGTGACATGGCACTTGTGCATGAATCTTGTCCAACTATTTCTCAGGGATTGGGCAAGACCTTTCATTGTCAAATCAAAGGCACCACACAAGGATATCTCTGTCTTTACCACCAAGTTTGACTAATTTTTCGTTTCAAACATGGGAATATGTGCAGCAGTAAATAGGAAAAGCTTGTGCAGGAGGTTCTTACAGCTCTCAGAGCTGTCTTCTGTTAGCTTGAAGCATGTTACACGGACGCTTGCTTCCTGTGTACAGAACTGTCATGTACTCTGTGTTTATAAACTTTTTTCATTCTTTAAACAATTATTTGGTGAGGCTTCTCTCCACTGTTGGGTTTTTTTGATCTGCTGCTACATTCCTGAAGCAAATCTGATGCTAGGTCTTACATCTATTGTTGTTGAACCCACATTTGGGAACTGAGTTGTGAATTTCACATCTTCTGTGGTCATGTGTCTGATGGCCCCACCTTTGCTGTTCTGCTCAGTAGGCATGACACAAATGGCATGTATTCTACACTGTACAAAAAAAAAATAAATAAAAAAATCAATCCACCACTAAGAGAAAGAAAAGTAAGCAAGCCAGCAACTGTATATTCTGGAATCGAGTTACCATTTTACACTTTGGAAAATATGTAGACAAGCTTTTGCTTATAAAAAGACTCCCTTAAACTATGCTATTAACCCTGACCACCTCAAACTTTACCATTGCTACCAATAACCTGCCTAGTTCCTGGACCTGTGAGATTTAGAAGTTCAGTGTTGTAGTATATTTTTTCACTTTTCACTCCATCCAAATCCCACTTTCCAAAGGATGTTTGCTGATCAATGGAACAAAGATAAAATTTACTTTTACGAAAAAAGTGAATAGGTAGGTGTTTATCAATTCTGAGCTGCCATCATGTATTTCTAGGAATAATTAAATGACATACGTTTGTATTCTAAATCTTGGTTTTCTATCCTTGTGAATTCTCCATTACAAGATATTCAGTAAATATATATATTCTCATCGTGTGAGGAACAGCACCTTTATAAAGCTCTGGCATAAGCCAGTGCGAATGGATTGTTATATTGTGCGGAGACTTTAATTATGCAATGTATATTATTAAGAACTGAGATGTTTAATGAATATTAAATGAGCCTTCAGTTCCTTGGGTCTGAGTAATTTCTGAACAGCAAATAGTACCAGAACAAAAATGGTGTTCTGAATGGAAAAATAGACCAGGTAAAAAACCTAACATAACAAGGAAATAGATATACTGGGGTGATGAACTACAAGGAGAAAAGGTGTGTCTAATCAAAGTCATCAAACTAGCAACCCAGGAGTGATAGTATGCAAACTTGTTCAACAGATATGGAGAGTTAGTTGTAACAAAAATGCTGTCTTGAAGCACTCAAAGAGTTGATAAGGTAACACTAATGTACTGGATAGTTCAAAATTAAACTGTCCATGGATACTTCAAATTTAGGCTATAGTACTTTTCTCTCACCAGAAGTGGAGGCCAGTACTTTATGCATCACAAGCATTAATAATAATTAATTGTCAGTATACTCTCAGAGAAGATGACTTCGGCCTTAATCCCTAACCATGGAAAGTTTCACCTTATTTGTTATTACTATTCATTGTTCATTTATAGGAGAAGAGTGGGTTTATAGGAGAAGAATGCTAGCCCAATTCCTGAATTGAAAACTGCATCCAAGAAAGCAGATTCTTTTTAAACTAAAAGAAAAAAAAAAAGTGTGATTTTTAAATTTAATACAAGGATGGGACAGACTTTATGATTCTGTGTAGCCATTCTGGAGTATTTGACAACCATAAACAGGCCAACAGAGCCTACTAAAAAATCTGATTTTAAATAAGCTCATAAGGTTTGATGAAGCATGGACTGTGACCACCAGAACAGCTACTGAGAAAGGGTTTCTGGAGTCAGTAGTTGAGATTATTCATACCTGTTAGTTATACAGTGGATTTCTATCATCTCCTCCAGATAGTTTTAAAAGGATCTCTTATTACTGTGTGAGCTGTTTTTTAAAGATATCTCATTATGGTTTCTTGAAACACAAAAAATGGAGAAACTACACAAATTAAGATATTGGTTTAACAGGAAATAAATCCAAGAGTTCCAGTAAGAGTAGAAAATTATCTAGATCACCATGGATATGGACACATATAAGACAAAGAAAACCTAATAGTTGCTTCAGTAGGGGTTGACCCTACTGAAGGAAATGCTCGTGCGTTGGTTGGATACTGTCATTAAAAACAGCAACAGCGTCACAAAAAAACAATCATAGGTTTGTATTTGGCTGTTGCTTCAAGGCAGACATGTTGTCTTAAAAGTAGGAGGCAAAGGAGGCGAGTTTGCTGTTGCTTGGGTAGGGTTGGAAGGAGGCAGTCCCCAAAGCAGGCTGAAAAAGCTGTAGATCAGGACATTGTACTGTTAAAATGAATGACTTTACCAACACATCAAAAACTGTATTCCTGGATATGTAGTGCCCTTAAAATATATTCTGTATTATGACCTTCTGTGTTACTGTAGATTTGGCTATACAGGATATTTCTCACGATGAAGGAAGGAAAGGAGGAAAGAGGATTGTTTACTGTGTTCTGTAGTCACTTTATATTAGCTTTGCGAAAACAGAGGTCTTCAAAATTCTTTTCAAAAATCACACCTAATAATACGCAATCCAAAAACACACTGCCAAATACTGCTAGAGAACAGAACACAGATTCCGTAACTTTTTTTCTTCTGTATGAATAAGCATACTAGGAGTTAAAAAAAAAAAAAAGAAAAAAAAATCTGTCATGACTTACTGCTTTAGATGATGACTGTTAAAAAAAACATTTTCCTTTTTCTTGGAAATGTCATAATTCCTTTGGAATAGATCAGCCATGCCATGAAACTATTTTAGCTGAAGGACATGAGATGTTCGGAGCTGTAATAACTTACTTGCAAGGCTCAGGCCTTATCATCATAACTAATTCTTAGAGTACTTCAAACTGTTCATCATTCTTCAAAGTATTTGAAAATTCTCATCATTGTAAACAGTGACAACTTTCCTTGGTTAAAGGTCACAGCAGCTAAACTCCTACACAGTTACATTTTTCCTTAAGTTATTAAGCTGTAACTTTAGACATACATTGTGGCAAGAACTGCATTACATAATGTCTCTCTCAGTCTTACAACTACAATTATGAGACAACACCTATTCAAAATATGAAACAAGAAATATTATTTTTTTTGACAGTATAGCACACTGGAGAGAGGTCTTAAACTTTGTCAGTTTAAGGGTGTGATCTGCATCCCTAGTTACTAATGTAGCATCAAGCAAAATGATGGTTTAATTAGAAGCAGCACATTGCCTTTGATAAACAGATGTTCCCTTTATTTAACGGCTGCCCACAAAGTTAGCACAAATAGATTTTTTTTTTCCTTTGTCACAGCATGTTAATTTCCGGCCTCTGGTTGTTGCATCCAGATATAGTTCCCATAAGCAAAACACTCCCAATTAATACGTATTGCCATAAGTATTAGTTCATCCCTGCACGTCTCTATAAATTCTTTAAAGCACTGCGGCTAAGGAGTTGAGCTTCTCTGTCAAATCTGTATGAGTAACAGTCCAATAAAGCCACACCTAGTTGTCAGTGGACCAGGATTTGGGTAAACATGGTCCAACCCAGCACTCATGTGTCCGGTGACTTGGTGAACAGTGAAGCATTCAGAATTTTAGGGTCCTACCTACTGAGTGAATAAGACTCCACCTTGCTATTATTGCTGTAACAGCAAGGTAAACAAAAACTTGACACGCAACTCAAAAGAGCTGCCATTGGACCTACTTAAAAATAATTCTGTGCAATTGCTTGATAGGTTGCTAAGCAAATAAAGGCTCAGCTTTGTTCTACTTTTCTAGCCTCTAGGTAAATAACAAGTGTAGAAAAGCACCCACTAGTTAATAAGCAAATAAAGCTTTTAACTTTTCAAAAATTATCTGTGTTAGATACTGTAGCAGATGTTATCATGAATATATTACTGATTGCACCAGCTTATGAAGAATGCTTTGCTTTATTCTTTCAGGTTGTGTTTTGTCTTTATGTGTCTTTAAAAGCTACAAATATTTAGCAAGTGTTTCGCACATAACTTATATTGAAAGAATGACCAGATGTACTTTTAAAAATGGATATTTATCATTTGTCTATTTTATTTCAGTTCAACTTCTATCCACAATATTCATGTAGCTTAGGAAGTTAATACTTACCAGGGATGGATGTGAACATACATGTTTTAAGTTGCAGTCTGTTGATAGCTACTTCAATGGACTTGTTTCAACATACATTTGTGATTGCTATGTTCCAGATTTTCAGGGTTCAGCATCTAACATACCAGTTACCTTTGAAAACTTCTCTTTTTGAGTATTGCCTTCAAGTTTCACAGAAACCCCATTGGAAATTCTGCCATCTCAGGTTCAAATTCTGCATTTGCATTCAGTGACAATTCTGATGTCTAGTGGGCAGAAAAATTTTCTCTCAAGCACTCCATCCACCTCTAACTAACAGCATTCACTGTAATGGTATTTCCTGTAGGTACATAATAGTATGGTTTCAGTTATTTTGTGCTCATGAGCAGTTAAATATTTATGACCTGATCTTTTGGGCAGCTGAGCACCTCCTTGAAGGTGATAAATGCCTTTGCTCAGGTAAACGTGTTGATGGCTACTTAAAGGTTGCAAAGTAGAACTGCTGCTGTAGTTGTGCTTGCTCTAGCAAAATACTTAGGCCGTGCAGAGGAATATAAGAGTTCTTACTTTGCTTTTATTTCCCTGAGCAAACACACAGCTGGGGCCTATGAGTGAACTGTTACAAAGCAGGAGTTCTATCTATACTACATCCTGTACTTATTTACACCAATGGGACTTGTTTGAATAAGGGCTGGTAACATAAGCATTTCCAAAATTAAATTGTAAGGGTTTCCATGTGACTGTAAGGTTTTTTTCATGAGTACTCTTAACTGAAAAATTTTGAAAAGAAATCATATAGGCTTAGAAACCATATGAGTCAGAAAAACTACTGTTAGCCTTACAACTAAAATGCACACACTGGAATCAAGCAAATCACAGCTATGTGGTGAGCAAACCAATGATGACAATAATATCCCTCCTAATGCAAACAAACTGCCTTTTATTACATGAAATAGAAGCACAAATTAGGCCATAAGTAGTAACATAGTTCAGTTATAATGTATGAAATAGGTCCTGCTTTACATACAGCTCTGGTTTCTCTAACAATACTATCCCAAATCCTCACTTTTAAAGAAACGATAATATTTTATGTCACTATGAAGATGAGCAAGGTCTGCATGGAAGGATTATGAAAAAGAGCTTTCGGTATTGCTTTTCTGAAATTAATTATGAAAACAGTGGAGAGGGTTCTTTATTAATAGGCTAATACCCACTAAAGAGAAGCAGAAGAAGGAGACTCTCTACCTCCAGTTAGAAGATAATATGAAATCGCGTAGCTTGCTGGCAGTTTACCCAAACGTGAAAGAACTCAACCTATGGTCATTTTATGACACCATTCTAGATTAGCAGACAGGGATTTTGGCCCAGAAAGAGACTGAAAAATGTGTGCAGATCAAGGGCTAAACTGTTTACCTTTGTAAATGGAACATATTAAGGAACATGTTCAGCAAACAGATCAGTCCCAGGTGCATTGCGCTTCTACTGTTATTAAGGGCTTAGGTGAATTTACAGATTTGCAGGTAGTTTGCACCTACTGTATGATTTTTGCCTTTAATTTATCAGGCCTTAGTTCTGTTTTGCAAGATAAACAACCTATAAAATGTTCATGTGTGCCCTTCTATGCTGCATTTTATCTTCCCTTTGTGCTTTTGGCTCCTTCAGCTTTTAGAAGCAGGAAAACGTTGCTCGATAGGAAGGGTTAATTTTCAGTTGCCAGAATTCCTTTGCAGTTTTAATGGAAAGAAGCAGGACTTTTTTGGGGGAGCCAGCATCTCATTTTCATTCCGCTCTCATACAGCCACTGTTGTATCTGCAGGGCCTGCAGAATGTAACTGCTGCGGCGGGGCGAACAAAGACGCCATTCAGCATGGAGAGCAGCTTCCCTTCCGCACCACTCTCTGGCCACGGCGATGTTGGCTGGAGCACGCTATCTGACCCACACGGGATTCGCTGCCTGAACAAAACTCCCCAAGGACGCCCGTTCGGTGTCCTGAATTAGTCCAGTGGGATGAAGACTTCCTTTTCAGCACTGGCATGAGTGCTGAGAGTCAGCTGTGACTTGCTTTTGTTTCCCCGCTCTTTACATACAGACATGTATTCTTTGGGATCTGCTTAACGAAACTATTGCTCATTAGAGCTCAGGTGGCTGGTTCCACTACCCCAACTGTGTTCTGGGGTGGTATGTTCCAAAGTTACAGAAGTTGTAAGAGGACATTGTTTCTAATCTGCAGCTTCTGAAATCCCATCACAGGGGCCATTTCCTGACTTTTGTGTCGTTTTGGTCCAGTCCCTTGAAAGTTCCCACCCCCAGTGACTTTGTAAATGAAGCATATAAATGAGGTATTTTCCCATATCTATTTCCTAGATGATGCACATAAAGGAATTTACTTTAGTTTATGATTTTGCTTAAGAAAATTAATGTAGACACTTGCTGATTTAAATAATTAAAATAGGATTAAATTATAAACTAAGTGTTTAAAGAGAAAAGAACACCTTCTCCATAGTGTATTCATTTTCAGACTTCAAGATGATGAAAAATATGCAAAAATTGTTAAAGCTTCATAAAAAACTTCACACTTCTTAGTGAGAACTCACTCCAGCCTTCAACACGTCTGCTTCTTCAATGAGCAAAACCAGGTCACAACTTTCATTTTCAAGCGTTAAATTACATAGTACCCATAATAGATTTGCAAGTCAGGCTTTGCTTTATAGATAAACAACAGATATGGCTGAGAGAGGCTAAGCCACCATGACCATAAACACCATTTCAACACTGAGTAACCATTATGAACTGTGCCAGTACAACATCAGAATCTAGCGATTAAAGAGAAGGATGAGTCAAGCTGGGATTAGTGGGTCAACTTTATTCCTAATGAAATATCATTGAAGCAATGGAAGTTTATATCATGGATGAAGAAGGCCCAGTATGTCTGCAGTTTAACTGCATGTCATGAACAGAGATGGCAGAAATCCTCTCCCAGTTGAATCAGTTTAGCTCTGGTGACTTCAGGGTAATACTCTTTATTTAAATCTCGATGATGAGTGCAATGGGATGCATGGTATAGTTCTAATTTGAAGGATAATGCAAGCAGATCTCTGATTTGTGCAGTATGTTGCGTTTTCTTCTTCCTTTCCTAAAGAAAAACGATTTCATTTATACTCTTCTCCACAAAATGCAGACATCAGTAAAGGATGTGTTACAAGGATTTGGTGGCTCAGTTCAGATATACATCCGGAAGTTTAGCAGTTTCCAGAGTTTACCTGTTCTCATCCAAACGTCTCCAGTCTGGAAATTAGACGGCAGTCTCCTAAAAACAGTCTGTCTTGTGATTTTGCAGTACTTCCTTGTTTCGTTCAGGTCAGCTGTAGTGCAAGAACAGCCTTTCTCACAGTATTTTGGCATTTCCGATTTCAGTTCTGGCTGAAACAGAGAAGTGCCGAGGCCTCAGAAATAACTTTGCAATAGCTTACAAAACATTTTAAAGAAATTAGATTTGCTTCATGTTGGTTTGAATTTCACGTTAATTTTATTGTAGGTAGATCGATCTAGCTATTTCCACACAGTAATTTCCCTAGTTTCTTTACTCACAAACATAATTTGTCCGGTAGCATTTTCCAAAGAACAAAGGAATTTGAATGGAGTGCAAAAACTGGCACATAATTACATAGAAAGGTTACTGGACTGTTAACAAATGATTTTTTCTGCATTTTTTTAACATAGCTCTAAGTTGTACTATACTTATCCTAAGCGACATAGCTAGATTTATTAAGGGTACTGTTACTGACTGAATCGTGTACACTAAAGCAAACAAGAGGCATAATCCTGTTACACCTTACCTGGCAACGCTCTCCTATATTAGGAAATCCTCTAGTTGTGTGAATAAGGATTTTTGAAACAATTGCATCAGCATTCCAAGCCAAGATTGCAGAGTAATCTTTAACAGTGATATTGCCTAAAACTTGTGATTTTTTATTTATTTCTATTATACTTCTTATATTCCCTGAAAAGGAATAAAGGTTCCTCATCCATAATCGAAATGGGTCAATTGTTTGTGTAAACTTATTTGGATAATCAACTTTTATATCAACTTTTATACCCTTCAGAATCAGCCTCCAGAAGAGTGAAGATAAATTGCAAATAAGCAATTAAAAGAACAACCCATGGGTGTTTTATTTACCTTTCATTATTTCAATTTGATACTCCCATTCTCTGTATTTAGACATAAACACATACACACAGCCGTATTAGAACTTTTATTCCTGAAATCCACCTTCCGCAGGCTACACTTGGTAAGCAGCAATCTCTCATCTCACACCAGTGACCCAGCAAAATTCAGATATAACACGTACTACTAAAGAAAGCCCCGATGATGTGATAGCCTTATACTTGCAGGATGCACAGACATGGTCAGTGAATTCTAATAGAATTTAATAGAGGCAGTGCTGTCCAACTATACAAGTGCCTGCAAATTTTGGTGGCTGAAAAGCTGTCTGATTGTTTTGATTTTTTCCTTCTTCCCTCATACTTTCTAATTATCAACTCAATTCTTTTTAAGCGTTTGCAACGAAGAGGTGTAGGAAGGAGGAGAGAGTTTGATTAAGAAAAAAAAAAAGAGCTAAGACGTAGATAGCATTTAAGAAACAAAATTATGCAGCCAATATGATGCTACTGGAATAAAGAATTCTTATCTGGCCTAAGGCGCTGCAAAGGGCAAGGAATTAGTCTTCCATGTTTCACTGAGATAGAGAACATAACCAAATGAAAAGTCCATCTATTCTATCTTCTTCTCTTCTGACCCTTCAGATTATCTATAAATACATTTAATGCTAGCTGTTGTCAGTAGATTTACAGTCCCTGGGACACAAATCCTTTTGTTAGACATTGTTCAGATAAATGAATCAAAGCAGTAGTTGTAGAAATGCAAACTTTTGTTATATTGTCTACTAATTACCTGAAAAAAATTATACTAGGATCTCATGATAGAAAGGTCTCCAAGTCAGTGATTGACCATGTAACACTTCTTTAAAAAGTGCTAATTAATTCCAGCTTTTCTAGTTTTTTATTTCATCAAAATTCTTGGCCATTAGAAAGAAGTCCTGGTATATTTCATCTTGCTCACACACACACACACAAAAGTAGCTATGAAATAAAAGCAACCTTGCATCTTTGTTAGCCTGGTGAAAACTTTTAAACAGCAGTTAGGAAGCAACTTCTTTGGGTCCTATTATCAATAGTTCTGCCCTGCACAATTATCATGGGGTTTCATATGCCTTAGAGCTAGTTGAGAACTTTATGTTAAAATGTTTTGGGCTTTCTTTTTCTCCTTATAGAAAAATAGTGTTGCAATATCTTCTCTTTTTTTCCACAGGAAAAGTCTTTTGTGTAGATTCCCTCCATTTTCCCGTCAGGAAAATCAAGAAAAGAAATAGATTCTTTCCACTTGGCTGAATATGAAACCAAATATTCTGGTTTGCTGAACTAATCTGAAATGTTTCATTTTAAGTCAGCGCATACTGAAATGCATATCCTTCTGCAGCTGCTTTGCTATATATGTCTCATACCCATGTTCCCTCTTGTGGGCTAGTGTTTCTTGGCCAAAATATCTCTTTTCAAATGAGATGGATAGTGCTTCATCAAAGACACATGACCCATGTGTTAAACAAAAAACTTCAGTTTGACCATAGGAAAATATTTCAGTTGTGAAAATGCTGGAATTAAGTATTTCCTTATTTCTGCACTGGAATTTTTCAAAATATTCTGTTCAACACAATAAATAGGAATTTCAGCTTTTGTTTCACTCTGAGATGAAAGAATGGATGGCAATATTATTAGTCTCAAACAGATGAGATTTTCATTCAGCTCAAACAGATTCCGATTTTCATTCAGCTCAAGCATGATTAGAAAGAACTTCCTATCCCACTAGTACAAACTAAATCACTTCAGTCTGTATGCTTTGGTCCTGAGTTTTCTTAAGAATCCTATAGGTTTCCATGAGGTTTCCATAACCAGAAGTAGATAGCAGCTTCTGTGTTTCTTGCACTAAGGCCTGAGTCTGCTCCCACTGAAATAAGTGAGACTTTTGTCGCTGACTTCAATGAGAAAGGATCATCTTAAATGAATATTTATGGGCATAAAAGGAAAGCCACTAGGCAAGTGGTTATCTCCCAATAACCCACATCCTGCTTTTTTTTTTTGCTTACACACATTATAAATAGCCACTTTATAATAGAATTGAGTTAGCCACAGTTATAACAAAAGAACCTTTTAAAGTGGAAGTACTTTTACTTTACTTGTGATTAGAGTTACTTGCTAACACAGCTTGATAGAGAAGGAGATCAGTTAAAATCTGGCTTGTTTTAGGGTCTAGTCTGTCTTCTGAACCGCTTCTGAGAAGGCAGAGAAACAGAATCTACAAGGCTGTTCTTTAACCATCTTGGATGATTTGTTTAAAACTACAGCAAAATACAGAATGCCCATTAATCACAAGAAGTACCTACATAAACTAATGTTGTGTTGATTTTGCTTTTTCTTCAGAAGTAAGAAACATAGTTATAGGGGTCTCCTTAGGCATTTTGCCATTTGTTTTTGTAAGAACACTTGCAATTATTTTTCTGCCAGAGCCAGTATCATTTGCCTAAAACAAACTGTGTGAGATCTCTTTGATTTTTTTTTGTTTTCATGTGTTCGCTTCTCTCTGCTTCATCACTGACTGAGAACTACCAAGTATTTTAGAACAAACAGAATCAGAAATTCATCATAAGGGGATCAGGGTATTTACATGAAGTCCTTAAGCTTCCTAGGGGTGAAATTAAACTGGATGGTAAAAAAGATGTTCAGTAAAGTAAGTGGAATTTTTTGTGCATTGAGGAAAATGTTAAGACATTTGATCTGTACAAAACAATCTTCTAATTTTATGGTAATACTTTCTTTTTAGTCAATCTCTCACTGGTTGTAGAAGTACAGGTCTTTGTTTTATCTGAATAAAATGTTATGATTTCTCTTCAAAGCCATTTTTATAACTCAGAAATTTACTGGTGTTCTTTGCTTACATAGAAGAATATCCCCTATTCTTTAAAGATACTGCCTGGCTCAGCAGTGTCTCTTGTTCCAATAGTAAGAAAGAAGGGAGAAGATAGATTTTTGGATGTTCAGTTTTGTAGCATGTACCTGTCACTAGTGAAAATTCTTCTTTATGTTACTTGATGTCTAGGAAAATATACTTTGCCTGCATGCTGAACAATTTCACAAGTTTTGAATTTGGCAATAAACTTTGGCAATAAGCCAAACTATTGCTTTTGGCAATAAACTATGATACTCATAAACAAAATACTGCTGGCCCTACCAAGAAGCACTGTGGTTCATTCCAAATTATGAAGATCATCTTCATTAGTTTAATTCAAAATCACTAACCAAACAAAAAGAAGATGTTATTTTGGAGAATGAAGCAGAGAGATTTCAACATCTTTAAAAAAAAGGAATTTGTTTACTTTTAAAAATCGTTTCCAGTATCCACAAAAGCGAGAAATAATGAATGCTTTTTGTCACTGATTACTACAAAGAACATCCCAGTGCACCATGTGTCATGTATTATTATATCAGGTATTATCAAGTATCATGTTTTGATCTTTTTTTGTACCCACACTTCTTTGTATCCACACACTATCACACTTTTTTCAGTACACACTTCAGCTATTGAGATCCATTTTCCAAAAATCTATATTTTTCTAGTGGGAGAGGGATCATGTTTCATTTAACGTTGTGTTATATATTAATGAATAGAATATTTAACGCAAATCCTGCTCTCAGCTGTCAAAGTGAATGACTTTGGGATTCACCAAATGCAGTTATTGATGGTCACAATTATGAAACTTCACTAACAGCCCTTCACTTTTGTGTGGGTCTCAGGTTTGCATAGGTCATTCTTTGGTTTTGACTATGGATTTACACAGAGTGCGCGGCAGGGAACACTCAGAGGAAAAAAGCTTTAAGATGAAAGCTTTTCTTATGCTTATCTTGTAACTTCAACTAAAGAATTTCGTTTTTATTTCCAGATACCAAAAGCAAAAAAGCAGGTGGTAATAAACTACTTAGTGGTTATAAAAATGGAGAGCACGTGCAATAGGCCATGCAAAAAAAAACAAGTTGTAGAACTGACAGTGGAAGCTGGGAGGTCTTACAGACTGTTCTTTGCTCTAACCAGCTTTACATTTCTTTATTTCCATGTCACCTGTCTCATCAGTATGACCTACAATGACTTTGTAGATTTTGAACACCCAATCTTTCTTCATTCTCTAATACTTCCAAAGAAAGTATTTTTTCATAAATATATAGCTTGTGTATTTGTGGAATTGTTAATTATTTTTACATATGTATTTTAATTCCTTTAAAGGATACAAGCCTGAAGATATGTACCCTGCCATAACTAAAAAACAGCTGCATTTATTATTTTCCTCTTTATTTCCCCTGTTCTTTATTTCTTTCACTTGCCATTTCATCAAAAATAGAGCCATAAGTTGTCATAGGGAAGCTTCTATCTTTCTCTGTGTTTTTAAGGTTTTCTGTTTAAATTCCATGGCTGTGTTATGCAAAAGAATAAATTTAATGTTAATAATGCCTCAAGTGCCATGAAGACTTTAAAACAGATAATCAGTCCTTGCTCCATGGAAATCAACAGCAACTTGCCACAAACTTCAGTGCATCCAGGGTCTGAGTGTTTGAATCCATATAAATTTAAAGTATGTTCTTAATTGCTACTTCTCAGCAGAGAAGACATTTGTAATCTACCCATTTTTCACTGATTTTGTGGTTGTCTGTCACATCATCAAATTAGAAGGCAGTGCATTGGTAAACATCCATTAATACTTCTTATATATATCACAGAATCACAGAATCATAGGGGTTGGAAGGGAACCTCTAGAGATCGTCTAATTCAACCTCCCTGCTAAAGCAGGTACACCTAGAGCAGGTTGCACAGGATGGTGTCCAGGTGGGTTTTGAATATCTCCAGAGACGGACACTCCACCACCTCTCTGGGCAGCCTGTTCTAGTACATTGCCACCCTCAAAGTAAAGAAGTTCCTCCTCATGCTTAGATGGAATTTCCTGTAACTTATTTAATTTTAAGCAACTATTGATCATGTATGGAATAAATTCAGTGACTGATTATCTTTGAAACATTTTCTGGAAAAGTATTGCCTTTGCTGGCTTTTTCTAGTTTAGCATCTTTTTTCCTTCTTAGCATTTGAATTTATATCTACATAAATCCATTATTTCTTCTCCTGAAAATATATCAGGATAAGAGATGGTAAGTTTTCTATAATTATGCTGAATTTCTTTTTTTAAGTACAGAAGTATTTTTGTTCACATTGGGCTATCATGTTCTAAAATGAAATGTGTCTCATTTGATCATTTAGGTTTTTTCATTAGTATCTGAAAATAACACTTTCTGTATCTGTGTTTATTCATATGTGTCTTCCGTGCTTGTTCTTCCTAGCTTCCTTCCTTAGGAAATCGTTTTTTTCTGGGGATTTTACATTTACAAATGTTTCTTGAGATAATTGTAGGATTCAGTAGTTCCTTACAGTTCTAACAGCAATGTTTCTATATTATTCTATAGGGTGTGTGAGTAAAATAAATTGGTTTTACTTTAAAAGATAATTTCCCTGTATTGCATATGTCCTGTTTCTCACTAATCACTTTTAGTTTCTTTGATGGTTACAATTGATCTCACAGGAAAAATGACATATTTTAGTGACCAACTTTATTGATTCAGAAATGTATAAGATTCAGATGGAATATTATGATCATCTATTCTTGCTTTGTTAACAATACAGGACAGATAACTTCTCTGACTGGCCAAATTCTTGTTTGAACTAAGGCATATCTTTTAGGAAAAAAAAGCCAGAAGATATCTAGGACAGAAACAGAAACATAGGACATACATTAACGGCATGGCTCTATAGGCTATAGAAAGTGTTGTGAGCAATGATAGGATGCAAGATGTAAGGTGGAGCCTGAGGTATTGAGCTAAGAGTACTTATCAATGTATAAATCCACAGAAAACCAAATTTCCTTAATTGTGGTACTCACAGAACAATCTGTTACTGTTTGATTATTTTTTTTTCCGTATTTAGTTGAATGCCTTGTAAAAGGTTAAGACTGTTCTAGCAATGTCATTAACCTTTATCAACAAAGCTTGTAATATCTTCTTTATTACTACCATATTCCTTTTTCTTCCTCAAGCTGGAATCTAAGTGTTAGTGCTATATGGAATCAGAAGGGCAAAGCAGGCCCTGATCTTCATAGTCCTGAGCACTTCTAGCAAGAAACCGCTGGCTTATGATACCACGGTATATTGAGTCCCAGTTTGGGAACAGTCCAGGTGCTCAGCACTCCCCAGGAAGTACTCAATGTGTTCTTTCAAAGCACTGAAAGATGAGAGATGAAAGCTCAAGTAAGATGGCAGTAGTAAGGCACATATCTGTGCCTTGTTCAAGGTAGAAATCCGATTTCATTTTTTTACCGTAGACTCCGTTTTAAAATCAAGACAAGATGATGAGACTTAGGAACTCATTCATTCATAGCTTTGCACTCACAGAAACATAGAAATCCAACTTGGGGAAAAACCCTAATAGACACTTAGTCTGGACCCTTCCAAGCTGCTCCATACTTGTATTTATTTCTAAATTTAATCACCAAATTTTATATATTTATTTATTTATTATGTTTATTATGAATTCAGTCTAGTTTTAGACATGCTGGGCTCTGATACCCTGGCAAGACTTGGAATATCTCTGCATTCTGAGGAAACCTCTAACTCCTCACCCAAGTCAAATTAAGTACATTAATTCAAATTCCAGAAGACTAAAGATCAGACTTTTCTAAACCTCCACACAGAAATCATAGACTTGTATATAAAAGTGTACGTGGGATATCAGAAACCTTCATTTTTCTTAGTTTGCATTTTAGGTAATGTGTCTAGCTTTGAATATTTGGGACTTAGTGCATTCCACAAGCAGTTTTCTTCTTCCCTTCCTTTCCCTTCTCTCTTCTCTCTTCTCAGAAAAGGCCTACAATCATTCCCAGAAAAAAGTAACTGTCATGAACTTTGTGAAGATTGTCTAAGTAACTGGTGCTAGTATTGAAAACTGCTCTGAGGAACTACTTAGTATTGGATTGAAATTCTTTCACATGTTCACCTACTTTTGTGTATCAAGAAAGATTTATTTCAAAGCATTGCCAACTTCACTGAAAAGCACTTCATGTTTACCATTATTTGTTCTGGTCAAGTAATTTTCAAGTTCTCCTGGGGCAAAACTTATCCGAGAAGTGGGACTTGAGATTCCATTGTGCATATCATTATTACCATTCCACAGCAGCAAAATGCCATCTTTTCATTCTTTTGTAGCACTAAAGAACTGGATTTCTGACAAGCTGATTCCCAAGGCCAATATTGTGACCGGCAAGTAACACCAAGAACAGCAGCATTAATTTTTTAATGTTTGGCATGATGCTTTTGGGTAGTTTACATGACTTAGAACAGACACTTCTGTTTTCTTCATGGAACCTTGGAAGAAAAATGGAAAACCATAAGGCACTAAACATGTAAAAGGAGAATACCCACTCACATTAAAAATAAGATTAATGCAATAATGTCTTATATTCATCTTCTTATATCATATTTCTGTATTTATGTCAGGCCAAAACATCTCTAACTGAAGTCAGTTTAACTGCACACACACAAAAAATCCTTTGAATTTTCCTTTCTAAGGAACAAGAGAATCCTAGACTGACTTTAGTGTGCTATGAGCATCCTGTATGTAATCTGGATAATTGGTAAAAAAGGCTACCTCTCAGGTCTTGGCTAGTGGAGCTATTTTACAATCCATTCTACACCGTCCGTGTTTTCCTTTCTACTCTGGCTCTTTGACTAACTACATTGCAGTGTTTGACTTCATTACCATGTAGTGTCAAATGAAACCTGGATAATATTGCTACCAATTATTTTCTATTTATACCTGTTTTTTGACTCTTGTGGAAAAAAAACAAACACAAAACCAACAACAAAACAAACAAAAATTCCCAACACTCAACAAATAAGATAATTTTAAGCTGTTAAGTCACTGATTTTATACTTCTTTTAGTCTTCATCTTTTTCCACACACATTTCTATGAGTATTTGTAATGATGGGAGAAGTTATTTTTCTTATTTTCAAAGTTACATATTCCAGTTTAAAATATTTTTGTGCTAATCCATGAGAAGACGGAAGTCCAAGTCTAGTGGAAACAACTTCATATTACCTAAAGCTTCTCTGGACAAGCCTGCTGATTCACCAGTTTCGGGACTGTGACTATGCCAGTCCCTACACCATTAAAATAAAACTTGAAGACACAAAAGAAAAGGTATATCAGACAGTCATCTTAATTCTTGTCCCCACTTCACAAAACGTAGAACACAGCTACGCTCATCTAGTGGCATTTTCAGCTGAGTTACGGCAGTTACTTTGCTTCCTCAGCATCAATGGGAGTGCACCTTCCTTGATTTGTGTCCATCAGATGGTACTCAGTCAACACGTGCTGATGGAAACCTTGGTGGTGAAGACTCGTGTCAGACTACATGACAAGCAAGGCAGCAACACAATAAGCAGAAACCAGTAAGGGAGGACTCAGCTGGAGACCTGGTTAAGAGTTTACTGTGACCTCTGTGCAGAAAAAGTATTTACAGTTGTAGTGTCATGTAACGTAGTTCGAAACCAAAATACCTGTGACAGATACCCTAACACTGTCAGAATTGGTAATCTGAGCATTTAATTAAGGATAAAATTTCAGAGGCTCCTTTAACTGACTAACTAATTTAACGAGTTGCTGTTACAAGTTAAAGTCATTTACTTTTCCTTAAATTGACAGCATTAGGCGGAATTTTTTGGAAAACAGTTAATACCTGCACAATTTTTTTTAAGTTTGAAATATTTCCAGCTTCTATTATTTTAATTTGTATTCATGGTGTGTAAAGCCCACAACTTTTTTTATGATATTAAATGAGTACAGTCCTGGTGTATCAGTGTAGCAAGTGTTTTCTCATTTCATAAAGCTTACCTGTGTGACTAGATTTGGTTGATTCCATTGAGCTGAATACTTACCTAAATGGAAGGATAGCTTTAAAATAATTGCAATCGTGTGCCCCATGGCAACATAGTTAGCAACAAAGTGCAATACTTTCACCTAAAGGGGTTCAGAAAAGAGTTCTGTTACTTTTCTGGATTTCATGAAGGACAATTTACTTTTTAGAGTCTGATGACCTAATCAAGGAAATAATGCCTACAATGTTTTCCCCACATTCTACTTTGGAACACTTTTAAAAGACACCAAAAAAAAGGAAATGGAAGCTACAGGAATCAATCACAAAGGACAGCCTACTAAAAAGGGTATCCCTTTGAGAAGATTTTAAGTGATTGGAGCAACAGCAAAACCAGCTGTTAGGTAATATAAGCAATGCAATATGTTGACAAGACTGTGGCATTTGTGAAAGTTGAAACAACACAGGGAATGCTGTCTCTTCTGCCTAACAAAAAAAGGGAAGAAGAGGAGTATATTATTCTTGCCTGCACCTAATTAAAACTAAATACCACAGCAAATGCTAGCCACGGACTTAGATTCAACTGGCTAATGATCTGCAGGTCTCTTAAATACCTTAAGCAGCTTTATGCCAGGTGACACTTGATGGTTTTGCTATGCAGGGATTTGTGAATATTTCTATAGGTTTTATTTCTTGCCATGTGCAGGAGAGTTAAGATGATCTACAAATCTCAGCGCTCAGACTGACACATTCTCAGAGTTTTCACATTATATTGGCTCTGGTTGTCCTGGAACTTCCAGAAACCTTGTCCGTCTTTAGGATATGCAGTAATATTGAGGTTAAAATTCAGTCCCTGTCCATTAACGTTCCAGAAACATAGGCCTCCTCTAAAACAGATGATTCTTTACTCGTTCTTACACAGAAAAGAGAAGTTGACTCGCTATCCGTTATGTTTGTGATAATGGTTAGTGACATTATTTAGGACATCAGAGATGGAGGACTAATGTCTTTCTCAGCCCGAGGGCTTTTAAATCTACCTCTCCCTCCTCTCTGTGGCAGTTCTGTAATCATCCACTGACAAACCATGCTGGGTGAGTTGTGGTGATATTGAATTACCACAGAACTACAAAATAGAGAAAAAAGTCACTCTACTCTCACAGTGTAAAACTCAAACAATTTATTTTATAGCATTGAATTAGCTGAATTAGCCTGATTTATAAGTACAGAGACATAAATAAAAATGATTTGGTGACTGTTGTGGCAATGCAGTAAAACCAGTTTAAAGTAATTATATATTTGCATAATTCTGAGAGAAATATCATATTATCTGAAGCATCTAGCAGCCTTGTGTATTAGACATGAAGATCTGAAACCTTCATCTGCATAACCATATGTTTAAACACTAGTAATTGTTTAAGTACTTTGTTGCATTAGGAGCTGTCTAGCATCAGTTTCCCATCAGACATGGTGGTTATAAGGTCAAAGTATTTTATAAAAACTTACAAAATTGTTGCCTCCTTGTATCTGTGAAATAAGAACAATATCACCATCCTCAGTTATAAATGGAAAAGCTGACAAATAACTTGTCCAAATTTATGCAGGTTTGGTGACAATGTAAGAGGTCAGGCTCTTCTGACTGCAGAACCAGTGTCTCTTCATACCACAGAATGGTCCTGCACTTAGTTCAGCTGCAGAGATTTCTTGTGTTCGAAATCTCACCTATTATTTTTAGTCATATTTTACAGTCTAGAACATCACTTCTGCCTGAGTGCCTTACCCTTTTTCAGTAATACTCTCTAGTTCTGCCTCTGACATAGATGTAGAAGTATGAAAGGATGGCAATACTCCTAACTTTAGCTTAATAGCTAAATGCATTACAATACCTGCCATAAATTAGAGTATGTCTAGTTAGTGAACTGATACTTGCTACTATAGCATTCTGGGAAATAAGACATAGTGCTGCAAAGTTGTCTTAATTCTTTGTGTACTTTCATGGAGTCCAGCAAATGGAGCACCCAAAGGATTTTTATCTTTTAAAGCAGTTATTTCATCGTTAATTTTAGGAAAATACCAGAGTCCACCTGCATTGGTCGGAGTAAGAAATCAATGTGACTGTCTATGGAGTACTATGAATTTTATAACAAAGTGAAATTATGGATGAAAGATTGTAACAGATCCGTACATTGAGAGAATACCAGTCCCTCTCAGTTGAGGTTCACAAACAAATCTGATATTAGCTACAGGCACTATGGTTTTATTGTGTTTTGGCCAGCTTCTGTATACAGGAATTTAATCCTTTTATGAAATTCTATCTTCATCCATGCAAGATCATGATGTTATTGGCCTTACATGTCTTTAAAACTTACAAACAGAGAACTACAATAATAAAAAATCACAACTAGTCATATGCTTGGAGGCAGCTATACCAAGTACTTTGAGATCTTGGTTCATCCACTGTTAAAAAAAAAGAAGTCAGTGACAGTTATTTTTTATCAATATTATTTGAATCATTGTAACACCTTCAGGCATCAGTTAGAGATCCATGCTTCACTGTCCTCAGTATTACACACTCATAAAATGAAGACTGTCCTTGCCCAAAGTTTCTTCCTGTTTTTCCATCTGATGTTAATTATTTGAAGGGGATTTTTTTATCTCTCTTTGTTTGTATTGAAAATAACACGTATCAACATCTTTTGTGGTAGCTGAGATTCTGTATTTAGATTCATGTAAACAGACCCTTACTTCCGTGAATTCAGTGAAGTTATATATAGGAAAAAGAATCAAATTAGAAGTTCAAGGCTTATGTGAGCGTCACTGCTAATCTATTTGTGGCACACAGCACTCTTGTCATAGGGTGACACAGGAAAACTACTCCTGGGCACTTTTTTTTCCACTCTAGTTTCCGCTTCCCTCTTCTGACCACAAGTATCTGCTGTTTTTTGGTTTGTTTGTTTTTTTCATTTGTGCTAATTGTTGTTAGAAAAACCTGCCTGAGCCAAGATTCAGCCCAAGTCCTGCCTGTTAGACCCAGGTAATTACTTCAAGAACTGAACATCAAATTCTGGGTTTTTCCCCTGGTAGCTGCAAGGTCAGTTTAGTTGGTACTTGATTGCTTCTCTGTAGTTAAAAGCATACTTGAAGGAAAGTGGAATTTAAAATATGCCTGATCTCTGTAGTAGTCTACATCCTGGCCAGGTCATTCTTGGAGGGGAGAATCATAGAATGGTAAGAGTTGGAAGGGACCTTAAAGATCATCGAGTCCCAGCCCCCCTGCCGTGGGCAGGGACACCTCTCACTAGACCAGGTTGTTCAAAGCCCCATCCAGCCTGGCCTTGAACACTTCCAGGGATGGGGCATCCACAACTTCCCTGGACAACCTGTCCCAGTGTCTCACCACCCTCACTGTAAAGAATTTCTTTCTAGTATCTAATCTAAATCTCCCCTCTTCCAATTTAAAACCGTTACCGAATGGAAGAAGGTCTAGTAACTCCAGGTCATTTCAGCAAGGAAAAAAAAATAATTAAAGGAGCATAAAGTCTGTAAGAAGTTCAATATTGTTATCCACTTGCAAGCCTAAAATCCAGACAATTTTCTTAACTCTGAGAATTTCATGAATATGGTTGTAGCTCTGGATAAGATAAGATATGATCTCTACCCTTATTTTCATATGGTGCGAGAAAGAAGAGGCAATACTTAATGATCTCACAGGTGAACACTGAAGATGAATAAATAAATTCAATATGAAAAATGGTCAACATATTAGTAGAATGAGATTAAGCAAAAGCGAGGCACAATGTATTATTCTAGTGGAATAGCGTATGTGCATATACAGTTACTATCTGCTGCATAAAGTAACACAGTTATTGAAATCTCAGCTCTTTAAAAAAAAAAAAAAAAAGATTTAAAGAGATTTCAGATATCAGAGTATGACTCAGAATCCTGTTCTCCCCTTAAGATCTTTTGCACTGTCTGCAAGATCCACAAAACAGAGGGGACAGACTTTATAGAAGTGAAAATGCTGTCAAAAGCTAATGTAAATAAATTTTAAAAATAGAGAAAAATGTATGTGTTTTGCTATTCTCTATGACTCAGTGATGTGTTACGTCTAGTATTGTCAAGCATATGTGTTTAAGGCAGAAATGTGATTACATTTCAGCTGACACTCTTTCTTTGATTTCACAGTATACTTGAATTCTGCACTGCTCTGTGTTATTCACTGAGATAAAATATGATAGCAAATTAATTCAATCTACATCATTCAATAAATTTACTGTTAAAGACGGTAAGAGTGAGATAATCAAACTCCTTTCTGCTCTTCTAGTTCATGCCTTTGACCCTGCTTTCTACACTTCATTTTTTCTAATGAGGTTAAAGGGTAGTTAGCGAGCAGATGATACAGTACCAGTTTTACTGTATCTCTCTGAGTCACTAAGAATCCTGAGAGATGATGGTATCCAAATTTGTCAGCTTGGTCCACCTCCTTGCCTCTGGCATAACTTCAATGTCAGAAACAGAAACATAGACTGGTTTAATACAAAAGGAAGTGAGGACCAAAAATTATATATGCATAGTAAGAATGTCCACAACTTGGGAAAATAGTCCTTTTCCCTGGCATTATCTGGTTCATCCATTTTGTAGGAAAGAAAGCACAGCTGTTCGAGTTTACAGTGATCTCTTCATAAGTTCAATATTCAGAGGCTTGTGAAAAGCTGACTTAAATTTGAGAAACAAACAGCATTTGTAGCAAGATGAGGCCAGCTACTTTTACAGATTTTGATTTACCAATAAATAATGGTAATAGATATTTCTCAGTATAAAATTATCTAAATAACTAATACACGATTAAGGCAAAAGCGGTAGGAAGGAATTATTATTTAATTCAATAGTGAACATTTTTGCTACTAAAGTATCTTCTGTATTTCACCTCAGATGGCGATTTCACCAAAGACAGCTGCACTGCAGCGACAGCTATATGTTTTGGTTATGGAGTATCTGAGTCCTTCCAAAAGAGGATATAAACATTACTGCAACAAGTAAAGGATTTTTAAAGACAATGTTCCAGAACAAATGCTGTTTAGAAAACTTGCTTTCAAAAGTATTTCTTCAGAAAACAGAAAATGAAAGAAGTAAACAGCAAAGTCAATAGATTTATTTTTCTTCAAAGGCAGAATATTGTGCCCTAGAATGTTTCTTCCAAAAATGCTTTCCTGTTTTTTGTAGAACTTTCTTTGACAATTGGATAAGTAGATACATCAGCAGTGAGCTCAGTACTTTATTCTGATTTCTAAGGAAAAAAAAATGTATTTTTTGAGGCAAGGTTTTTACGGAAGATTGCTTATAAGATAACTTATTTACTGATTTAATTTCTATAAAGAAAAGAGTTACTACCGATATGCTGTTAGGCTTAGGGAAGTTCTGTAATCAAGCCTGATGACATAGCTCAAATTCTAAATTCAACATACAAGGAAGAAGTGGAAGGGTGTTAAAATTAAATATGAAGGCTTTTAACCTGAGCTTTATGATTCAGTGTTTCTCATGAAATAATTTACTATAATTGAAATGAGAACACTGTGTCCTTACATGACTGATGTAAAATTGGGTCTAAAACATGGGATGTCCTTCATAATGAAGTATGGGTTTGGGTGTGTCAGATATGTGTGTGGCCTCATTTGAAATTAGCTCTATGGCTGAACATTACAGGAAAAGAATAGGCTGAAATTTCTTGTCATACCATAGCAGAGAATGTCACAAACGAGTGACTCACTGCCTGAGCTATATTTTCAGTTTGTGTTGTGTTTGGTCATCTTCCTCCTGTGTGGGAAGATGGCATGTCTGGTCTCCAAAGCCCCACTTTATGTGCTGTAGCTGAAACATGCCCAACTAGAAAGGTGAAGCAATTGTAAAACATATCTCTGCCCCTTATGTTTCCACTGGATGCATTTGGACTGACCTATGTTAGAAAGCTGGAAAACTTACAATGAAATTTCATTGACTATGTGCTCTTCCACACATAGTCCATAACACACATAGTAGGTGCAACCCTAGAATACACTATACAGTATTTCCTATGTGGTACTCAAGCCCTCCAAAGAGAACCGAAGACCTTGATCATCCAATCACATCTGTGATAGCCTGTATCCCATCTTTTTTTTTTTTTTAAAAAAAAAAAAGATGGCAAATTTATGTCATTTCAAACAGAAGCATTCTTCATTTAATATAAATAACTATACTCTCACATACAGAGAGGACAGCTGGTGCTATTTCTGAAAGAAAGAGGAATTTTTAGAGAAAAGAAATCGTTCAGGACCCTTCACAGTAAGTGGGAAGCATCAAAATTGTCATGATTGCACAGTGGATTTCACAGACCACATTTTCTCCAGTATCTGCTTCTAGCAGGGTACAAAAGTCACTGAATTGCACAGAATAAAGCTGAGACAGAATTTCTGTCCAGTCCTTGCACCGAATTTTATTTAGGCAGCCTCAGATCCTAACCAGAGCTCTATATGCAAGCTACACATGGATATTGTGTATGTCTGATGCTTATATTTTAGTATTTCAACAGTAGCTCAACCTGGTCTGTTTCAAGCAATCCTCCCATGCCAGAAGCTGCAAAGGTTCTTGGGTCAAAATGGCATCTCATGTTCTTGTGTACAGTTCACTACTCACAGTGCAATATGCCAGGGTGCAGAGGACAAGTTCCTTTATGTAGATAGTACTTGCTGGGGATAAAATATCATTCCTCCTCAAATGATAAAAGTTAGAAATAGGTAAACCCAGTGCAACAGTAGAAAAAAAAACCTGCAGGTGCTTTGCATATGAAACATGAATTTGCATGACAGCTTACTGTCTGCTTTGACTTAGCTCACTCCTTTTATTCCTCCTTTTTTTGCCTTCATGTTGTAATACAAGTTGACTGAGTGTTTTACCATGCTGTATTCTAATATTTATGCAAGTGGATTGAGTATTTGCTATACTTCTTTGTGCACTAGAAGCTGAACTTCAATTCTACTTTTGACTACTGAAAAGAGGTATTGTGTGTATGTATGGAGAAGGGGTAATTTAGGGGCTTCCTCACTGTTTACACTGGTTTTCTGTTCCTTTTTTTCAGTTTTATGTATTCACAATAATATCACAATAATATTTCTTCTATGTGATAGTATAGTAGCACAAAGAGATACATACCATACCTCCTTCAGTAGCTCATCATACATCTTTACATGTTTTACGTCTTTTGTGTACTTAACTCAAAGTGCACACTTCATTCTTTGTTCTCAGATCCACCCTCTCTGCTGAGATTTGATCTATCTCATATATCTGCCACTTCCACTGGGCTTCTTTTTCTCTAGCATCATGATAGATAGTGGGACAATTTGTAACAGGATAATCTTTCTGGCTTATTTCATTACATTCTTTTCCTTGATGACCATTTTAGAGAGAGACACATTTCTTCCTCTCTGCTCACAGAACTCGTTTTTTCTTCATACCTAGATATTGCTCTATGTGCTCAATCACTTCCTCTCTGTGGTAAATTTGTTAGACACAGATACAGTCACATATGATATTTCTTAAAGTCTGATGAACATGTATTTCTGACAAATGCTACGTGTTCATTCCAAGGCATGATGCAGTGTTAGTCATCTTTATATATTCATACTAAAAATAGTCAACCCCACAGCCAGCTACCTCTCTGTTAGTGGAAGCCAGCTCTGTGACTGTGGAAGGGTGACTAACTCCTAGAGCAAACATTCTCCAGAATTTCTCCGCTTAGTCAGCTCAGCTAGGACATTTCCTCCACTCTCTGGATGATTAATGTGCTAACCATTGTCTTAAACATTAGCTTTGTATTGCCAATGGTAATGAGAAACATTTAATGTGAAACTTTACTCCAAATTTAAAAGATGCTCTTTAACAAGTTAAAGGGGATATCTTTATTGTTTGTGCTGCCTCATGTTCCATTTTTGCTGAAGCACATGAGATCAAAGCATGCTCTAAGGCATCTTACAGCCCTGCTTCAGCTTAAAAACTATGCTTTGGCCAGTAACTAGCAACAATTGATTGCTGAGTGTCCAAAGCCATGACTTGGTCACCCTATCACTATAAAACTAATAGTGTTTTTTTAACAGCCTTAAGGAATCAGTTGCTGATTGTCACCACTTTGCATCTGTCACACAGAAAACTGAAGAGATAATTTGCCCCTAAATACATTGACTAATAAAAATTTAAAACTGGGTAGGGAAACGCAGAGTGTTGCTTCACAGCTACTTCTGGGAAAAAAGCAGAGTAAAGCAATATAACTAGAGAGGTTTGCTAACTTGTAAAATAGTCCAACTTGTAAAGCAGAGGGAGGTCTGTCAGATTTCACCAGGCACCACGGAAAGCATCAAATTGATAGAAAATTTTAATATCTGTTAAGAGAAAATGAGAATTTTTGTGGGAGCAGAGTAGATGGTCACTACAGATTTTTCTGTTCTGGACTAAGCCAGTTCTCTGCAATGCCAAGCAATGGTTACAATGGTAACAATATGTAAATTGTTGTGCCTATTATATGTATATGTATATACATGTTTGTATACATATGTATATACACACATATGTTTGTGTGTGTGTGAAATATTTCAATATAAATATATACATAATATAGATAAATCCATATACATAAAAGAATATCAGTATGGACATTAACTCCACAAAATATCCGAGGTTGTTGTAAACACTGGTGAAAACATTTTTAATCATCTAATTGAGATGATATGTGTGGTCTCCAGCTCTTATCTATGGCAAACTACATTCCAGGTCCTAGTTCTGAGCCTAGTACTATAGGTCACTATTTAGCTGAAACATATTGTTAGAATCCAGGCTAACAGATGTCAAACCAAACTGATTAAACAAAAACACCAGTTTGAACCTTCATCTAGAACTCTGACAGACCTGAAGCACTAGCTGTAGGATTAGAGTCATCAATACATAAAAATAGTAAGTTCAGAGGAAAAAGATCAAAAGTTATCCTACATGCAGGAATGTTTTGATGAAGGGTGGTTAAAAAGCTGTCAGCATTCAGAGGACTGAAATTTCAATCCCTACATTTAGAGCTAAGTATCTGTATTTATATTATATTACTATCTGAAATGAAGTCTTGTCCACTCCATGATCTTCAACATTTTCCTTTCAGAATTTAAACAGAGACAATGAAAAACTGAGTTTAGGTCCTTTCATTTCAGTGCTACCAGTTCTAAAAACAGTTATCTCCACAAGGACCTTAGAAATTTACAATTACTGTTCTTACTGCATCTTCAAAGTAATTATTATTTTGTTTCTAAATGTGCTTTTTGTCAAGGATACACCACTCCTGACTAGTTTCCTGACTGCAGTTGACACAGCAGAGATCTAGAACAATATTAGCATGACAAACAAAAATAACATCAAGGGCCCTGATATACAAAATAAATTACTTGCTTTTACCTTGTTGACTGCCCAGAATGTCTTAATAAGTAATGCTCTGGCTCCCATTCAGCTCCCTGCTTGTGGGCCCAATAATGATGTCAGAGACTGTGTTTCAATGTATATACTGAAAAAGATATATACACACTCAAGAAAAAAAAAGTTGGGGATCAGAAATAATTTCATTTCTAATCTGGCCTTGGAAAAGAGGTGCAAAAATATCCCTCATCTGGTGTGTACAACACATTTTTAAAGTAGTATACTCCAGAGGATCGAATTATTCAGACAGCAGAAAGAGAGGAGAAAGAAGCAGCCAAGGATTTTGAATAAATACTACAGCTGTGGGAAATGAGCTGCAGAAATAAAAGGAGGAGGGACCAGATAGTTTTGAGGGTAATGAGCATATGAAATCTAAAGGAAAAAGAGCAAAACTGGCTCTGATTTATACCCTAAATAACATCATAGAATTCATTAGAGCTCCATAGGATACTGAACACATCATCTAAGAAATTGGTTGGTATATGATGGCTGTGAATAAGAAAAGGGAATTCTGCAGAAATAGCATTTCTTTTGTCTTAAGATTTTTACATTATACTTTTTCAGAAAACTTGGAAAGTGACAGTCTCAAAGTGGTAACTCAAGCCAACAGTATTGCAAGCAGGTGTTACACAACTCCCCAGCTCCCCCAGCTCTGGTGCTCTGCCGTCGTCCACAATTCCTCTGCCGCTCTCCTTTTGGATCGCTCATGAATAGCTCTAGGCTGTTAATTCTGTGATGAACTGGGTAGTGCTTTTGTTATGCATACAGATGTGGAGCACTGAATAGAAATAGATCTCAAGACTGTTTCCACTTTAGGTATGTTGACCTTCTTTTGTCTGAGCTTTTCTGTATTTCCATGCTTTCCAGTCCTCCATGTTTGTAAGAAGAAAACCAAAATGGGTTGAGCCACCCAAAAGTGATTCTCACCTGGGGACTGTTTCTGCTTCTGCATTTCTGTCTTTTACACCCTTCCTTCCAGTTGACTTTGCTGCTTTGGATGCCCCAAGATAGTTCTCTTATCGCCAGTGAGAGGGGATTTTGTTGCCCTCCATAATTCTTTCCCCCTCACCATCCCCATATAAGTATATGTTTGGGCATAACTAGGAGATGAATATTGCTTCATACAGAATCTTGCCTCCTGTCTGTCAGAAAAGGAATGCATTTCTCTCTTCAGCCAAAAAGCAGAGAAACAAATCCTGATTCACAGCATGTTTTATTTAAGATATTTTGTGTCTGAAAATATACACACAGCACCAATTGTGACTTCCTACAGCAGACGTAAATGTCTCTGTGCCTGTGCCATCCATCTGAAGTGGTCCTTTAAAGTTTTAATTATTTTAATTATTTCCTATGAACTTCTACAATTTTTCCTAGCTTTAATGGAGACTGGAGATGGGAATCTGACATAATCCTAAAGAAGGAGGCCTACCATTCAGAAAGATCAAGAACTGCATAGGCTTATTTTCAAGTGTTCTCTTACCTGATTGTTAAAACAAAAAAGGTGGAATCTGTGCCAAACACCCCCTTTCTTGTTCAAAAGATCTCTTAGTGCAGCTTCATCACAATCCTGAAGTTCTTGGTTACATTGTATTTGCTTTTTGTATACTACCCAAGCCAGGTTCCAACTCTCTGAGGTTTGTTAAAAACTAAAAATACTTCAGGATAGGACTGTACAGAAAAAAAGCTTGGCACATTTTTAGCCTGTGCCCTAAAGGTTAGGAAATGTTATACAGTTTATTTGAAAGCAACAATTTTCTAAATAATATTGTAATCATCAGTCTAGCTCAGACCACATACCCCCAGAAGTTCCTGTGTTTAGAAATACAAAGCTACTTCAGCTTTATGGTATATGTCATTTCAAAGCACCAGGCATATTTACAGAGGTATTTTACCAAAACTGAGAACATAAACCTTTTTTTATTTTAAAAAAAGAGGAATCATTAACATCCCAGTCTACCTAGATATAGGAAAGCTACACTGTCATTTATATTAAGAGTAGGCTATAAAAATAGTATGTTGACTTGGAAGGAGGGTTGGGGAGGAAACACAGTGGGAGACGCTGTATGGCTGATGAAAGATACAGGGAAAAAACCACACTAGGATGAGAAACTGAGAAGTCATGCTATTACTCGTCTTACTGCTATTTAGTGGCAAAACATTGCTTTTGCTAATTCCCTTGAATTTAAAAAAATTTTCAATATCTGCAAAGCAGACATGGGTAGTACATACATAGGATGCCTAATTACTGCTGATGGTGTAGGCATTTTGGCCAAAATTCACTATTAAGGTGTCTGATAAAGGCTTAAAATCAGACTTCTCCTACTGATTCATGCTGCTGTTGTATTTATGGCTGGCTAAATATGATGTTTATGAATAGTGCTCCTTGTAAAAATCCTCATTTCTGTTAGTCTGGCTTTACAACACATGTAGTAAACAGTGAGGGCAGTAGGAATGGGCTAGCGTGTGGAGGGGGACTTCACTGCCAACATCAAGCAGCACCGATAGTCAGCTCAAGCTGTTATCATTTAGAGTACAGCCACTCTGTGCAGAAGACTGACCCAGCTTCAAGTGCCGAATGTACTGCAAACAGAACCTAAGTCATGTAATAATGTGTTGACTTTTGCATGCAGTTTCTTCAGAATGGGAATTAACTCCATATGTGATACTTCAGTCCCAGCCATAAATACAGGGAGTCCAATGTGTTTGGCACTCAGGGGAAGGGTTAGCACAAAGAACAAATTAAAATAGAGGAAAGGATAAAGCAAGAAATGTTTTCTACTTATCACCCACATTTATAGAAGTTGAGATCTCAATAAAATGCAGTGAAAACATGATCTGGAAGGAACTTTTTTCCTCACTTGAGCTGTTTATTTTCTGCAGTAAACTGCTAGAGGCAAAATCAGTAGCATTAGGATCCTAGACAGTAGGCAAAAGAAGCAGCTCTAAAGTGAGCTGTTTAGGTGGGAAATCTTTTCAAGAGGAACCAGCAATCCAAGTTATTTGTCATAAAGGTCGGAAATCAACATAAGGGAAGGAAAACAGTATTTGGTGAAGTACCCTTGCAAAGCATGCCACTGCAGTGACCTACTCTCAGGAAATCAAGATTAAATCATTCTTAAATCCTTTGGAATAATGAATATGCAGGACTTTTAGGTCCTTACTTAGGTGCTTAAATGCAGAAATACAGCTTTGAAAACTTAATGGTTTTCTGCTATGATTCATTGAAAAATATTGTGGATATACTTGGAAAGCTGATGGACAGCTTCATGCCACTGGATTCTTCCACACATCTTGTGATGTTTATCATATTTAACTACAGCTCTTTTTATACAGCATTCCATCATGACTTCAGGAGAAGGCCAAGATACCAATTTTATCATCTCTTCCTTCCAGGGGCTTCTGTCCCAAAGCTGGATGTGGTCAGTATTTTGGTAGAAGTTGCCAGTTTCTGCCTGGCAAGAAGGAAGGGAGAGCCTGTATCGCATATATGAAAGGAAGCTATAAGAGCTTTATTTTTTTAAGAGTAATAAATATTGGGTTCCTTTGTTATTCTTTCTTATGTTGCCACTTTAAATATTTTTTATAGAATTATTCTTAAAGTATACACACATACATGCACTGAGGAAGTTTACAGTCCACACATGAGAATTTATTCATGGACCTCAAAAAAAGGAGAAAATACTACTCTCACATCTGGCAGTCATTTGTTCATCACAGAATTGTGCATCTGAAAGTATTGCATAATAGATATGCAGGGCCAAAATCATCCTGGGTGTAACAGTACTGACGTCAATTCCCTTACACCACGAATGAATTTTTTGTGCAGAATGCAAACTGTTTTCATGAAAGACAGAGAAACGGCTTAGTATGGACACTTCTTTATTTTATTTAAACAGCTGGCAGCTGGTAGACACTGGCATGCTGGCCAAGTGCAATAAATGAGATGGACCATGAAAAAGAACAACTACAAGGAAAGATGAAGAAGGTCGCTCAGATAGGAATGGGACTGTATTGAGTTTTCCTACGAGGAAGGAAAATGAGAAAAGGGGGCAATGGTGTAGTAAAGTGATATCATCTCATCCTTTTTAGGATGCAATTATAAAATCACATTTTTCACCATGAACAGAAGCAGATTGTTATAATCCATTGCAGCCACTTCCGGACTAAACTTTTTCCTAGTGTGGTCATACAAATTAATGCGAATGCCCCATATTGTTTAACATCTTTTTTAATGATCTGGGTGATGGGGCAGAATGTACGCTCAGAAACTTCGCAGACAATGCATCAGATGCTTGTGCTGCTATTAAGAGAATTCTCAACAGAGTGACGGCAGTCTCATAAAGTTCAACAACAGAAAGTGCAAACTCCTGCACCTGGGGAGAAGTAACACCATACAACAGTACAAGCCAGAGGCCAACTAGCTTGAAAGCAGCTTAGCAGAAAAACACTAGAGCACACTAGTGGACAAGAAGTTGAAGACAAGCCAGCAATGTGCCCTTGCAGCAAAGAAGGCCAACTACCAACATCCTGGGCTATACTAGGAAGATCATTGCCAAAAGGGGCGAGGGAGATGATTCTTTCCCTCTGCAAAGCATTGCTGAGGCCATATTTGGAGTGGGGCTCCAGTACAAGAGACACAGTCTTAGCAGAGCCAGCAAAGGGCCATGATAACAATTAAGGGACTGGAGCATCTGCTGTACAAGGAGGGGCTGAGAGAACTGGGATTTCTCACCCTGGAGAAGGCTAAGGGGGCATCTTAACAATGTATATAAATACTTGAGGGCAAGAGGCGGTAAAGAAGAGAGCCAGTTTCTTCTCAGTGTTGCTAAGTGAAAGGAAAATAGGCAATGGGCAGGAATTAAAACACAGGAAATTCTATTTCCACATAAGAAAAAAAAAAATTTATCCTGGAGCATGTTGCACAAAGAGTACGTGGAGTCTCTATCACTGGAAATACTCAAAACTTACCTTGACACAGCCCTGAGCAACTGTAATTGTTTCTGTAATTGACCCTGTTTGAGCAGGGAGGGTTCACTGGATGATCTCCAGAGGTCTCTTCCCACCTCAACCATTCTGTGATTCTATGAGATTCTGCTAAAATGTTTGTAAGTCACTGAACAGCACTGGGTATCTGCAAGGTCATATGGGTGTGGCCAACACATAACATAGGAAGAAGATTTTATTTGTCTTAGATTGAAACGTGGTACAGCTGGATCTGGGTGGCTGCAGTATTAATCATGATTAAGACTTATTCTTTGCCAGATAATGTTTTGTAGCAAAAACTGTATTCTTGTCTTACCTACTGTAGTACAGTTTTTGCCTTGAGAAGGCACGCATTGTAAGGGAGTCAAATGACATACACAAGTCGATGACAAACAACCATTTTTTCTGGCACTGATATGCTTCATATCTTCAAATAATCATTAAATCTTTCTGTGCCTTGGTGTACCAAAGTTGTACTATGAGGATAATTATAGCTACCTGTACTTTACAAAGCAGTCTAGGATGATTACTGCAGGTTTGTCTGAAAATACAGAGCGATCTTGTCTGGCATGTGGAAAGGTTTATGAATATCTCACTAGTCATGATTTTCTCATCTGTACATAAGATGGGGTTGACATTTGACATTTCGATATTCGACAGCTGACAATTCTAGTTGCTTTATCATCCTCAGTCCTCACTCCTGAGGCCTTCTCTCTCCGTTTAATGTAGGTGACTTAGGAAGAGTAACCCTATGCATCCCTGAAGTCAACTTCTGTGAGCACACCCCACAGTCTTTGCTAAACAGTTGACTCTTTTGATTAGGAGCAGAGATAGATCTCCAAAGATCACAGGGTTCATGAGTAGCTGAAAGAGGCTAGAGGCATATGGATGAGGAAGAAAAGGTTATGGCACAAATCTGAAACAAATGCAGTAGAGCAGCTGTCTAGATTGCTTTTTGAAAGAAAGCTGACAAAGCAATTCTGATTTGTTCAGAGCTAAAGTTGCTACCAGTAAGCAGGGAGGCCCAAAAGGAGCAGGCATATGGAGAATAAAACAATTGGTACTGTGGATTTTAAACACTGTGTGTATTTCAAGGGATACTGTTTCAGACTGTCTCTAGACTGGTCTCTTGAATGGGCTACATACTATAATCTGGAAAACACTGGGTGTGCTCCTGAAATGCCCAGGATCTTATCATAATTAGCACGCTTGGATCTCCTGGAAACATGGATCATTTCCTACTAACAAAGGGTAAAATTTTCAAGAGTACCTATATGATTTAAACAGCAGACATACTCTTTTGAAAAGGGGAGGAGCAATTTGCAATTCTTATGTTGTTATGTAGATTTTGTATCTTCAGTTGCATCAGCTCCCTTACTTTTAAGGTTGCTGGTCCTCACTGCCTGCCAGCAGAGAGGTTCCTTAGAGCATTCCCTAACTCACAGTATTAAAAACAGGCAGACTACTGTAGCTGACACTTGAATTTACCTCCTGGTTTTGCCTGATATGGATTAAGAAGCATCCCTGTCAAACATTCTATTAGTAGAGAAGCAGGAAGGGGTATTTCTTGTAGAGAGGTATGACAAACTTGGGAAAAATAGTATCCGAAAGCACTGACTGATGGCTGCAAAATTAATATTTCTCTAAGTTTTGTAATTTTGAATTCCATTTTTGAAATTCAGAGGTTTTGGATCTCCAGAGAGAAAGAAAGGTACATGTTCTACATCTTACCAAGAGCAACTATGCTGTTTATCAAAAATAAAATAAAATAAAAATTCCAGTAGAAACAAATAAGATATTATATAGGTGTAGGCTCCACACATATAACAGGATCATGTAAACACTTATTGATTGCACACCTCGGAAAACCTTAGTAACAAAATTTCACAGTACCTTTGTGGCTTCAGTGCAGTAAATGCAGTCTTTGATAAAAACAGGACTTGGCCCCAAATCAATTGTTTCAGAGCTTGCCTATGCTTTTTACAAGTAATGCCTATCTTTTATTAACTGTATTGTCCTGGGCAGAGGAAACAGCATGATTCTGCTTCTTTCTCTATCCCTCCTTGTCTCTGAGTTCCACATCCTGTAGAAAAGGAATTCCTGAACTTCCCGGAACAAAGGCTGCAATTGCTGCTGGTACTTACAGTAGCCACAAAACTAAGAGGAGGTTACAGCAGTCACAGCTTAACCCAAAATGCTAAATGAGGTCCTTGCAGCTAAGAATACTACCAATTTTGAAAGATTTTTTTTTTTTAAAGCTGAATAAGTCTTTTTAAAAGATTTATAATTTTAAATGTACGTGCTGTACAACTTTTGTGTATATTTTTCTTAGCCTTCTGTTTCTTTATAGTGTTCTCTCTTTGATTCTATTTAGCAGGAACAAGATCAAGACCTGGATCTGTATATAAATATGTAAAGAATATATGAAGGATATATCCTTACTAAAGGTTATATTGGTCTTGGCTGTAAATTTATAGTTTTATATTACTCAGCCATTTTGCTTCAAGATAAACTTAACTGAATTAAATTGATTTGCAGCAAAATAAACTGCAAGAAAGTGAAAGGAAAAAGTCTGCATGTATGTGTGCATATGCAGAGCTCTGAATTAAAACTGGGATTATTACTTCTTTAATTGAGCAATTTCAGATTGCAAAAATCAACGTTTGCAATTTCAAACACAAAACAAAAAATAACATCCTCAGTCTAGTCACAGTTAACCACATAGTGACTAAATATAGCACCAGCTAGTCTTCAGGATGTGTCCACAATAACAGATTACTCAAAATGTTCTGCTGCTATTCCCTACCTAATATTATGCCTACAACAAAATGTGGAAGTTTAAAATATCCCTGTAATTATGGTAAACAGACAACAATCACTAAAATTGCAGAGTACTGTCTGCTGTTCCTAACCTACAGGCTGTATATAGAAAGCTAAATTAAACAATTTTGCTTACTATTGGTAGTCAAGTACAAACTAGATTCCAGGTGTTGGTGAAGCATAGGGAAATTATATTTTGAGTGGGATATAAACCCTAACCCAGATTTTCATGAAGATTTTTAGGCGATTTCTAATTCTGAACAATTAGTGTATGTTTTCTTACTAACTGTGTCAAGAATTTTCACAGATATTTTAAAATGTAGGAGTCATTGCATATAATGACACTATTTCCTCTTACTTTCTTACTTTGGAATTGGGATACTTCAGTGTCCAAAAACCTTTATGCTGCACTCAAGCCAAATTCCTCTTTGCATTTAACATAAAAAGAGGCAGGTATCTTCTTCAAGTGTTTCTCCACCTGCATTTTGAGGAAAGCAGTACTTATTTCCAGGCATGGCTTCCACCCCTCCCTGCCTGTGACCCCGCCGATGCCCTTCTGCTTACGTACATCGGCCTTTGAGTGAGAACAGGAAGAGGCAAATCAAGGAAGCAGCTGTTCTCTGAATCACAATTCTCTCTGGATTTCTGTATTAAAAAAAATAATAGCAAGATAACGCAGAGCAGAAGCATAATATCCCTTGAATTTACCTCTGCAGCTGCTACTGAGAAGACTCATCAGCATGGTGGTAAAGATGGATGCAAGTACACACAAAGAAGTTCTGTCTTCACAGGATGTTTCACTTTGGTTTGCGCATCTTGCTAGGTGGCTACAAATTAGGAGTCATCTAGACAAACGATCTATTAGAAGCTGCCTTAGTTTGGCTCCAGAGGTTTATCTTCTATCCCTCTCTGAATAAAGATTTCCCAATATGGGTTGATGGGAAATTTAACCTAGCAATAGATGGAGCAAAAATTCATTATGGATTTCCACATACAGATATCAAAGGGAAAGTCTGCTCTTGTAGCAATTCTTACTTGTCTTATATAGGAATAAATGGCCACACTTTACACAACAGAGAGAGAAAATCTTGATTGTAGCATCTCAAGACTGAGCATACAACATATTGTTGGTAAGACTTTCATATTTCCTGACATATTCTGTATTGCTCTGTCTAGCCATTGGTAGAAATTATCAAAAAATACTAGGGTAGATTTTTTATGTGGAGAGAACAAATCCTGAATGTTACATGTGTAGATGGCATCTTGTTTGTACTTTCTTGTAAAATTTTCAGAATTCTTCAAAGAATTGGTAAACATATGTGACTAAAAGCGAAGTCACAGAAATATTTATTCTATGAAAGACATATAAGAGACATCAAGAAGTACACAAGTCTGGTTTCCTGGCAATCCTTGCTGTGTGTTACGCACCCACTCTACTGCAGAATTTTCCCCACATTTCCTTAAGAGGGTCCACTTTTAGTGTTTTCAAAGTTTATATTTAAGAATTACATCTGTCTTAGCTATTCAAATACAAATCCATTCATCAGTCTACTTGCTTCCCTGTTTAGGTGAGTACGTAGAGGCCAAAATATCAACAGCTAATATAAACAGCTGTGAACAGCTTTCTATGAAGAGACCTGTGAAAAATGTATAGACTTGAGTAATTATTCTTTTGCAAATTTAAGAAAATCTGTCCTTTTAATTTTAGAAGATACCAACTTGCATTGTATTTTTCTAGAGGCAGATTATATGTTTCTCGATTACTTCAGATGCGTATTCTATGAATGGGACAGTAAGGTATACTGAATTTCAGAGTAAACTTTCTTTTGTCTTTCATCACACAGATGAACATTTCTGTACCAGATACTCTCAAGATATTTGTAAAATAGCTAAAAGTCTGGGTCATATATTCTGAAATGCTTAAAAACAGAACCGAAACTATAATCGACAAAAATGGCTCAAGTTTTCTGGGCTGAAACCTGACCTTCTGTTCAGGTTTTACTTGGAATTTTAACAGCAATTAGAGATAGCTAGCAAGAGCTAAGATAGCAAAATGACTGTAAGCACTCCTACATTATGAGAGTTATAAACGACTGTGCTTTTACATCTTCCTCCAGTAAATTGTACCAAAAATTGACAAGTACATTCATTCACAACTGATCAATTCCCATGCAAATTCCTGAAAGCTTCTTAGGCTTAATACCTTCTCTCAGCTGCCATTTCTCTTGTGCTATTTTGAGAAAAAAAGCCATTAATGGCTCTCCTTCCTGGCTCATAGTTCCTTCCTTTCTTCCTGCCCTTACTGAGAAATTATCTTCTGCGTGACCCTCTTGAAAACTAGAAACTCAGCCTTTGTATCATTTATGTATAAAATCAGACACAGACTCACTTAGACTAAGGGATTTTGATGTTCCCTAGTAGCGCCACTTGTTACATGCTTGCACAGTGTAACCACGTGGTTCTATGTTTTGCCTACATTCTCCCTCTTTCCCATTTAACTCTCTATTTTTTCCATGGTCTAATATGTTTTCATAAAAGGAATCGAGTAACTGCTTTCAGTGGGTCAATAAGAAGAGAGCTTCCAGAGAGCGTGTACGTGAACTACAGTAGCAAGTTAGTGAACAATGACATCTAGTATAATAAATCCCTCTCACTTACTTAAGCAGCCTCTTCAGTAAAACTGCATTTATTGTGCCTTCTTGCAAAAGCTTTATATATCTTCAATGAAATAATAAATGCATATGACTAATAAAAACAGTTGCATTGCAGAATACTTGCTCTTTTGAGCATACAGAGCAGGCCTTTTACATATCGAAGACAAAGTTCGACACGTTTTATATTTACAATGTCTGACATCAAACCAGGAAAAAATGCAACCACAACTTACTTGCGATATGTTCACGAACAGCATGTAAAATAGATAGCCATCAGTGGATCAGGGAATCGCCACGTTCCTCTGTGACTCAGTGAAAAAGAGAGCAGTGATATGTAGAGGATGCTGAAATTAGACACTTGCTACCTTGTTGCTTGTGTTCAGTACACATCACCCTCACTCGCTGTGCTTTAAGCATGGATGTCAATAAATTTGATAACGTAGAAGACCGTGAAAAAACAAATCTCCCTGTTCTGATACTGTTAAAATTTTATTTTAAATTCCCAGAATTAAAATAATTTCCCAGACTTAAAATAAAATTCCCATTTTATTTTAAATTCCCCAGGTAATTCCTGCAGACCTTTTCCCATATATTTCGCATGCGATACAAATATGGGTAGAAAAAAGCCTTTCCTACAAGTTTAGTTGGTGACCTTAGATGACATTTTATAGTTCAGTGAGAAAATAGTCCTAGTTAATTACTTAAAACATTTATTTCCTTGATTGAACATCTCTTGAATACATGACTAATTTTCATTGGAACCTAGGCTTCTGAATGGAAAATTCACTTTTGCAAAAGAGCCTAGATGCTTGACTTGGATATTTTTTGAAAATCATCCTTTGTTAGCTTTAGCGTTAAAAAGAATGAAGCACACATTCCTGTAATATTTCGTCAGATTCTGACTAACAGAGAATCAGAAATGTTCTAAAATGTACAATTACAAACAGGCATAAACTTTGAGACATTTTTGTGGTTTCAGCGAAAACTGACTTGAGTACATACGTCTGGAAAGTCCCACCAAGAAGCCACTTCTGTATTTTCAGGAAACTAAGCAAAAGGGCCTACTGCAATTTTTATATTGTCTTTTGTTTATTTATTTTAAGCCACATAATAAGCAGAAATTTGTGATCATAGGTACAGTATTTAGACAAAAAGACATTGTTTGAAGATGAAAGGGTTGTTTATATAAAAAACTGTTCTTAAAAATTTTGAGACCAATTGTAATGGTCTTACATTCTGTGAGACTGTGAATAACGGGGGGTTTCAAAGTTTTGCAGCTGTGGAACCAAGCCATGATCACAGTCATTCTCCTAAGTACTCTGGTTTTACTTCCTTCTTCTGGAATTACCCACAGAGATTACTTGAAAGATGAAAAGTAGTAGGATATACCAGAAGATGCCTCTGAACAGTCTTGATAAAAAAGGTGACTGGAAGAGCAGTATCTTGAATTAGAGTGCTGTTCTTGAGCAGGAGAACATATATGCTAGATCCAAAGGTCCATGTAGCCCCACATCCTGTCTCCAGCATTGGTCAACAGTAGGGACCTACAGAATACAAGAACAGGATGAGTATATTGTCAACATTCCCTGGTATTTGGAAGATCCTGATAACCAGGAGCTGGTAATTCAAAAATTTCTTTACTTAAGAACAGAAAAGCCTAGGGTTTGTCTAGCCCCATATTCTGTCTCCAATGATGTCCATATAAGTGGACAGCAAAATGGATAGAAGCAATCAAAACCAGATCAAACATACACTCCTAAATACTTTCCCAGCTTCTTAATCCCTTCAGATTGGAAGACTTCCCAAACCTGATACTGTTTGTTCAGTAATCCACCAACAGATCTCTCTCCCAGTTCACCAACATTTTCCTGAAATCCTGTAAACTTCATGCATCCACATTGTTCTTCAGTAACAAGTTCCAAAGCTCTATTACCCATTCTGCTTTGAACTTGACTGCTAGCATCTTCATTTGATGGCCACTACTTCTGGCATTTGGCAGACTGTAAAGAGTTGGTCCTTATTAATAAATGTTGGAAAGATTAAAATTACATTCAGTTGGATTCCGATGTAGCTCAGAATCACATTTCCCCTTTTTAAAAAGCAAATGGCTCCACCAGGTCTACAGGTCTGCATTGACAGAAAGGACAGTCTCTTTCCTTTCTTTAAGAAGGTTTTCCAGATCAAAGGTTCTTTCCATTCCCTCAAAGTTTTGGATTGCAGCAGCACTTTCTCTCTAATGCCCCAGGCAATCCAGAAGCCAGGCTGTCCACTTGAAAGATTTCAAACACGAGTAATTAATCTTCTTCTGGTCCTGAGAAAACAGATCTGGAAGACTTGGAAACAAGACTTTTTGCAATGATACTGATATCAGACAGTTAGAGACTCACTGTTGCTAAACTGGAGTCTGATCATTCAGGATACTTTGACCCTGTCCCAGCTGAAACCTTCGCAATATTACAAAGCTGTGAGACTTTGAATGAGCTGCACAATTAATGATCACAATGGAGGGATCACAAGTTAAAGTGTTTAATAGAAAGTATCCATTTCATATCACTGCTCTGCAATCTTTGCTACTTTGTGGTGAGGAAAATGGGAGTTCTGTAGGACTAACAGAAAATGAAAGGAAATGAGAATATTCTTCATATTGGCATAAAAAATACCACTTTAGTTCTGCCATGTTTCTCCCACTGAAAGAATGACATGCTTACATACTTCATACAATCACATCATACACATATTGTTGAATGTCCAGCAGCAGTTAATGACATTGTTCCTTTCTTCAGCTATTTCTTTGGTGTTGTGAAAGCAGCTGTCTTCTGATAATACAGGATGCTTTTTCATATTAATACCTTACACTTAGTTCTTCCTTCCTCTTTTTAGGAAAAAGAGCCCAATGTCTTACCTTACTAAAGGTAAGAGGTTGTAGGGAGTAGGCATTTTTGTAAGGTTTAAATTCTGAGAAATTTAAGCAGTGCTGAAGATTTGCAGCAGAACCATCCTGTCATATTCTAGCCTGCTACTCCCACTTACAGCACAGGGCTACATGCAGTGTCATGTCCTCACCTCACATAAGCTTCCGATCTGATTAGATATGACAGCTGAGCTTGCACACACTATTATACTTTACTGAAATATTAGGGTTTGTTGTGCATAGTGACATGCTGATAAACTCTTAATTAGCTGCTGTTTACGAGTGCCTGTTTTTACAGTAGATCCTAATTCATTGGCCTCTGCCTGTACTATGTCTCTATATGCCAAATATGGAATATATTGCAACTGGTATCCTCTTGTGCATGCATATACAAAGGATGATTAGCTGTAAAGCCTTCTGTGAGACATTTTATATGGAAAACTACTTACAAAATATATCGGGTTGCACCAGACAGCTGCCTAAATTCTGGAATGACTATCTGCTAGCCATTTATATGCCAAGATTGTTGTATCTGCTAACCATTTATATGCCAAGTTTGTCGTTCACAGTTACTTTGTAACTGTATCCAGACCACTAAAGCAAAAACATTATTTGGCAAGTAACATTTTTTTGATCCATGGTTGCACTGGTATTAAAGAGTATACCAGCCTAACACAAGCATGTTATTACGCTTTTTCCTCACTTTACCAATCTCTGTGGTCTACCGTACCCTCGCTTGAAATTTCAGATGTCTACTTCTAATTGGATGCTTCCTTTTGTGATAATAAAGATGATTCATATAGTGTCCTAAACATTATGTGGGGTTTTTTTTTTCACAACGCACTGGACACTTCTGCTTTAAGGCCACTCAGTGCTGACCCATAATTATATACGGTTTTCTCAAAAGGGGGTTGGGAAAGGCTGTACTTTCCTGAGAACTGCAAATAACATGATCTCTAAAGAGATCTATGTGCAAAAAGATACAAATATCAATTTGTTCTCTTTGCAGTGGAATCAGTGAAAGCATTTCTGACACAATTTCTTTTGTGACAGTATGTAATATTCTATGGTGTCTTCCCTCTTTCAAAGAAACGTGACTTTCTTTTAGAACACATTCTTCTTTAAAGGTGCTGAATAAAATTAGGCTGTATTTAGAAGCACTTGGGGGCAGAGATACCTTTTACATTCTGTCTTTGAGAAGCAGTGAATACAGCAGGAAACTCTGCTTCTACTGGATTCCCTTGTTACTCCCACAATAAAACCAACAGTGACTGTGCTGAGTAGATCTGACCTCGACTTTTATTTATACTGCCTTGTTTTTATTTACACTTGTATTTAAACTTCTCTCTGCTTTAAACTTCTCTGCCATAGGTCTTAATTTATGTTTCCCTACCCTGTCTTTTAATTTGCATCCCAATCATAGTAAAGCTTGTGAAACAGAACCCTGTCAAGAGAAATAAGACAGAAACAGTGCAGGCTGTTTCACTAGAATGAGGGAATTTTTCCTTCTTCAGATACCAAGAGGCTTTGTCCGTGAAACTAATGGGTGGCCTTATTTCTATAAATGCACAAACACCCTGAAGTCCTGATCAGCTTAAGAGTCACTAAATGATCCTTGTGGCTTGTGACTTGATTCATCTATTCAGTGATTCCTCTCAGTACTTGAAAGGACAGGTAAAAATAATATTCACCCCACCTTGCCACCCAACTAAATTGCACTTTTTTACCCATCCACAGCTTTCCTTGTCTGATGGACAAGGACTGATTGCAGAACTCCTTTAGTTTAGCTTCCAAAACCTCTTTTCTTATGGGAGTTGGGAGACCTGCTAGTAAAGGTACCTTCTGCATATTCACATTTGAAGGTCATTATCTGACTTTGTGTTCAAGACATACAGCAAACTCAGTGCTGCTAATACAGGATCCTTTCTTTGAAGATTTAGCCCCAAAAGACACAATTTTCATTTGGCAGCCGTATCTGATTCACATGTTCACTGAAGTCAGGCTTCCTCTTTTGAGAACTGGAAGAAACTAGATTTATCATTTGAAATGTCAGCAGCCTTTTATATAGCAAAAAGAAAAAAATAAAAAAGAGCACAGAGAGTAAAGCCAGTAGTTTCTACTTCTATTATAATAGTGGCAAGTCTTCTGAAAACAGGAACAAGAACAGGTCTTGGGATATTTTAAGTGTGGTGCCAACTTAGTTTCGACCTGTAGCTATTAAAAACTACAAGTCATCAGAAACATAAAACACTGTTGATTTATGTTGCTCATTCTCCTCCCAGTGTCATATTATTCTCATTATACAGCTGGCTTTGCAAGCTCCAGCAGAAGGCTGACATCACCAAGGGTTATGGAAGGCTCTGTGTGTGTACATACGTACATACACACACAGAGAAAAGGACTGTCTCCTCCCTAAAGAGCAACCTTACCTATTTCACGCGGTGTGAGACTGGAAACTGCAATGTACTCACCATTGCCAAAAATATGCTCTAAAAAGAATCAAAATTCAAGACAGAACTATCTTCTATAAAGTATTTTGCAAACAACCTGAGGACTATATTATCATGTGGACAGAAAATCAGGTTTTGTCAAAATAAATTTAATTACAAAATGTAAATTAATATTTACACATTTACAAGCACAACTGCTTAATGGAAATGCAAAGAATTTCTGTGGGGAACAATTTCTGATCTATTGCTTATTAAAATGGGATCATTTGGCCTGATCTTGGAAAATTTACCTTGAATCAGATCAGCAGTCTGGTGACTTCACCCATTACCATCGCATTGTAGTGTATCCACTACGAAACTGAACGTGAGACAGACAGACATGAAACTGAGGAATAAGATCTGTGGAAAATGTAGTCTGAGGGCAGCACTCAAAAAACCATGGTGAATGAAATTTTTGTAGATATAGGAGTGTCACTTCTTTGACATGGGATGGCAGACCGGTAAAGGTGTGATTCACAAGCAGTTGCTGAATAGAGAAATAATCTCAATATTACAAGTGAATTTGTGCTGCAGAGGAAAGTCTGAGAGAGATCATGTGGCTTTAAGTTATGAAAATAACAGGTTTGCTGCCTTTAAAAAAAAAAAAGAGTTCTCTTAGCGAGGTATGTGGTTTTGGTGGCAGATTTAGAAAAAGATTGGCACACTATAATAGATTGTAATTTTAAGAATCAGTGAATTATCCTACATTGGTGGTACATGTCTTATTGCATGGGCTAAAGTCTCAAACTGGCTTTGAATATTTGTGTCTACTCTAAGAACTCTTTTTTATATTCATTCTTCATTTGTTTGGACAAAAGATAGTTTTGTTTGAAGAGATGTGTAAAATGCCATTAAATTTATCCATTGAAGTCAGCATATTTATTTGGGACACAGTCTCTAAAAGCAATTTATTGCCATTTGGAAATGTTAATAATTTCTTTTTATGAATGCATAAATCAAAATTTGAAAAAAAAAAGTTGAACAAATTTTGTCCAATTTTGGGGGAGAGATCACTTTCCTTCACAATACTTGAAAAAAAGAACTTGAGGGAAATCATTAATTCTAAATATGTTCAGTGTATAACTAGGAAAAAAATATCTAAATTGCATCCTGTTAAGTATTCATGGAAAGTGGTGGTGACCTCTGTCAAACAGGAAATGCATGGTAGGGGACAGAACATGACGAAATGACTTCCAGAAGTCATACCTCAGCTGCCTACTTGAATTTACGCTGTGTTATGACTGGAGAAGTATCAGACAACAAGTGCATTTAGTCCGTTCCACGGAGAACACTCACACTGCTTCCTTCCTCAGTAGCAGTACCCAAAAAGTGACGGAGCCCCAGTTGTGAAGGTGGCCCCATGTTAACTGGCTAGGAGCGCAGACCCACAGACAGCAGCACTGTGTGGAAGAGGGGAACTACATGGATGCAGTGTTCAGACCTCCCCTGCCAGAGAGCATCACCGGGCCCAGTGGTGCTACGTTTCCTGCTGAGCTAGGACCCTGTCTTTCCTAACCATCCCTACCCTAGGAACAGACCCGAGCAAACTGCGTGTGTGAAGTCCACCTTTAAACAGAATCCCTGCAGCGATACAGACATAACTTGTGACGCATCTTCTAAGTAATTCACCCGAAAGCAGACCAACCAGCTGAGGGAGAGAAATGAGCAACAGTAATTCCCCTCACAACATTTGCATCCTCTTTCCAGTACTTCCTCATGTTCCTTATTGCCATCTTTTCTTTCTAAATATAGAACTTTGAATATATGCATGCATAATTCAATTCTTTTTTTATACAGTTTCTTCTATGATTTTTCCTACTATCCTTTTTCTGCTTTAGCAAGAATCTTTCCATGTTCCTCAAACCTGGGATTTATCAGAGCTCCTTTTTCCAGAAGCAACATGGAAAAATAAATCTGAAGCACTTCCCAGCAATTCTGGCATTTCCAGGATGATCTTCAGTTTTCTGTGTAGCTGTGAAGACCCTTTATCTAGTTTCTCAACATCTCTTTCGACCACTTCTATAAATCTACTAGCGGTTTGAACTTCAGCACATAACAGCAGTCCTAAGTGCCCCTAAATTACTTTCAGAAAATACCTGAGATGCCTCTCTTCCATTTACATGCTTGATTGAGTGCTTATTTGCTATGTAGAGCAAAGCTCTTGCTTTGAAAGTTCTGTTTACTTAACAATTATCTTTTTGAACTAGAGCAACGCTAGAGGTTTCTACTCTGGTATTTCCAAATCCCTCCTTGGCATGGTTAATCAATCCTAAGTCTTTTTCTTCTTTAAATAGAGACTGGATTTTTGAAGGTTTCTTTAGGAGATGTTATGGTTCGAGTAGTCTCTAAATTTCTCATCTGTAATATGAAGACACTGACCCTCAGGCCAGTTTAGCAGCTCTGCACTACTCCAGTGAGACAAAACAGTTTTAACTGCTGATAGGCTTTATATAAAGAGAATTCTCAGGTTGTCAGAGAGTAGCTTCAGTGGCTACAACTTCTTCAGCTTCCCTTTTCTAAAGACTTGGCATAAAAAGGTCTCTGAGAGAAAGTGGGTTTGTTCCTGTCAGACTCATCTCTTTACCTGAAAATGTGGTGTTTAAGTAGTGGTTATTTAACTTCACTGAATGAAAAGTTTTTTCTTTGTCCACTCTTTGTTCTTTTCCAGAATAATTTAATTTGAAGGAGAATGCAACCTGTCACCTTCTGGTGGGAGCTGTGTTGTATTCTGGCCCCAAAAGTTAGTGAACATAAAGACTTATTTTTAGCTGTGTTCACCTCCCTCTTAAGCTACTCTCTCTTCCTTGTGATTTCAAACATGTTCCGGTATTAGCCAATATATGAGACAACGAATATATTTTCATCCTTCCAAATATAGCCTAGCATTAAATAACCATAAATCAGAGACTGATTTCAAACAATGACTGATTTCGCAATTCAAAATTCCAAAACTCAGAGCACAACCCAATGTTTGAATCTCTTCTATCCCAAATGATATAAATCCCTCATGAATGTGGCTAAAGTACTGCAACATAGTCAGCTTCAATTCTTTTCTGTTTCTGCTTAGCTGTTTTCATGGCCTCAGTCTTGTCACTTTATCTTTCTCACACTCAATTTCTATGGTTATAAAATGGTGTAAAACTTTAATTTTGTATAAGGTATTACAAGGTAAACCGGTGAAATCGTTCTATAGTACCTGAGTTTTATTATAGTAAATGTGATCCGTACTTGATTTTGAAAATATGACCCAAAAGATTCCACTGAATATAAGTTAAAGACTTTAGTTCAGAGATATTGATTTTAAAAAATCATCTTCTGGACTCAGCCTACTGACTATTCCAAAATATTACTTAGGTAGTAAGGCAACAGATTTTTAAAGCTGGGTATTTCATAAATTTAAGATATCTACAATATTACTCATCAAGGTACAAAGGTGAGTGCCAACCATGCAAGAAAAGAAGAAACTTTTTTGATGTGCCGTTCATCATGGGCACAAAAATAAAGCATTTTTGTGGGTGTCAAAACTGGCTAGACCACATTTGTTGCCCTCCCAGTAATTACTCATTCATGAGTGATAGACATACTTGCTAGCTGATGTATGGCATGAAGGGGTAGTCCATCTGATAAGTTCCAGCAAAACAGATACCCTTGTTCACTTTCAGTCTGTGATCTGGCATATAAATGAAATGTCAGAGGATTTAAAAGGTTTGCACTTTGGTATGGATGTTTGTAGGATTAAGACTGAAATTTGTCAAGTAAAGCATTTTTTAATCAAAAAGTACCTCCACTTTAAAAGGCAACATGCAATTCTGGCAGATGCCTCACAAGACAGGACAGTGAATTAATCCTTAGCTGCTTTGCACATGCAGGTCATTGCCAATTATGTAAATAGAATAGATAAGAAACTAAAGAATCTTAGACTGGGCGGTACTCTTTACTAGGATAAAAAATTTAACAAACATAAAAATAACCAATCTTGGGAAATTAGGCTTACTTGTAAAAAATTACCACTTTTGTGGTGAACTCAGTTACCCAGTCCTTGCATCATCTTGCCTAACAAATTGGCCACACAGTCATGCTGACCTAAATTACTGGTTTGTAATTGAACACAACCTTTGAAAACTTTCTCATTTAGGATTGAACTTTTTATGACCTGCATAGAAAACTTCTACTTGAGAATAAAAGACACAATTTCAACTATTGAGTTTTACTCATATGGCAGCAACAATTGATTTGGGACTTCAATTTACATGGAGGTCATTCCAGAAATTATTTTAAAATTGGGCAATTTTAGGATGCTTTTCTGTAACTAAAGAGTTAAATTGTCAGGAGTTAGCAGTTAAATCTAGCCCTACAAAGAATTTTAAATATTTTCTAAACTTTTTCCTTTGCCTTTCCTGTCCTTTCAGGATATATCAAATGCATAAAAAATCATTCACCTAGGATTTCTGTGCAAAGACGAGATCATAAACCTAGCTGCTTATATTGGTTGGTAGGAATGGGCTTTTTCCCAGTGGTAGATTAGCGATTTGCTAAATAAAACCATTCTCTGCTGCAGATTTACTGGCCAACGCTGGCTTTATATATGCAGACAGCAAACCGGAAAATATGGATTTTGTTGTAGAAAGACAAATCTGGATTCAAATGTGTCCAGAGGCTTTATAACCTGCTAGCTTGACCCAGAGAAACTGAGGATAGGTAATACACACTCTGCCTTCAAAGTAGGGGTACAATGGGTGGGAGTTACTTTCCTTATAGCTTCTCTTCAGGATGCTTTCTCAGGATGGTGTAGAGAGTCATTACGATCAAAAATCTGTTCAGCAGAGTAAGAATGACTCATATAAGCAACAGTTTGCTGGATCATCCATTTTTACAGTTGAAGGGCTTCACTCATTGTTCTTCTTGCATAGCAATCACATAAATGTGAGCCTAAACTAGACATAAAATGCTCCTAAATGTGGAGATGCTACTTTACACTCTCTGCACTCAGTTCAAGTGTAAATCATTACTCAATCTACAGAGGAATGGCAAACAGAACTTCAAGAAGAAAAATCAGGGCAAATATTATTCTTCTTATATTACATGCTCTATGGGACAAAATATGTGCAAATTCACACACAAACAAATGATTCTTTACTGTTACTTATTTTGCAGCTTCATTATTTGTCATGTTGCTTTGGCCAAAGATTCTATTGATTAGGATCTAGGAGGAATTTTATGTTTATGAAAAATGGAAAGGAACATATTTGAAATCAGTTATTAGTGCTAACTTGGTTTTAGAAAGATCCTGTTTTGAAAGAATTTGATTGTGTTTGCTTCATTAATTTTTTGCTAGCAGCATCATTTCTGAGTTGTAAGTGCTCCTGGTAGTCAGTACGCAAGTCAGAACTTAGTTTCTTCTTTTTAATTGACTTAAACAATAGGTAGAAGGAAATCATGCTTCACAGTACCAAAGGATCATCATAAAAGTCTCATGATTGACAGTAACTTATACTTCCACTATGTCTTTTGCATAAAAACTTCAATGGAATTTAAGCGACTGTACAAATATTCTAAATTAAATTTTACAGCTCTATCAAAAAATACTCATAATAGTGTCAATTCAGGGGTACAGAAAGAGCACTATGAGATACTAGGTTCACTGCCCATTGTTGTCACCAAAACACCCAGGACTGAGAAGAAAATAATTTGAAGAGTGCCTTTAATTTCAAGAGTGCCTTGCATTTGAGAGTCAACAAGGAAAGCATCAAGGAAGGTGCTGAGTCCAGCTTGTCCGGATTCAAGCTTCCAGCCTTTTCAGAGTTGTAACTCCATGCATCTCCCACACCATTTCCAGCATTTTCAGTGCTGGAAACCTTTTGTCATAGATCAGAGATCCATGTTTTGCATTATTATTTTTTATTATTGCTGCTGTTGTTGTTGCTATTATTATTCATTATTTCCTTCATGTGCAAAATACCAAACAGTTTCTGGGTACTAAGACCACCCAAATGTTCATGGTCCCAGACCTAAGAAAAGATGGGTTACTGGGCAAAAGCTAACCTGTACTGACCTAGAGCAGTGTGGAAGCACATAGGTTACTGCGGTTACAGAATTACCAAAACCTGGCTTGGTTTTTTGACATTTGTCAGAGGAAAGTACTGTTGCAGGTTTCTGTTTAGAACCCAGCCTGTTACCAGCAGCAGTTTTTAAAGCAAGTATGTAGTATGAACTCTTAAAAATAATGTTAATATAAGTGCTAACACATTAGCAGCCCGATGCTGCTCTTTAGGAAAGAAGAGTGACTAAGCTTGAGACTCTGGCAGGTATCAGAGTAAGACAAACTTTTCGCTCTGTATTTATTTTCTTGCAGGACAACGTGATTGTTTGTAAAGTTCCATTTCAGAATTACACAATTGGTCAGGCAATAGCTTACAATTACTTGTGTTCAGTTATAAAATGACTGTTTGTACTCTGAAACTCTGAAATGGCTTTTGTGTTTTGTGATATATTACTAGCCTGAAATTTTTTTCTTTCATGAAAAAAATCGGTTCACCTATTTTCCATCCTTTAACCAAAACTAAGCACTTCCTGAAACCCTTGGTAACTGTGCTACCTTCCATGCTTTATTACGCGTCCCTAAGTGGGGAGAGCTGCTATTCCAAACCTGATCCAATTACATCTTTTCCCGAGCACTAAAAATAGGCTAATTCAGGTTAACGGTGAGCATAAACTCTCTACAGCACATGAATTCCTTCAATGAGCTTGTCTAAATCTACCTTAAGGGGGCCTATTTGAACATTCCTATCCTCATTGTAAAAAAATACACGGTCAACACAGCCTCTTCCATTATGGCAAAGCTATAGGCAAAGCTTTTCCATTGTCCTTAAGGCAACATTCTCTCTGTATGCAGATGTCCTATCAAGTTACTTATTTACAAGTTACTTACATTTCTCTCTGTCTTCCATTGGGTGCATGTGTGTGCATGTGTGTACAGAAACACGTACATAAATTAAGATGAAAACTGGTAAATCTGCACAGATATCCAATCTGCAAATGACCCTCTAAATTTGTAACACTTCAGTCTTAACAGTACAACCAATCTGATAGATCTTTGCTAGGAAGCAGAAGTTCCAGGATAATAATATGACCCACAAGCAGAGTTATTCCCTGCTTGCTGAATGAAATGTGCATTTAAAACTTAGGAAATCTTCACTGTATATTTTAATACACTCAAGTGTAGTTAAAGTCTATTATACAGCAAGATAACTGTTAATTAAATGATCAGATTTCAGTTCATTTAACGTGTAATATTTGCATGATAAGGTGTTATGCATTTCATTGACATTTTTATACTTAGCCAGAGAATATGCCATGCAGAATCCATGAAAAAGACTTTCTTTCTAATGTTTATTGACTGTATTATCACCATATAATTTAATTATTCTGATTGGCGTAGGTCTGACTGTCATTACCCTCATGCAGAGGAAAGGCAAACATTCAGAACTATAATGGTAATACTTTAACCACTTTGCATGAAATTATAGCCAATACTTACATTTTCCTTCAAACTTATTTCAGCCTGGGAACACATCTGTTATTGCAGGTTTTCATAGCTTGGGGTTTGCTTATTTTCCTAGTAAGCAGAGTTATTTCTAAGTTATTTGAGTTCCTTTAAAAATTAGACTTTTGTATGCGTATAGATTTGTTCTTGAATGTCTAATAAGCAGCTTTGATTTGGAAACTAAAAATTGGCAATTGATTAGACTGCTCTAGAGCACAATATAGCTCCCTGCACTGATCAGAGCTCTTTGTGTTGTTTTCACTGAAGTAAGGAGGTGCAAGCTGCAGTCTGTATACAAGCACCTTTCTTAGAGGGTTAAATTATAGTTACTTGCCCTTTCATGGACTAGAACTTATCTGCAACCAATAACACAGAAGTGATAAAAAACTGGGTAGCAAAATTGCATTGGGTTAGATTTCCAATGGTTTGCTTGAGAGCTAATCTTGATCTTCTTGAATTTGCTGGTAAAATTCATGTAAACACCCTTTTGTGAATTAAAACATTCTTGCCCATAAGTGGAGATGTCAGCTATAGACCTACCTGAAAAAAAATTTATATAACAATAGATTAACAACCTGAGCCTGAATTGGATGGCTCCTTCAATATTTGTACTTGTGCCTTATAGGAGGGGGTGGCTATCTACCACAGCATACAGTAGCCAATTATTGCTTTATACTTACTGAATAATTCACTAAAAAAATGAATAGTGGAAGAAGTGTGCTTAGTTCTCTGCTTAATTCTGAAAGTTTGATTAAAATATGTGACTGAACCTAGTAGAAACTTGGCACTAAATCTGCTTATTAGTACTGGCACTGGATATGCCTTTTCTAAGAGGAAGAAGCTCAAAAGAGATGGAGTTATTTTGATTTGAAAATTGGCAATTGTAATTGCCTGGGGGGGTGGACAGGGGTATAAACTGTTTTATTGAGCAGATGAGAATTCTGAACACAGCAGGAAACATAATCTACAAAGCTTTCCAAAAAAGCCCGCACTGATATTAAACATCTATGCCTCACCCCATTTGAGTAATAAGAGTACTGCGAGTTAAATTTATTTCTCATAGTGGGGAAAAACACATCCCACGCAGACATGATAAAGCACCAGAAGAACAATGAGACATCCTGGAGGATGAAGAGCATGCTGTTCACAATGCAGCTGACCTGTGCTGTGCTACCAGCCAGTCAGGTCCCATGGCTCCTCCATCCTCCTGTGCCAAACTGAACCTCGAGATAAAGACTGCCAGCAATGTCTCTGTGCTTCACGACTCTCAGGCTGAAGTTGTAGCTTATGAGAGCTAATTGCAATGATATCAACTATTTAAACACTTTATGACAGCTAAAACCATGAATTCTAGGTTGTTCTGGACCTCCTGTTCACTTTTCCTGCCTGCTACTGGGGGAATTGCATCAAAGGGTCTGTCCCTGTGTTTCAGAATCCTTATTTTATAATCCCAGAGAATTTGGGATACTGTAAACAGTTACAGTCAGGGGGAAAATATTTCATCAGTCTCTCCATCACTGCAAGGTCCATTTTCTAGAGCTTGCTTGGCCCAGTTCCCTAAACATGGGAACTCCTACCACTTCCCCTGGGCAAGCTCAGCACGTGTCCCATCAGCAGAAAGCTTACCCTGACCTGAGGGGTCCACAAGGAAAATGTGGTTTCACTATTGAATCTTTGCCAGGATCAAAAGAAAAATTGCGTTGCTTAAAGGACCCCTCTAGGTGTCACAGGCAAGCAGATCATCCTGCACAGTAAGAAACACCCCACGCTCTCCTGTCCATAGACTCTATAATAAGCTATAAACTTCTCTACATAGACTCTGTATTAAGCTATAATTGGACAGGACTGGAGGCACAAGCCTTTCCTTGAATAAGAAGAGAACATTGTTATGTAGTAGTCCTTGGTGATTTATCACTCTTTAAAGAGAAACAAGCAACCATCAGAAAATTCAGTCAGGACAACGTACTTTCAGTTGCATCTCCCTGTGCTTGGCAGATGACAAAGGCATTGAACATCAATAATTAGACCATATGGACTAAATTTTTTATCCACTCCACTCCCAGCTCCACACTTTTTCTTGTGGCAAAGTATGGGTTTGGCATTTGATCTGTTCTAGTCACCCCTCCCATCCCTTTGATTAAATCAGTTGCATATGTAGATTTGGTTTTGTGTGTTTTCTAACCTCAGATAGCATCTAATACTGCACCCCAAACAAGAGGAAGAAGAATGGGCACACATTACTTTTTATTCGGTGTGTTTCATTCCGATTTCTCACAGAACATAGCACTGATGTCCTCAGACTTCTCTTTTTTTTTTTTTTTGTCTCTTTTTCATATGTCTTGAGTAGCTTTTTGCATGTTAATTTCTGATAGCTCACCCTCCTCTATGGAAAATACAAGGATTGTAAATGAAAAAAAAACCAAAACTGAAAAAAAAATACAAATTACATTAAGAAAATAGCAACAGGCAAATGTGATCCCACACCATTTCCTAACTTGTGGTGTATGAGGAGGCAGTGATGGACTTCATGCTGTGAGTGTTTTATAACTATACTAAAAAAATAGCATTTTATTGTAGGGTTGTTTCAGACCTCAAAAGCCTAATGACGGTCATGCCAAAATAGCACAACATGGAAGTGGTAAAATAAACCCCAAGCAGATGCCTCGTAGGCATATTCTGCACTGTATGATTGCATGGCTTTACTAGGGAAGGCTTTCTCATGCAAATAGTCTGACAGAAGTCTAAGGGACCGTTAGTGTACCTGCCAGTCTTAGTGGACATTTCTGTTTTCTTTGAAGATATAATTCTTCTTTCTGATTGTTAAGAATTTGTTTATTCATATATTTTTGTATTAAAAAATCTGACAGATTTTTATACCCTACTCAATGTAGTAAATGACTAATACATTGCAGAGGAAATGTGCCTAAAGGAGAAATTAATATCTTCAGTGAAACCATTATGAAAATGTTGAAATTTTGTAGCTTTTTCAAGAACAGTACTCCAATTTTCACCAATTCCAGTTTCCATGTAAGAATTACCGGCCACATTTGTTTGGAAGAAAGGATGTGTAGTAAACATAGAATAATTCACAGAAGAAAAGGGCAGAAAAGGAAGAGAGAGAAAAATCTAAAACTGGGAAATGGACAGGATGGGAAGAACAGAATATGAAATCAGAAAAGTGTGAAGCCAAGTCAGGGATGGTTTTGAAATCTAGAAAGACAACTTTCAAGCGGATATAAACAGGAGTAGAAGTCGTATCCTGTATAGGGGATCTCTCCTTAAAATGTATTTTGCAGACAAGCTGATCAGGAAAGGGATTTTACTCTAAATGCTGATCCCACTTTGTAAGGTGGAGCCTGAGTACCGTGACTTATGTAAAGAGCCTCCACATAAATAACTATACACTTATTCAGTCTTGTGTTAAAAATGTCATATTAAAAAGAAAGAGAATTATTTGAAGCTAGAGAAAAATTCTCCAGTTCTGTTCTTCATCACACTGGCTGATGCATATTGACTCTCCTGCTTTTTGTCTATTGCCTGATACCAGCTACTGCTTTTTCCAGCTGGTGATTATTCAGTCAGCAATAAGAGATAGCATTATTTCTATTGTCTGGGTGGTAGTTATGCTATAGTAACAGTCTTGCTCAAAAAGATTCAGTAATTCATCCAAAATCATTGAATGGGGTATCCCGATCAATCCAAAGGTGGCCCAGAAGGGGCTTCTGAGTCTCTGTGGATTTTGAGATGAAGTATGATTTATTTGTGATTGTACAGCAAAAGAAATGTTCTCAGAACTGTTTCTAAGAATAGCAGAACAACTTCTTTAGCAATCCTGTGAGTAATTTGAGAGCAGCATATCTTGTGTTTGTGTATCCCACGAGAGCACTTTAATCATAAATGTATATAATTTTATATCATCTTTTTTTTGTATCTGATTTTTTTCATTTACAATAGCTTAACTTGCCTAAGAAATTTGCTGTGGTCTACAGCATTTGAAGAATCTTTGTGGGATTTGGAAAACAACAGAATGCATCCACTCTCAAACTTCACATTTCTTCAACTTATCTGCGAGCAAATGACAAAAGTCTGTGGAAAACTAAGTGGTAGATATGAAACTGAAAGATCTGGGAGCTACAGCAAGACAGTTGAACCACAAGAGAATCATTCTCAGAAGATTCATTAAGATGTTGACAAAGCTTCTTCCATGTATTTCATTTAATGTAAATAATCACCATACAGTAGCTAGTAAATATACAAGCAATGAAATATGGTCACGGCCTACATAGGAGATAGTAATGGTCTGACAGTTTGGGGTAATCCCAAAGCAAATATCAGTTGCTCATCAATCCTGAAAGCCATTGATTATGGCTCTATTACTCATCGAAAATAAAATAAAAACCAACAGCATTGACATTATTGCAGGAAGGGAAAAGAGTTGTGGAAGGATTAAAGGATGGAGGAAAAGCTCCCTGATCTAGCTGAACCTAGCTGAATACAGATGAAATGCTCGGAGAACTAGTAGTGGCAAGAGGGGACTCCTTTTATATTCCCCAAGTCTTGAAGTTGCTGGTCCCAAGGTTAGATTGCTTCAGGGCTGCCTTAACTTAGAACAGGAGATCAAGAGAGTGTTCTGTTAGCAAATTATTGCAAAACTATATATTCCCAGTAACAATGTCTTTCCTCCGGAAATGTGCCTTGCACTGCTGGGTTGGCAGAAGAAGATACCAAAGGGCATTTTTTCTGTAATCTGGAAGAATATGTTGTCTTTACATTTCATATACGCTTATGGCTGCCATAAACTAATGTTCCTCCAGTAATATGATTTTACATTCTCACAACAGGCAGAAATTTGATCCCAAACCTTTTGCAATCCATAAAAAACACAATAACATTTCTAGAAGCAAAATTGAACATGTACATGTAAACATATGCATATTTGGCAGGTTGAATATTTGTAACATTTGTTAGAAGACTAATACAGCAGAGGACAGAAAGTTCCTGCCAGTAGGATGCATAAGACATACCACTTGAAAACACATACAGGAATAGTAGGCCATGCATAATTACTGCCTGAAAGTCCAAGTTAGCTGTTACAGTCAATGTTAACTACATAAATGCTAGAATAATAAAAACTAGCAAAAAATTATTGCTTGGTATTGTATCCAAGTTCTCCACTGCAAAAAACGGCAGCTGATCTTTGAAAGCTTGTAAGTACTAAGACATTTAGCACCAGACCAAGAAAAATGCCCTCCTTGATTCTTTCTACCCAATTTGTCTATTCCTGGACTTTTAAAAACTTTTTATCAAATACCATTTATCCTATCAGACCATTAACACTGTGAAACACACCGCAGAAAAATCTTTCTGATCAGAGGAAAACGTGCTGAATGACCATTTGCTTTAACTCCTGCTCATTCCTGAGGACAAATGTACTTTCTTTTCCTGTTTTGAAACCTGAACTGTGGTTATAGGAGTGCTGCTCAGATGGTATTGGCTATTTTAATAGAGCTAATTGCTACATTCATTCAGGAAGGCATATCAGCAAAGAGATGATATCTCGAGACTTCATGGGCAGGAATCTAAAAAGACAAGTCTAAAGAACATCCTCGAAATGTATTTTCCACTGGATGACCCTTTGCAGCTCTCTATGTAGTCTGTGTTCTGTGAACAGCAAGTTTCTTTCTAGTTAAGTGACTGAAAAAAACAAATGTTATTTGCTTTTACATTAACTTGCACCCTAGGTGGATTTGAGTTCGCTATAAAATATATGTCAATCAGCTGCTCTCTCCACTGACTTCCAAAAAAAAGTTTTGCTCTTTGATTCCCTCTTGGGGCTTTTAAAATTTCTTAGTTTCCCAAAATGCTTTACCAATCCACTTTTAGTATGCCGACTCTTATTGTTAAATTGATTGATAGCCAGTCAAGCCAAGTAACAGTTCCCAGCAATCTAAGATACACAGCATTTTCAGGTACATATTTTCTAGTAACAGTAGGAGAATAATGTGCGGTTAACATATTAGACTGAAATCAAGAGAACTGGAATCAATTCCTGCTCTTACCACAGAGACTCAATACAACCTTGGGCAAATCACAGCAGGAAAAAATATACAACACATGTCTTCAGGCTTATGACCTAGGTGCCTCACTTGCAGTCTAGTCTCCCTATCCATCTCCAGGCAATGGACAAGTAACAGTTGCAGGTGCCTCCCATTTCTGTCTGTAAACACTATTGGACTTCCAGTCTTTATTGGATTATTCTCTGTGTGAGCACTCAATGGCTAGTGCAATGACGCCCAGATCTTTGAGCCCCATAGACACCAACAGCATCAAAGCCTGCCAAGTGGGTATAATATCATAGAAGAAAAACAGCTGAAAAGGTTTATTAATTTATAAACACTTCATTTCTCAGGAACAACTGAGATGTGTGTTCGTGCATACGTATGCATGTCTGTGCACACCTGTGTCTGTGCACATGGCTATATATGTGTGTCTGTGAATTAGTGTGTGTGTATGTGAAAGACAGCTTAAAAATAGGGGCACTTCACAGGCGTTTAGGGAAAGATTGATTCAGTGATGGAAGAATTCCACCAAAAACCCAGAGCACATTTCCAGCCATGTGTTCTGCATTGTACTTGTCTGCATTTCCCATCGAGAATGAATAACTGGAAACACTCTGTCAGTACCCCAGATCACAAGAGGAGCAGGATGCTTCTTGACTACCACACATTTCATGAAGGAGAAAAGGCTGTTTGCTGTAGTGTAAGTCAGATCAGGCTGAAGAGAAGCAATTCTGTCTCTTCCTCCCACACACAGACAATTTACACCTGCACGATTCAGCTGTGCTGGAGCATTTTAATCAATCTCAGAAAATCAAGAATAGGGTTTAAAATCCCCTTCTCCTCTTACACAGATCAGAGATGTAGGAATGTCTTATCATATGTGCTGCAGCTTGTGTGTATGATGGTAAGAATTAAAAATAGTTTCTAAAACCTAACTAATTTTTTTGTATATTTGTGAATTGGATTTATTCTTAACATTAACTGAACGCTGCTCTTTGTACAGCAAATACATGTACTTTGTTATTCACAGTGGAAGATATTTTTTTTAAATCTTTATAGAATGTGGAAGGTAAGAGGAAATATGTAAAGCATTACTATTACCTATGATTCATTGATAACAGGGCAGTATCTGTCCATACTTCTTCAGAAACGGTGTTTCCTACAATAGTGCCAACTAAGAATAAGAGCCCATTTTTCCAAGCACTATGGAAACAGAATAATCTTAAAACTAGCCCTACCTCAAACAGTTTACAAGCTAAGAAATGAGAGAAAGCAGATAGTAGGTGTTGGTTTAGTCTTTATGTCTTGCCTGTATACTGAAACTGTAAAGAATTATATAAATTGTTGCTAGTTCTGATGCAGCTTTGTGATTTGCAGATTAAACTGAAACAGTAAGTATGGTTTCTGCCTTACTGTTCCAAGACATATTTGAGTTTCTGGGTCTGAATGAACCTGAAGACCTTCTTTCTCACAAAGCCTTTCAGTTTTACTTTAATAGTTTTTATTCAAACTTGAATGAAAGGGGAGACGAGCTATAGGTTTTCTGATGCCTTCTAATCCGAATTCTAAATCAAATGAAGCATCAAAATTAGATTATACTTCTTTATACTTAGTCTGAATATTAATATTGTTTATTTACCCTTAATTGTTCTGAAGCTGTTAAAATGCTCTCATATAAACTAGTGAATTGCCTGCAAATGTTAGCAGCCAGAGGGAGCAGGGGAAGCTTTGATGGACCAAAATAGCTTTAAAGACTTGAATGAGGATTCTAATTTCTTTGACAAAAAAAATCAGTTATCCTGTCTCTACTTCTTCTGTGTACAAAATGCATCTTAAAATCTCATTTAAAAATACACGTAGGAGCAGTGGTCTCCATGTCACCTTACAAAGTGCAGATGTTTCTCATCAAATGTTGAAAGCAAAGCAATGAGCTGGAGAGAGGCAGCTAGTGGAGTTCCTCAAGCACTGCTCTTGGGGCCAGTCTTACTTGCATCTGGATGGGTGTAGATGTCACAGAAACATCTGCGGTTATGAGATGGACTGACAAAAGCAAAGTGATCACAACAGAGGAGGATATCACACCAGAAAAACTAAATAACTTTGAGGACTGGAATAACAGAAATGACGTGAAATTCAAAGGCCAAAATCAAGCATTTAGAATATAAGAACAAAAGTTTTACTATAGAATCTGAGCTCCTCAGCTAGAGACTACTCAGGACGAGAATGACATGTACATTAACTGGATACAACGCTATTTGAGCTACCAATCTGCTATAACCAAAGGAAAAGAGGAATGCATTCATAGGCTATATCAGAATTTAGACTGGAAATTAGGATGTTTTCTCCTAATTAGGGAATGAAGACAGAGATCAGCTTCCCACTGTGAGTATGGAGGAGAAATAAGTTGCATTGTTCTCACACAAAATTTGGTCACTACAGAAGAGAAGTTATAAAACCTATAGGTGTTCATCTCAGTGGAGCCACATACGTCAAATTAATGTCTTGCTTCTTATGACATAGAATACTTTTAGCTTATCTAATGCACAATTTCATTTTTTAGTTGGTGTTTCACCAGATGGACTGAAACCTTTAAAAGTTACCTTTATACCCAACCCCCATTGAATTGATGCCATTAAAATATATGGCTTAAAACATTGGGAACTCAGGTATTTTCTTCCCCAAAATGATTTACGTGAGCCACACTGTGTCATGGAAGGAAAACCTTTTAGTCAGTCATCCAAAAAGGCTGTAATAATAGTGCTTTCCAGGCCCCCCAAAAAACAACAGCTTAGTTCATTCCTACTTGATATGTGTGCCATCCATTGTATAAAGATCATCCCTGTAAATGTTATTATATAAAGAAGTTTGTTAGTTTTATTGTTTACACCCTGGAGATGTCAAATATTCCTAGAGAGCTGCTGAGCGGTGCTTTTACTGAGAAATAAATAACACTGAAATACACTGAAAGTAACTAAGAAATTATTTTGGCGCATTTGCCCCTAAACTGGTGAGTCTGTGATCTTTGCGCTAACAGGTATTGCCTTAACATCTGATAGACTACACACAGCTTCAACATCTTTTTCATTTTTAGCTGCCTGTGATGCCTCAAAATAATTAATTTCACCACTGGTAACTAATTTCTTTCTTGAGAAAGTAGTGGGAATGAGGCAAAAACACCTTTTGCATCTTTTTTTTTTTTTCAGATGGATTTAATGTGTCCTTTTTCTTTATAATTCAGCTCTCTTTGAGATCTGAGACTACCTTTTTATGGTTCACAAGTTGTTGTTGTAATCGGCTTGGCTGCAGGCCCAAAGCAAGCTGTGTGACTCAGTGACAGTTGCAATCAGTGCAACCAGGAAAAAGACAAAGAGCCGATACATTTGGAACCCACAGCAATGGATGAAAATGTTTGGAGAGCTTTTCACGAAGTCTATTGGTTGGAGAGCTTCAGATTAATCCAATGTTTAAAATATTAAATATCATTACCAAGGAAAATGTATACAGCATCTAACGCTGCCAATTTTTTATTTAAAGAGCATCATGTTTCAATTAGATATGGTATTGTTAATGTCCCACAATCAAACATTTCACTGTGTTGCTGTGTACTACGAGATTTTTGTTTAGGAAACAGACATGTTTTAATAGAGGCAGCAAGTTACACTATCCTAAAGCCACAAAGCGGTCAAGAACGCGCTTAGCTTTATGCATGTGCTTAATTCTCAGAACCATCAGTGAGATTTAAATATGAGCTAGAAATAAAATACTTTGATTTAAACGTGACCATTTACCATCCCGCAGCCTAATACATTCACATAAAAAATAACGGGTTCCCTATCTAAGATTTTAAGATTGCTTTGAAATCAAAGACGTTACTTCAATAGAAGGTATCTGAATTTTTTCTTCCTATAAATGGTAAAATCCCCTGATACAGATCCCTTGTGTATATTCTTTCTCAAGCATTTTGGTAGCATTTGCGTGATCTGCTTGTGAGAGCAGTTGGGAATCCACACCTGCTAAACACTGCTGGGAGGAGTTGAATCTCGGGTGAGATACGGCCAATGTTAAATAGTTACACCTGTTCTGCCCTTGCCACGAAGAAAGGAAAAATGCACAAAGCACATGAGAAGGAGTTAAAGATATCTTGGATAGCTCCAACTTATGTAATAGTACTCCCACTTTCTCTGCTAGCAATTCATTGCTTCTTCATGAACAGAAATGTACTTAAAAGTCACCCACAATCACACATATGAATACAGTCCCACTCGTTTGCACATTTGTAGAGCGATTCCTACAATATTACCTTGCATCAAGCGGCTTAAAAATGAACTTTTAAGGAAGAACATACAATACACATTTTAAATAGCCCTGGAAACTCGGCAGATAGATCAGTGAGAACTATGACACGTCCTCCTGTCACAACGAGCCTTCGGTTACATAAAAATTGCCAGATTGGCTCAGATTAGTTGTCCATCCAGTCTCAAATCCTGTTTTTGAAGGTGACAAGTACCAGATGCTTCAGAGGCAGGTGCAAGAAACCCCCATACTGAACACTTATGTAATAGAGAGGGCTCTTCCTAAAATCAGGCAGTTGGTGGGTGGCTTATGCTTCACAGCAGGAGAGTTTATCATGCCGTGAAATGTTTATCTTCGTTATGTAACTGTGGATGTGATTACCCATCTATAGTCAGCTCGGGCAAAAAGTGCCACGGGGCTTTTAATAAACACTGCTAATCAGGACCTTGGTTTATTTCTCAGCTGAGAGACATCAGAGCAATTCAGAATCTGAGAGACCCTAGAGTATTATACCAATTTGCTAGACTGATCATTTTTTAAAGTACAGAAAGCGCTCGTAAGCAGGCTTCGTTTACCCGCCTAAAAGTCGGGTGCCTGGTCTGAGCTAGTCACTAAACCAGAGACACATCCTAGTCCAAGTGCTGGTAACTAGAAGCCCCGAGTTTCTAGGGTGACACAGGATGAGCCTCAATTGGGGAAGTAAGCAAGAGGACTTTTTGCTTCAAGACCTTCTTGGGCAAAAGAAAAATCTCTTAGGCAATTGGAACTTAAAATATCCCAGATCTGAAGTATACTATAATTCTAAAATAATGTTCATAATCTCTATTCCTTAAGAAGAAAGACAGTGATTTTTTAAATAAAAGCATGGATTTGCTTCATAGTAAAGAGGGAGGAATGGAAACATGCAGTATAAATACCAAAAAATATTCTACATTGGATGCTTGATTTTTATAGTAGTTTATATTGCTGCTTTAAATTTTTGCTCTCCTTCCCTGAGTTAAAGGTTTTCTACAAGAGGCATCATGCATGTATAACAATTTAATTGAATTTGTTTGATGGTATAATCATGCCATTAGTTAATTTAACACAACTCTGTGTGGGTCCTAGAAATAATGGCACATACAGCTTAGTTGTCACACTGGTTTGCAGCACAAGCCCATTTATAGGAAAAGAAACAAGCAAAATGTAGAAAGTCTCAGGTTTTAACATTCTTTTAAATTAAACAATTTCAATAAAATGACAAGAACCAGCATGGTGGAAGAAGACACTGGAGTAACCTGAAGTGGTGCCAGGCAAGCTCTCTCTTTACAATCCTGCTACCTCACAGTCTTCTTTTCTAAAGCAAAGACTGTGTGCAACATTCACTTGTGCTTGAGCTAACACTCCATTCAGACTTTGCATATCCATTTCTGATCCCTTCCTGCTTCCATTGGAATGGAAAAGCTCAAGAGAGGTATGTATCCATTTGAATCTCTGAGGCACCTTTAAAAACATGGTGGATATTTCCATCCTCAGTTCTAGAAGTGAGAGAAATCAGGGTGGAGTAAGAATTGTCCTCCCATGGAAGCTGAGTGATGCAGGAACATACTTCCTCATGGCTGAACATACTAAACACTTGTGCAAATGCTCCTTGTTTGTTTTACTGCGAAAGAAACAGGTTTGCTTTAACTCCCTGCAGCGGTAGGTTGGAACTAATCTCCCAGCTGTGCCCTGAAATGAATTAAAAACCTGCATACAACTGACCACAGCCTCTCAGCTGAAATCTCTTCGACTACATTGCAAGCTCTGGGTTCGATCGTGCCATACCCTGCAGATTTTGAAATTAATTGCCAAAGATCGCACAAGGCAGGGGTGGCAGGGCTGGGAGGAGAACCAGAACTGCTGACGGGTCATTCTGCGTTTGGAGCATTAGACCACAGTTTCCCCTAAACAACACGTTTCTGCACGTGGAACAGAAATGTGTCTCCGGTTCCTATTTTATATAGACTGAAATGACTGCAATGAATCTGTCCCCCGTTGCTGCCCAGCAGGCACCATGGTAATTTCTGAATATATTTGGGACTTTCCCTTTGGAGGATGCTGGGGCCTGATTTTCTAGGTAACTATTGATAATAACGGGCCAAAAAGTCCAAAAAATTAAATATATGGAAGTTTATATTTCATTTAAAATGAGATTTGAAATAAGATTTTTGCATGATCTTCACAGAATATTTACTTCTTAACATAACATAACTGTTAACAAAAAATATGACACTGCGGTCATTTTCAGTGTACTTAGATTGTCTGTTTTCTTCCTTTTATTTACCCAAATGTTGTGATATTTTACCAAGCCACACTTTAGGTTGCATGAATCACCACTGCTTCTATAAAAAGCAGTTTTGCCCTGCCTTTTTCTTGCTCCCCCCTCTATGTTATCCATTCTTTGGCAAGCACGGGTGTTCATCTAGTTGCATGATTAACTGGAAACACTGAAAGAGCAATCAGCTTTTATTTTCCACACTAGCTTTAATCTGAGTGAATCTCCCAGTGCAGTTCATTGCTCAACACGCAAATATTTGGGCCACCTAAGGTGCAAGATAGGGAAGGGAGCAGAGTAGGAGGAAGGTGAGGCTGCTTCTTTCAGTGGCAACACTGCCCTGGCTGGCCATACCTTAAGGCATATAAGGTATAGCAAAAACCGAACATATGCTTAACCCAAAACATCCTGTGAGCGTGCCCAAAAAAGGGTAGAATAAAGTTACTGAGCAACTGATACCACAGATCACGGCTGTGGTTGCTGTGCACATCAGCCACATCAAAGGTACAACAGCTGACACAGCCGAAACCAGACAACATGTCCCCTCCACCCTCCCACCCGGGTCTCCAGTTTTCCAACAGGGAGCAGCAATTGCTAGCATTTTTCTACCAAGTATAAACAGTTCTAGGTTATTACCAATCAGTAAAAGCTGAACAACCTACGAAACTCTGATATTCTGATGAGTTAGACCCATCTCAAACACATTTGAATTGGTACAGAATTGACTCTCATACGATTTTGTATCTTGCTGGAAAACATTTTTTGAGACGGTAACATCAAGCAGAACAAACAACTTTTTTATCCTGTATGCAATAACAGGATTTCTGGTTAGAATTTAACAAAATCTGACTTTGCTGTAATACTAATAAAGATTTAATCAGCTCAGTTTACCTAAATCCATATTAAGATGTGTGTAATGACACCCCAGTGTTTAACTTACTCTAGGATTCTGAATAAAAGCTATTACAGAAGAAATTTCCAAGTGACCTCTAATAATTTTCCGCGAAATGGCAGAATGCCTCTCCAACCTCCATTTTTTGTAAATTTATCATCAGCATCTAGATACAAATATATGCACTGCTGTGTTTTGCAGGGCCAGGGTTCAAAAATTCCATATTTAGGAGTTAAAACCTCAAGTAAGACGTGGTCACTGAAGTTCTGCAACGACCAACTAATCTGGATGACATTACTTAACTTCCACTGATCCTATTATGGATTTTAAGATGTGAATGCCATGCCGAGCAGAATTATGCAACCTAACCCCCCTAATACACCTTCTATATATAAGTCTTCGGCTGCAGACTCAGAGTCCTGCTACACTCCAGGGCCACCCCTGGCCACCTCTTTCACCAGAGACGTTCCCAGACGCACGCGGAACCATTTCAAGGAATGGGTCAAATGGAGCCTGGCTCTACAGCAGCAGCAGTACATGAGAAATGCTTCAGTCCCACTTAGCCAAGTAAATGTGTTTTGCAACATAGAGCAGACTGCTGCCTCATCATAATTACTCCTGGTTAACTGAGCGCTTTTAAGACCAGTGTTAGTCACAGAAGGACACACGCTGATGACCTTGGGATGCATAGATGTGTGCAAATTACAAAAATACAGAAACTCAGAATACAGGTTATTATTTTGCTTACAGAGATTTCTCCTTGTATGTTACATGCCTTCCTAATTACATACACTGTCTTCCTTTTCCATTTGCAGTAACTGTCACCTCCCCGCTTCTCATTTAAAGGTTCTCTGGAAGCGAGGCCACCAGAGAATACTTGCACCTCAGAGGTCCACAGCTCTCAAAATGTTACAGCAGAGCAACGGCACTGAAGTATAAACTATTTTTTGTAAAGTGCAACTAAAGTAGGTTTCGGATGCAGGAAAACATCAAAAGCAATGTAAGAGATCCTAATTTTTAACCACATTTGTCCCATTCCTTACCAGGCATTACTTGTCTCTACCTAAGGAGTCATCCCTGTACCTACAGCACAGAGTGAGTGCCACCTCAGCAGCTCTAGTGACAAGTACCAGAAGCTTGCATTTTTACAGTTAACTTTTCCGGGTCACATACATGAAGGCCAGATTTCAACTCAGGATATTTAAATCGTAAAGTCTGGAACATCAGAAAGCAAAAAGGTGCAGAACATATGAAGAAAGACAAAACCCCAAAGCACGTGGGACCCGGAGCGACCATTTGTCTGAGGTTTCTGAACAGTGTCACCCGTGCCCAGCCCACTCCTGCCTTGTTTGCACAAGCAGGACTCACACTTCTGAAATAAGCCCATTTATGTTGAAAACACATGATCGCTTCTTTCTGCTCCAAACGAACGAACCTGTAAGGTCCTGAAACCACCTGCTGCTCAGCAAAAGGACGCCGGTATTCCAGGATTGTGTTCTCTGACCTTTCCAACCTGGGCAGAGCTAAACAACCAGGATTTCGAAATCAAGACACAGACCAGCACAAATTTTCTGTCCTCTTCGTGATATTCAGGTGAAGGGAGAGAAAGTGCTTGCAAGACCTTTGCTACACAGGCCGCAGCACGAGACTACTTGGAGAAGCTGAAGAGCCACCACAGGTGAAGAAGCGGTGGGACCTTCTCCCCTTACCTCCTCCACCCAGACAACTAAAAATCACAGGATTTCAGTTGACAACTGAATACACGTTTTCAGTTGACAACTGAATACACTTTATTCTTAATAAAGACACTCACAGAAACCTTAAAGGAGACCGAAATTAGTTGAAATTATTTGTGGCATATTACAAAATAGTTCATTTTACTGAATTGCCATGATGAAAATTATTTTTACATCAAATGTATTTAAAGAATTTAAAATAAACCCCCAGATTAATGCGCTTTCTTGTCATCATCACCATCACGTCTCTTCCAGTGCATCTGAACAGAGCTATACCACACCTGACAAACAGAGCTGATTCTTGAGTATTCTTGCATAGGATCAAATTAATCAAATTATCTTAACAAAACCATTACCTTACAGGATGTTAAATATTCCAACTTTTAAGTCAGTAGAAAATAAGAATTAAATTAGCCAGAAGTCACATTATCTGCCAGTGACAAGAACAGGAAGTTTTCTGAAAGGATTCTCATTACTAAGTAGAATAATATCCTGTTCCCAGGGCTGAGTTTCAACACACTTGAGCGGATCCCATCAAATACTCAATTTCATTCATGTGAGTTGTAAAATTGTACAGAAACAGGTTTGTAATGTATTTTTAGTATTTGGATTAGGTTGCGCCGTGAATAACCCATCCATTTTTGAGTGTACTCTTTTAGGAAAAAAAAATAAATTTACAAAACAATTAGAAATTTTCCTCCAGAAGCCTCCCAGAGCAGGAAGCAAGCATTACTACGGCAGGTTTGAGATGTGTGCTGCTTGAAACATGTGGCTTAGGCCCTTCAGGTGCTAGCAGTTTACTATAATTGTTCCATTATGCTTATGGTAGAACCCTCTTATAGAAACATGGAATTTCCATCCATTGGAACATTGCAGCAAACATAAACCATCTAGAAACGAAATGCGCCTTTTCTTGCCTGCTATAAGATAAATCTGTGTTTAAAATGCTTTAACTAAAAATAAAAACCCCAAAAAAACCCTACATACGCTTTTTCCTCACTGTAACGTTTTCTTACAGTTTTCAATCGCACAGAAGAAGTCTTCAAGAAAAATATTTGGACATTGTTAAGACCCATGGACAAACTGTATTTTGAACCTTAGGTGAAAAGGAAGGATAACCCTTGATAAATACAATACTGCCCCGTTCCTGTGCGTTCAAATGGATGCTGCGAGCCCGTAGTCTGGCCTACGATGACGTGGGGCACTCCAGGTTCCCTTGAAAAGGTTCCCTTGAAACCTACGATGGCGCAAGGAACTCCAGGTTCCCTTGAAACAGGGTCAGCTCCTTCTCCCGATTTCTCACGTCCCAGTCTCTCCCTTCCTTGGGAAAAGCAGCCAACTGACCGTAGTGTGGGAATCGGCCACGTTATTATCGCCAGGGGAGCTCACCCCATCTTTGTCAAACAGGAAGAGAGAACAGCTCATCGCTGCTCCTTCGGCACCGGGAAGGAATCCCGCAGTTCCAGGAAAGGCTGAGACGGGATCAGAGTTGAGTTGACAGCGAAGGCTCTTGGAGAGCTGCTGTGGAAAAGCGAGGAAGCACAGGGGAAGCGGAGGATGAGGAAGGTGCATCGGGGAAGGGATGTCTCTCACAGCAGCGCCAGGCGCTTGGCTCCACACACCTCGGGCACCCAGAGGCATCAGTCGGCAACCGGGCACACACACAGACCGGGCAGGGAGAAATCAAAATCCGGCCGACAGACAAAACCACAGCGCAATCTTTTATTATAATCTAATTCACTTGATGGTCTGACTCATGGCTTTTGGAGTCCTGGGGGTTCGCAGCACCGCCCCGCTTTCCCATCAGACGGAGCAGCACGTTTCCCGCGCCGGGTCCCGAGGGGGGATTTGGCTCCAGCAGCAGCTGCTTCTCGCTGCCACCGCTCACCCGGCCCGACCACCGCCGGGACGGGGCTCCGCACACCCTCCCGCCCGCTCAGGGGCCCAAAAGTTTAAGGAAGGAATTCCACACGGGCTCCCCTTCCCGAGGGCCCGCACCGGTGACACACGGCCCCACGGGGAGCGGGGCAGAGCCGGGCGGGGACGGGGACACCGCTGCCTCCGGGAACGGGACGCGGCGGGTCCCGCCTCACCACCACCGCTCCCCGCAGGCTGCCGCACGCTTGGCGTTTACACTCGCTCCGGCTTTAAAAAAAAAAAAAAGTAGTTAAAGAGTGGGAACCCGGCCCGCGGGCGGACAGATCCGCCGGTCCGGGCCCCCTCTCCGCCAGCAGCCAGCTCCCGCCACACCGGCCCCGGCTGCCGCGCACCGAGCAGGGCCCAGGGCGGGATCGGCCCCCGCCACCGGCCGGCCCCGCGCCCTCAGCAGCAGGAAGGAGGGGGACGCCGGGACAGCGCGCGTATCCCTCCGCGGCGCCGTGCCTGCGTG